>CM053791.1:86284129-86676629 GCA_028749045.1 Cupressus sempervirens | reverse complement strand
CATTTTTCTTTCTTGGTCAATATCCAATATTCATCATTATAAGGTTACACTTTTAGCCTCATCTTTTGCAAAGATTTTCTTCATAACTCAAACCTTACTTTTCATATCCCTAGTTATCATAATAACCTTTTACTTAATTTTCATAAGCCATAGTTGTATAAACCTTGGTTTGGTTATCAATTTTTTAATCCCAAAAATCCAAAAACATAGTTGCAATTTGAATTATCAATTTCAAATATTTTCCTATCATATCCTAGACATTTTTGTATCATATCAAAAAAAAATTCAAAAAATCAAAAGCCTCCAAAGTCCAAGGATTACTTTTCAAACATCAACTTTGTCCAAGTCCACCAATATTTCAAACCAAAAATTTGTTTGCACAAGTAAAATTTTTCATAATCCCACATTACACTTCAACCTTGCATGTCCTTAAACAACATCAACCCTTTACATAGTGACATACATAAAACCTTTAGTTTCATTGTCATAATCCAAGGTACAAAAATTCTAAAAATACTTTTCATACACATGTCCATAGTTGCATTTGCATAATCCAAAGTTCAAAACCCCAAAAACATTTTTGCATGCATACCCTTGGTGTGCATTTTCATACTTATATTCCCAAAATCTCTAAAAATAATTGCATTTACATATCTTACTCCAATCAAAACTTGAATTTTCATTCCATACCTTTGGAAAATTTACATTTCCATGCCTTAGTTGCATTTTCATCCCTTAACTCAAAAATCTCTTTCATAACTTAGTGGCATTTTCATTTGAAAGTCCAAAAAATCCAAAAAAATAAAAATAAAGTACATTATTCATACATCCCTCATACTTAGGTGCATTTGCATACTTAAACATAATTTAAATAGTTTCAAGATCTCAAAATCTTACAAGGAAATAAAACCCATACCAATCCATGTACATTCCAAGTAACAAGACCACACAAACATTCTTTGATCTGGCAAAGCATGAATTTTTAACAAGGTTTTAACTCAAACATCGTGGACACTTTGCAAACACCTTTAGATCCAACACAAAGTTTTGAACCAAAGATGAGATACACCTCACAAGGTATTACCTATTTTGATCAATTACAAATAACACCCTCAAGAACCTACAAAAAAAAACATGAATCCCACATGCACCTTATCCAAATATTGCAAGAAAAATTAGACAAAGAAGTAAGAAAGGTTGAAAAATAGGTAGAAAAAATTGAAAGACATAACATAGACATCACTAAACTTTTTAAACGCTCAATACAAAGTTTTTGTGCAACTAATGTACAATATCTCATGGAAAGATAAAAAATACCAAAACTTACTGCATGACTAAATGAGACAAATGTAAACTTTAACCAATTTAATCATAATAAAGACACGACTACTTTCAACCAAGTTCTTGAACATGATCAATGCAATCCAATTTCAAAAACTTCTTCGTCTTCTTCAAATGACGTGTGTAACATGGGATATCCATCTAACACCTCATCAACATATGGAACAATCCAATGGGGTCCATCCCCTAATTTTGAGCCAATTTTTATCCCATTTGAATCAAGTCAAAATCAAGAAAATTCACAACCTTTAGTCCAAAAAATTCAACCAACACCAACATCACATACAATCTGACCTTCAACAACACTTTATGTCCACAAATCCAATAAGCTTGTCATAAACAAGAACAAACTCAAAACATGTCAATTTTTTCAAATCAAGGAAATATGATCAATGTAATTCCTTTTGAGGAGCATATTCAACCCAATAAATTTGAACAACATGTAAATATTAATTATGCATCACCAATATGATCAACTAAGCAAAGGAAATCCAAGTCATATACATTGATATAAATCTTTCAAAAAATATTTGAAAAAGATAACTATTCACCCATGTCTAGCAATGGCTATCCCAAAACATTCACATGGATGCAATACATATTTCCAACCACCAAGATGTAAAAGCACTCTTTCTTTAGGTCCACACTAGGCCCACTCTCGCCTAGCTTCTTAGGGTCTCTTTCTTCACCTTAACCAAAGGGATAACCACTCTTCTATATGTCTTACTCTGTGATCCTCACCAATCAACTTAATTTACTCTTATATACTTGCAATAACACCCATACATTGTAGGTTTCCAAATTGCTATTCTAAGAATTCAGGATCTTCTCTGACCAAGTGAGCCTTCAAGGATTCAACACTAACTCCTTCCAAGGATCTTGTGGTTTTCTTGGTGGTCATATGATCATACTCCTTAACCATCTCTCCAAATTCACTATTTATCCTTGTAGCCTTTTCTCCCCCAATTAGGCCTCCTCATAGGGATTCAAATTCTTCACTCACAAAACTCTCTAACAAGATCATAAACTAACTTGGCATGCTAGTAACCTTTTGCGAAATCTCCAAGATTCAAATAGTTTTGATGAAGGGTGCTCCCCTTAATACCATAAACACATAACATAAACAATGAAACAAAAATAATTTGCAAGAACAAAATATGAGCTTCTTATTATCATTGAAAATGTGGAATTACATAATTCAAAATTACAATATGTTAACCCACATGGGCACTTTCATTATAGTAATCTGCAAGACAAAGTTGCAAACTATCACATAAAGTTGTCCTAGACAATGTTTGAGACTTTCTTAAATATTCAATTTTATGATGACCGGGAAGGTTTTAGAAACTCAAGCTTAATACCTAGGACCAATAGATCCTAACAATACATACAGAGTTAGTCGAATATACCTTTGACATTTATTTTAGAAATATTGGGTAGCCCAACTTTGAAAGGCCATAACTCTCAAACTATTGCTCTGATTAGCTATTATAACCACCTTTTGGAAACCTTAGCTCCTGATCGACAAGCTTGGATCCACACAAGTGCCCATCATTCGAGTTTTCAAGCCTCATTTGGGGCATCAAATCCCTTCAAAACTAAGCTTGAGTTTTTTTATACCAAAATTACATATCAAAAATATGTAATAACTTCATATATACATATAATCTAGCCATGAAATTCCACTAACAAATTGATATATCTAAAATGAACCTTCATATTTGAAATTAGAACATTCTAAGCTTGTATGACTGACATACTAAGTAGAAAGTCTCCATGGACAAAAACTCTGCATTAAGATGATCCTTATTGAAACAACTGAAATAAAATATTTTTAGGTGATGCAAGATTTCTCTTACACCCAATATGCTCTTGCATCAAACACCCAAGGTAATTTTGGAAGTGAACCTCTCATGTCTCAAGTATTAAGAGGAAAACCAAGATTATTAAACTTCTCCTTTGCTAGCCATGATGATTCTTCTACTGGCCTCCCTTTCTATTTGACCAAGCATTCTTCATAAGTTCTATTCCTTGTACTTTTGCCAACATGACTATCCAATATCTCCTCAATCTCTTTTGTAGTTGAACTAGCTATTGGAATATGCCACTACACTTATGTAACCTCATCCTCATCACCTCCTTCATGGTACTCTACCAAATCTAAAATATTAAATAATAGTGAAATACTCAATTCTTCTTATGGTAAAATCAGATTCCATCCTTTTGGTTTTATCTCCAACCAAACATCTCATAAAGTTTCCCAAACTTTGATTCAAAACTTCTGTCTATCTATTTGTCTCATGTGGATGATGTGACAAATTGAACTTCAAATCTATCTTTAAATTCTTCCATAATGTATGCCAGAAATACCCAAAAAATTTGGTATCTCGATCTAAAACTATACTCTTAGGCAAACTATGTAGTCTCACACTTCTCTGAAAAACAACTCTACCACATGAACAACATCACTAGTCTTATTGCAAGGAATGAAATGTGCCATCTTTGAAAACCTATCAACCACCACAAAAATAGAATCATGTCCTTACCAAGTCCTTGGTAAACCAAGAACAAAATCAATGCTAATATCTTCCCATGGTTTTTTTGGTATAGCTAATGGATGATACAACCCCATATTCTACTACAGTTATTTCACCATCTAATATACTCTTCAACTTTGCACAAAATTCTTCACATCTTACTTCATCTGTGGCAAGAAATAATTCTCAACAACCAAAGAAATGATCTTGTCTCTCCGAAAATGTCAAGCCAATCCTCCACTATGTTTCTCCTTGATGAGATTTACCTTCATATAACTTAGTGGAATGCACAACTAGCTCCCATTGAACAAAATAACATCTTGGATTATGAAATCCAACCACTTTTTCCTATCAAGTGTAATAGGTTCTATACAAGCCTTCTAAGATTTGCCAAAATTAGAATCCTCTGGATGCAAATTCTTGAGTTCCTTGAACCTAACCACCTCAATCTGCATCTTTATCAGCAAAAGTTGTCTTCTACTAGAGCATCTACAACTTTGTTAGACTTTCCACTCTTATGTTTTTAAAAAAAAAGTATAACTCTTCAAAAACTCAACCCACTTCAAATGCCTTTGGTTTAATTTTCCCTAACTATTCAAATATTTCAAAGCTTGATGATCTGATGTAGGAGCATCCTTGACTGCCTTGTTATCTTGCTCATTTTTGTTCATTCTACAAGTTGGTGCCTAAAAAATCCTTCATGTGCCTAGAAAATCCTTCATGTGCCTAGCAGATCCATCATGTGCCTAGCAATTCTCTTCATGTGCTTAATAGTTCCTTCATGTGCCTAGCAGTCCAATTCCTTCATGTGCTAAATTATTGTAGCAGTTCCTTCATGTGCCTAGTTATTGTAGCAATTCCTTCATGTGCCAAGTTACCCAATGTATGCCAAGTGACTCTTCATGTGCCAAGTTACCCAGTGTATGCTGAGTGTCTCTTCATGTGCTGAGTTACCCAGTGTATGTTGAGTGTTAGCATTTGGATCATTTATGTGAGCCAACTTGCAAGATTTATTTTGATTGCGACATTTATGTTAAGATCTTTTCTTGGGATGTGTCCAAATCATTTTTGGGTCAGCCCTCCTCTTATGTAATGTTCTAGAATAATCTATAAGCCATTTTGGCGAGTATATATAGAGTGTTTAGGCTTAGAGTTAGGCAAGTTTTTGAGAAGAGGATTAGAGAGCAGAATTGAAAGTGCAAATTTGTTGTTGAATCTTTGAATGTGAATGTATTTGTATTTGGCCATAACCCAAAAGGCCTTACAACTGGGCATGTATGAAGATATTTTGATGAATCAATAAAAGTATTTCACACTTTTCCTCTTTTGGTTGCTATTCTTTGTGTTTGCTTCTGTTGTGTTAACTCTTGCAGGGTGGTTTGGATAGCTGGGTAAGCCTTTGGACCTAGTTATTCACCCTTTGCCTACTTCAGTTGGTATCAAAGCTTGAGGTTCATCCTTGTGGATATTGGATCATGTAGAACCCTAAGTTGGATTTGATTGTAGGGTGGCAGATCTATAGATTTAACCTATAACTTGCAGATGGTTACGATCTTGCAGGAACCTGATTTGTAAAGATGGTTTGTGATAGAAGAAATGTTGATGATGTTATATTGGATCAGTTGAGACAAATTATAGCTAGATTAGATGCTATAGAGATAGCCTAGAGGAGAGGAGCACATCTTGATGATGTAAGTGATGATGAAGTAGCAATGCCAAACCATAATCTAGAACCTAAAGAAGATCAAGATGAGGAAAGATTATTGTGAGTGTTGTCTAGGGAAAATTCAAAGCCTACTATGGAAGTTATTCCTTATGATGGAAAATTGGATACCAATGCTATGTTAGATTAGATGTCTAATATGGAGATGTTCTTTGAGTATGAAAACACTCCTGATAATAGAAAGGTGAAGATTGCAGTCACTAGGTTGAAAGGTCATGCATCACTATGATGGGAACATTTGAAAACTGATAGACAAAGGAGAGGAAAGGAGAAGATTAGAACTTGGCCAAAGATGGTGAACAAGGTAAAGAACAAATTCCTCCCTTCTGATTACTGAGTTAGCTTTTTGAGAAAGATGCAAAATTTGAAACAAAAGGACATGACTATGAAAGAATATACATAGGAATTTTATAGATTGGATATCAGATTTGGACATGTGGATGATGATGTTGAGAAAATCATAAGGTAAATTAATGGATTGAGATATGGAATTCAAGATGAAATAAGTTTTGTGAATTTGGAAAGTGTAGAAGAAGCATATCAATATGCCTTGAAAGATGAGGATATCTTGACAAAGAAGCATGAAAAAATACAAAGAGGTAGAGGTGGTAGATTCCAGAGAGGCAGAGGTAGATCTTATGGTGAAGCTGGTAGATCTAAATTTTTTGTACAAGATAAAAGAAAATCTAAATGGAAGAATGATGACAAAGGTAAGATCGAATGGAAAATTGGTAATTCTTATTGAGGAGGTACTAATTCTTACCAAGAAAGTGGTAATTCTTATTCTAGAGGTGGATTTCATGGTAATTGTTTTAGATGTGGTAAAGAGGACATAGATCTTTTAAATGTAGATCCTCTAAAAGTGGGCAAGGTAATAGAAATGTTGTAATTCAAGGAGATGATGAGGGTTCACCAAGTGGACTTGAGGCTGGAGAAAATATGATGGTGAGAAGAACTTTATGTAATAAGGGAAGTGATGAGGAACCTATTTTAAGGAGAAGTCTTTTCAAGACAAGATGTAAGATGGCTAGAAAATGTTACAAAGTGATCATTGATAGTGGAAGTTCTACAAATCTGGCATCAGAAGAGCTAGTTACCAAGTTACAGTTGCAAAGGCTAAAACATCCCAAACCTTATCATGTTTGATGGATCAAAGATGAGCGTAGGATATTGGTAAGTGAACAATGCCTTGTGAAGTTCAAAATTGGATATTATTTTGATGAAGTTTTGTGTGATATTATGCCCATGGATTGTTGTCATATTTTGTTGGGTAGACCTTGGAAATATGATAGATATGTTGTACATGATGGAAGATTGAATCAATATACTATTCGGTTAAATGGGAAGAAACAAATATTGCTTCCTTTAATTGAAAACCCAGATGAGGTTAATTATACTACTATAAAAATTTGCATGGTTAATGGGAAACAATTTGAAAAGGAAATGAAAAAGAATCAAGTATGTTTTGCCATAGTTCCTAGAGGATCGAGTGTTGGTAGTCATGACTGAGCAACAAAAGCTAGTAATTACTGAGTGATAGTAGATAGTGATAGCTGAGTACATTAGAAATTATAGAATTGTTGAATGAGTATAAAGACATTATTGCTGATGATATTACTGATGGTTTACTCTGGTAAGAAGTATAAGTCATTGTATGGATTTGATTCCTGGAGCTAGTTTTCCAAACAAAGCACCATATAGATTGACACCTGTAGAGAATGAAGAACCTAACAGACAAGTGCATGAGTTGTTGCTGAAAGGTTTGATTAGAGAAAGCTTGAGACCATGTGCTGGACCTACTATATTAACACCTAAAAAGAATGGACAATGGAGAATGTGTATTGATTCCAGAGCTATTAACAAGATTACAATGAAATATATGTTTTCTATGCCGAGGATGGGTGACATAATGGATTGTTTGAGTGGAGCAAAGTATTTTACCAAGATTGATTTGAATAGTGGCTATCATTAGATTAGAATCAAAGAAGGTGATGAATGGATGACTGCTTTCAAGACAAAAGATGGTTTGTATAAATGGTTGGTTATGCCTTTTGGTTTGACTAATGCACCTAGTACTTTCATGAGGTTGATGAATGAAGTTCTAACAAAATTGTTGGGTAAGTTTGTGATTGTTTATTTAGATGACATTCTGATATTTAGTAAGACTAAGGAAGAACATCTTGAACATATTAGACAAGTATTGTAGAGGTTGAAAGAGGAAAAGTAGTTGATTAATCTAAAAAAGTGTTCTTTTATGCAAGTGGAGATTGTGTATTTGGGATTTGTGATTTTAGTTGATGGTTTGAAGATGGATCCTGAGAAGATTAAAGTAATTTTGGAATGGCCTGCATCTAAGAATGTGGGTGGGGTAAGATCATTTCATGGTTTGGTTAGTTTTTATAGAAAGTTTATAAAGAATTTTAGTTCTTTTTGTAATGCTATGACTGAGACAATAAGGGGAGATCAAAATGACTTCAAGTGGACACATGGAGCTGATAAGAGTTTTGAGACTTTGAAACAAAAAGTTGCCAAATTACCTGTATTGCCTTTACCTGATTTCAATATAGTATTTCAAGTGAATGTGATGCAAGTGGTAATGCAATAGGAGCTATATTAAGTCAAGAAGGTAAGCCTATTGCTTTCTTTAGTGAAAAGTTGAATGATGCTAAAAGAAAATATTCTATGTATGATTAAGAGTTTTATGCTATTGTTCAAGTATTGAAGAAGTGGAGATATTATTTGATTCCTAAAGAGTTTGTAGTATATACTAATCATAAAGGTTTACAATACTTGGGAAGTCAACATAAATTGAATCAAAGGCATATGAAGTGGGTTGAGTACTTGTAGAGTTTTACATTTGTGATCAAGCATAAGAGTGGAGTTACTAATAGAGTTGCTAATGAATTGAGTAGAAGACGTTCTTTTTTGACTGAAATGAAGGTTGAAGTTCTTGGTTTTGATGAAATGAAAGAGTTTTACGATGTTGATTCTAATTTTTCTCAGGTGTGGAGAGAGTGCAAAGCACCAAATCTAACAGATCACATAAGTAAGTATGATGAGTATTTCATTCAAGAAGGTATTTTGTTCAAAGGTATTTAGTTGTGTATTCCTAGAAGTTCTATGAGGTTGAATATAATTAAGGAAAATCATAGTGGTGGATTGGTTGGACATTTTGGAATTGATAAGACATTGATTTTGTTGAAAGAGAAGTATTATTGGCCACAAATGTATAAAGATGTTTAGAAATTTGTAAAGAGTTGTGGAGTTTGTCAAGTTGTGAAAGGGGTGAGTCAAAATACTAGTTTGTATACACCTATTAATATTCCTAAGAAACCTTGGACTGACATTAGTATAGATTTTCTAAGATGGTTCATTTTATACCATGCAAGAAGACGTTAGATGCTAAGCATGTTGCTGAAATTTTCTTTAAAGAGATTGTGAGATTGTATGGATTACCAAGAAGTATTATTTCTGGTAGAGATAGTAAGTTTGTTAGAAGATTTTGTGGAAGAAGATGGGTACTAAGCTGAAGTTTAGTTCTGCATTCCATCCAAAGACAGATGGATAGGTAGAGATTGTGAATAGAAGCTTGGGTAATTTGCTGAGATGTTTAGTTGGGAATAAGCCAAGTAATTGGGAGATAGTATTGACACAAGATGAATTTGCATATAACAATTCTGTGAATAGGAGTACAGGGAAGACATCTTTTGAGATTGTTACTAGAATGCATCATAGATGTATATCAGATATGAGAGATGTTGCTCGTAAAGAAAAGAAAAGCATTGTAAGAGAAGAATTTTTTGATTTTATGGAGTCTTTGCATAAGGAAGTGAAGTTGAGGTTGGAAAAAAGTAATTAAAAGTATAAGGAGAATGTTGACCAGTCTAGAAGACACCATGATTTTCAAGTTGGTGATGAGGTGATGGTTCATCTGAAGAAAGGAAGATTCCTAGTTAGAACATACAATAAGCTGAAGATGAAGAAATTTGGAGCTTGTAAGGTCTTGAAGAAGTTTGAAAATAGTAATGCTTATGAAGTTGAGTTACTTGATGAGATGGATATATCTCCTATATTCAATATTGCTAATTTATATAAGTATCATGAGTCAAAGGATGAAATTATTGTATTAGATGATTATCCTAAGAAGTGGATCGAAGAAGTTGAACAAATATTGGATTAGAGAGTTGGCAAGAGCACAAGAGGAAAACATTAATATGAACATTTGGTGAAGTGGAAAAAAAGACCTATTGAAGATGCTTCATGGATTTATCATTTTGAGTTGGATTTAGCTCAAGTTCTGACATCTTAATGATTCAAGAAAATCATTTCTTTCAACCCTGGTTATCTGATGTAGGAGCATCCTAGGTTTCCTTGTTATCCTACTCATTTGTTCATTCTACAAGTTGGTGTCTAGCAAATCCTTCATGTGCCTAGTAGTCTAGTTCTTTCATGTGCCTAACAGTTCCTTCATGTGTGCTTAGCAGTTCCTTCATGTGTCATGTTACTGTAACAATTCCTTCATGTACTAAGTTACTCAGTGTATGCTGAGTGACTCTTCATGTGCTGAGTTACCCAGTGTATGTTGAGTGTCTCTTCATGTGTCGAGTTACCCAGTGTATGCTGAGTGTTAGCATTTGGACGTGATTTTTGTGAGCCAACTTGTGAGATTTATTTCAATCGCGACATCTATGTTAAGATATTTTCTTGGGATGTGTCCAGACCATTGTTGGGCCAACCCTTCTCTTATGTAATGTTCTAGAATAATTTGTAAACTATATTGGTAAGTATATATAGAGTGTTTAGGCTTAGAGTTAGGCAAGGTTTTGACAACAGGATTAGAGAGGAAAACTAAAAGTACAAATTTGTTGTTGGATCTTTCAATGTGAATATATTTGTATTTGATTGTAACCTACAAGGCCTTACAGTTGGGCATGTATGAAGATATTTTGATGAATCAATAAAAGTATTTCACTCTTTTCCTCCTTTGGGTTTTTTTTTTTTGTGTTTGCTTCCATTGTGTTAACTCTTGTAGGGTGGTTTGGATAGCTAGGTGAGCCTTTGGCCCTAGTTATTTACCCTTTGCCTACATCATGATCAGTATACAAAACAAACTCCTTAGGAAGAAGGTAATATCTCCACTTCTTTAATGTTTGAACTATAGCATAAAATTCCTAATCATAAACATAATAATTTCTTTTGGTAGCATTCAACTAATCACTAAAATAAGCAATTGGTCTACCTTCTTGGCTCAAAACAACTCCTATTGCAATACTAATAACATCATAGTCTACTTGAAACACCTTGTTAAAATATGGAAGTTCTAAAATAGGCTACTATGTAACTTTATGTTTCAACAGATTAAAACTATTATCTACTCCTACAATCCATTTAAATTCTTTCCTATCCCCTCTCATTGTTTTAGTCAAGGGTCCACAAATACCGCTAAAACCTCTTATGAAATTTTTATTAAAAATAGCCAATCCATGAAAATATCTTACCTCTATATCACTATTTGGATTAGGCCATTCAAGGATAGTGTTCACATTCTCTAGGTCCATTTTTAGACCTTTTGCTGAAACTACAAATCCCAAGTACACCAACTCCTTCTTCAAAACTACACTTCTTCAAGTTATTAGTGACTTCTCCTCCCTCAATTTATCAAATACCTTTTGAATATGTATCAAATGCTCCTCCAATGTCTTACTAAAGATCAAAATATCATCTAGGTAAAAAATGACAAACTTACCCAAAAACTCCTTTAGTACCTCATTCATGAGTTGCATGAAAGTACTTGGTGCATTGGTTAGCCCAAAAGGCATGACCTCCTCTACTTCTTCTTTACCATCTTTTTAAATTAAAAAAAAACACATATTATCATGCTTCATACCTCGGAGAAATTACTTTCCATCATTAAAACATATATTATGACAACACTACATACCTTTTCTTCTTTCTCTTTCAATGACTTCAACTTATCTTTCACTCCATCCTTTATCATAGTGTAGGTATTTGCACATACATCGTGTATGAAATGCTTGAAAAACTACCATGGCCTACCCAAAAACATATGACATATGTCCATATGTATGATATCATACATCACCTCATCTTGGTAGCTCCCAATCTTGAACTTCACTAAGCATTTCTCACTGACCATTACCTTGTGGTCATCTTGCACCTAGGAAATATAGTATGGATGCAAGTGCTTCTACCTCTTTAGCTTCAACTTTGTGACCATCTTTTGTAACACTAGATTGTTAGTACTTCCACCATTAATGATCACATCACAAAAATTATCTTCACATTTGCACCTAGTGTGAAACAAACTCCTTTGATCAAGTTCATTCTCACCACTTCGCAAGACTCTTCAATTAACTCTAGCTTTTCCTCTTTAAAAATATTTAGAATGGGATGAATTTGCATCTTTGTGAACATGTACAACTCTGGTCTAGCCTTTAGTTCTTAAATGTATCCTTTCTTGGTACCAGGAACATTCAAATGCTCTATTCCCTTCTTCTCTGTGGCAAAAACATTTTCCATAGAAACCTCCTCTTCTAGATCCTTGTCCTCTTCCTCTCTGATCTCTATTATTCTTATCATGGAAATAGTTGGAATTGTTTCCCTTCTAGTTCTAACTACTACTTCTAGATTCATCCTTGTCCTTTTGATCATCATTTTAGCCTCCATAAGATCATCTGCTAGTTCTTCCACTATGATCTCTACCACTATTTTTGTTATCAAAATTTTTGCTCAATTTCTCCTCAACTCTTAGGAAAAACTAGTACACCTCCTCAATACTGGTCATTCAAACTATACTTAGCTCCTCTTTAATTCTTGGTCTTAACCCATTAAGATAATAGACAAATTTCTCCTTATCATCTTTTGCATGACTGATTCTAATGAGAACTCAATAGAACTCTTCGATATACTATTGAATAGATCTTCTTGCTTGCTTCAACCCTTGCATTTTCTTCAAAATAGATCAAGCTCATAATTAATGGGAATGAACTACCACTTAATTTTAACTATCATTCAATCTAATTTGGTGATTTTTTCCTTTCCTCTTGTATTTTTCTCAAACTAGATCTCCTACCACCAGATCTTTGTGTGACCCTTTAGTTTGGCCTTTGCAAATTTGACCCTATCTAGATCTTCAATATCTTCAAATTCAAAGTACTACTCCAATTCATTGATCCAATCGATCAACTCCTCTAGGTTAAGGTTTCCCACAAATGTGGGAACATCAAACTTAGGTCTTTTTCCAATCTTAGAAATGACTTTGAAAATATTTTCCTCTTTTAGGTTCAAAAATTCATCTTCTACCGCTTGATCCACATTTCCTTCTTCACTTTCATCATCACTTTCATCATCTCCTATGGCCAGATTCATTCCTCTGCATATTTTTTCTTGCAATTCTTTCATTTTCTTTTGGAGGACTCTTAAACACTCATGTGTAACACCTACAACTCTCCCACCATGCTTTCTTTGTGGAGGCATTTTTGCACTTCTATTGAAACCCTAGTACAAATTCCCTCATAATTAGTGATCTATTTAGTGCTCAACCCAAACCATGGTCCTGGTGTGAACTATCGCATAGTCAATGATCTATCCCCACACTCAAGACCTAGGTTCTGATACCATTTGATCAAGGGTGCTCCCCTTAATACCATAAACAAATAACATAAATAATGAAACAACATCAATTTGTGAGAACAAAATATGGGCTCTTATTATTGCCACAAATAGAGAATTATAGAATTCAAAATTACAATATGCCAACCCACTTGGGTGCCTTTATTATAGTAATCTACAAGACAAAGCTACAAACTATCACCTAGAGATGTCCTAGCTAATGTTTGGGCTTTTCTTAAATAGGAAATTTTATTCATCTTGGGAAGGTTCTAGACACTCAAACTTAATACCTAGGGTCTATAGACCCTAATAAAACATATGGAGTTGGCCAAATACACCTTTGGCATTTATTTTAGAAATTTCAAGTAGTCCATATTTGTAAGGCCATAACTCTCTAACCTTTTCTCTAATTGGCTATTATAACCACTTTTCAAAAACCTCAGCTCCTAATCTATAGGCCCAAATTGGTGCAAGTGCCCATCCTTAGAGTTTTCAAGCCTAATTTGGGGCCTCTAAGGCCTTTAAAACCAAGCTTGAATTTTTTTACCAAAATTATACAAAAAATCTGTAATAACTTCACAAATACATATAATCTGGCTATGAAACTCCACTGACAAATTGATATTTCTAAAATTAGAACATTCTAAGCTTGTATGACTGACTTACTAAGTAGCAAGCCTCTATAGACAATAAATCTGCTTTAAGATAACCCTTATTGAAACAAATGAAAGAAAATATATTTGGGTGATGCAAGATTGATCGTACACCCAAGATGCTATTGCACCAGGTTTAGGACCCTCAAATCATCCGTACAACACCATACCAAAATGACCAGATTTTTAAGGGTTTGCAATAGTAATTTTGTTTCTAAAGGATTAAACTAACCAAATGGATTTAACCCCTACCCATATTCAGTCCTAGGTTCCTTCACCCTATGGGTTACACAAATCAAAATCTAATTGGTACAAACCAATCCACATTCTCCATCTATTTGTTCTTGCAATCACCAAGTTACCTTGCTGAACAAACTAGGGCTTGTTGGTAAAAATATCTATCCCACTCCTTATGCCACAAAATTGTATATTTATAATGTATGTACAATTCTTTACTTGATTCCAAGTGGCCATGAAGATTTAACCATTAGAAATCAAGTTAGAGCCATATTTCCACAACTAGCTTTGTATAAACTAGCTGACTAGCCAAAACAAGAACAATTTATAACTCCTATCAAAATAAAATAATTTGCAAAAAGGAAGAATGAATTCAATAGGAAAACAATAAGAACTATCTATACTACAAAAACCATTAGTTCAATCCATAAAAATCTGGAAGAGTAGTTTTCAACCACACTATGGAAAAATTACTTGAAAAATGGCTCTTAACACACTATGCCTTCATAAAATATCAATGCCAACCCATACCTTGGGTGTGACATGTCCTTACATAAGCCTCCTACATGTGTGCCAATTTTAAAAACTATAAAAAAACTCCTATGTGCAAAGTTGTCATGAGCAACTTTTTGGTTTTTGCTTTCTACTCCTTTCTTGGACCCCAAATGTATCTAGTTTGATCTCTTAAGACTAAGTAAGGATGTATTACTCTATTTCACCTATTTGAAGTCATGGTCAACCCTTTTGACCAATTTTCACCCCTAAACAACTATGTCCTACTTAAGTCCAAATGTTAAAAGCAACTCAACAACTCTTGTCAACCCCTTCTAACCTACTGAAACACACCCTATGGACTTGTCTAAGTCCTTATTCTTCAATGGTTTGGCTAAGATCATTTACAAGCCAAAATTTGCATAGGAAGAACCCAAATTCCTAGGTGCTCCTACATCAATGATCATTTTCCTCCATCACCCTCAAATTTTATTTCTATTGATGAGACCTCCCAAGGGCTATCCATAGAATAAATTCCACCTAGTCCCATCCTTGACATTAATCCCTTTAATGATTCCAAAATTATATATCCACCAATATTACATCCTCCATCTTCAAGAAATCATATTTTAGATATTCAAATTCAAATTCCATCTCCCTCATGTCCATACATTGATTCCTTTTAAGAGCCTCCTATACATGTTAAAATCCATACCCCATGTCAAGATGATGACTTAAAGAACACAAAAATGAATCCTAAAATAAACCAAGATCAAGATCACAAAAATGAGCAAGCCTATAAAATCTTTGAACAAGATCCCTTTTCCCTTAAGTCTCCCCATTACCCTTATACATGATTATCTCTTTCCATATCAAGCTCAAACTCTCCCTCCATTTCCCAATGACCTTTCACTTAAAAAGAAAGATCAAGATCATGCTTTCATTTTTCCTAATGATCCAAATCCAAGTCAAGATTAGATTATATTATCCAAAATATCCTATCAATTCTTCATGTCCACCAAAATATCCTTCCATCCATCAAGATCGTCTACAAGATCATATCCCACTAGATGATCCTGTCACTATTCCTTTTCCATTGCAGGACCCCATTATTCCTCCTAATTTGCCCAATGGTTAAAACACATCTATGCAAGATGTTCATGAACCCTTTTCACTTCAAATGGATTCCCCTAGTTCCATGGAGTCTACTTCAATTAATGATCCTATCAATTCTTCTATATCATACACACCTAAAAATGGAATTGCACCTAGTAGAAAGTATTCCATTAGTCAAAAGAATTATCAAGTCAAAGGGTCCAAAATTAAGGAAAAAATTATATCAAAACCCTTAAATGTCAAGGAAATTTCTAAAGGTCATGACTTATTTCCTAAAGCTTATTTTAGGGGCATTGGTATCCCTTCCAAATTTAGATCAGATTTATACCCCCTCCTTCACCCCTTCTATCCATTTTAGGTCCATATGTTCCTCCATCCACTAGTTCACAATCCACTTACCCTTTCCCATATGCAGGTCAACAAAGACACACATCATGGAGAACCTTTCATCCATCCAAAATTCCTCCACACAATTCCTATCCATACCTTAATTACATTCTATCTCAATTAATTTGGATTTCGAGCATTAGATCTATAAGTAAAGAAATCCACATTCAATCAAGGATCAACATGTCCAGTCTAACCAACATGTAAAAAAGAAGAAAAACATGATCCCAAAAGAAAAATGCATATCAAGAAGGCCCATTAATAAAAGAGAAAAGTCAAAAACAATATGGGTTCCTAAATATCTTTTGCAAATAATGCAATAAAAGGACCCACAAAAGAATGAAAAGTCAAAATACATGTGGATTCCCAAGAATATTCTTCAAGCAAGAAGTCCTAAAGAAAGATCAAATTTGGCATCCAAAATTTCTATCCCTCCATTGAAAAGTCCTCCACTTTCCAAATCTATTTTGGGTCCTTGTGTCATAAAACCCACATTCTTCCCTCTATCAAATCCAAAATCTATCATGTCCCCTTTTCAAATAATTAAAAATTAATAATCTTTGCTAAGGCAGGCAGGCCCAAGAAAGTGAAGTTTCGGAAAAAGGGGGTTAATCTTTGGAAACTGTTGGACTAATAAATGAAAATTATTATTAAAATATTGTTCATTAACCTCTCTTGGATGTGAGTTATGGTTATGCCCTCTTTTAAGGGGTTTGGAGGCATTTTGGGCGGATGGGGAGAATTTGATTTTTGCTCATTTCTTTGTTATTCTTCAGAGGCTGCCAAACTTGTGGAGGAGACCCAAGAACGGGAGTTTGCAGGTTTCCAAGGAGACCCAAGAATGGGAGTTTGCAGGTTTCTAGGAAGGCTAAGGATGGGATTTTGAAGCCATTCCATGTGCATGCTCATACCGAGTTTGCCTTTGTGCTGAACAGTGCAGATTTGTGAGTTTTCGGGTATGTTTTTGGTATGAGTTTGGTGTTTTCAGTTGAGTATTTCATATCAGTTTGGTTTGCTGCTGTATTTCAGACTTTAAGATGTTAAAATAGAGCCGAATATATGTATTGGGATGTGATTAAACTTCTGAGATAGATTATTAGTGTTTTGTGGTGTTTCCGAACATTTTTGTGTTAATTTTGGGAGCCCAATGAGCATAGTTTTTGTCCTACATTTGTGAGCTGTTGTGTAAAGGCTACACGGATCTGGAAATTTTATTTTGTAGTATGTTATGCTGCTGAAATTTCTGTAAAAATGTCTATTTTCAGATTTATTAATAATTTGTGAAGTTGTGAAGTTTTTTGGCACTATTTTGGACATACCCGATTTGGGTTTATTTGAGAAATTGGTGGATCTTTGTAATATTGGTTGTTTGGTTTTGAAAATCTGATTAGAGGCATGAAATATCATACAAAATCAGAAAAGGGACATTTCAAAATCCCCTTTTTCTCCATTATTCTACCATCATTCAAGGTGTCTGCCAATGTTTTTCTTACATCCATTTCCATCCACTAAACGTTGATCCTTCTTCCACTCCCTCCATCCTCCTACATACTCATCCTATCCTTTCATCAAGACTATCCAATTTCTTGCCTAAATTCATTTTCTCCTCATTTTCATTACCCCATCAACATCTTTAAGCCTATTGTCATAGTCATGGTCCATTATTACATAGCTTTCTAGAGAATTATCCAAATAACAAGACACTTGGGGCTTGTTTGGCAGAAAAAATATGAGTGGAATAAGCATATGTAAATTCTTAAAATTTTGAATTCTCTATTTGGGTTCACAAAATTGGAATTGGGAATAGGAATATAATAAGAATACATATTCCAAATTTGTCCCAAAAACAAGCATTCTCTATTCCACCTAAATAGATGGAGTTGGAATACATATTCCTATTCCATTCTGCCTTTTTCAAGTTCAATAAAAATTTGAAATCTGATGATAGGATTTGGAGAAAATATAGATTCAATTAGAATTTTCCAACCATTTATTTGAGAGAGGTGAAAATAATGTTGGCTATGGTCTATCCCAGATTGGACATGCATCCCTCCTACTATATCAATTTCCTCCATGCATAAGTGTGTCTATGATAACAGAGGCCTCAGTTGATGCATTCTCCAACTCTCCTTTGTAACTACTTGCAAGTTTGGAGATCAACAGTTCAAGTTATAGTGACATATGATCATGACATAGGCTCACCGATGCATGCTTTCAAAGTAATCAAATATCCTTCAGACCCAAATCTATTAGAAATTTGATTGAAATTGTTGAAGATCAAAGAGGGAGATTGTTGCAAAGAAGGAAGATTATTGTTAAAAGAATATTTTCAATCATTGTTTTTTCATTGATGTCAAACTTTCTATTTGGAGGAATGACATTTTCTTATAAGATCCAAGTACTATCACTTAGTTGATTGATGAAGAGGATTTGATAAATAAGATGTAACAAGAGCACCTAAGAAAAGGTTGAGTTATGATGTTGTAATGAAGTGCAAGGATCAGTTAAGCCAATGGTTAAATAATGTATTGATAACATACTCAAAGATACAGAGGTTGGTCACACTTATAAACATTGGAGGAAGAATTTGTAACAAGCTTTCATTAGTGGGTGCCAAGTGATCTTTAGGTGTCGAGCATAAAGAAAAACACAGTTGATGCCGAGTAACACAGTATGTGCCAAGCACTAGGATTTCAATAGTGCCGAGCTGTTGCATTATTTCAAATGATGAAGATTCACCAAATCTAGGCTGACAAAGTGGTTACCTTAAATTTTGTGAATGAGTTGGAAGATAAGGATGATGAGCTAGTGGCACAAAATTCTATGTAAACTATTTAAAGGTAAATTTAAGAGGATTATTCAAAAAGTTCCTAGAGGAAACATAATATGGGTTAGATGCAATGAATCCTAACTAATCCATATGAATTGAAATTAAAGAATGGAAGAATCAAGTAGGAAAAATAACTCCAAGACTTTTATTTATGGAGTCATAGAACAAGAAGAAAAAGATGCTGATACTATTGCTGCTGAAAAGCAAAACTACAAAGTGGTTAGAAGGGTGTCAAGGAGAAGACATCTAGGAGAAGGAAGAGCATAGAGGCTCTGCTTCTACAAGTGGTCATGAAGAGATGATCACACTAGTACATTGAGCATGGAGACTTAAGGAGACTAAGCTTGAAAGGAGGGCAAGCTGTCAGTGTTGCAGAGATTGAAGGCTAGGCAATGGTATGAGCTAAGAAGTGATCTGAGATCTGCAAGATAATTTGTATGTTGTAGTCAGGTCAAAGATTTTTTTTTCTAATACTCTCTAGCAATTGTATTGGATATGAAAATCCTATGGACTTAGGTTGGTTTAATAGCCATTTTTAAATCCTTTAATAGGGTGGCATTCCAAGTGAATGTTCTAAAGTCCTCTAACTAGGACCATTTTTAATAGGGTGGTTAAATCCTCTAACAAGGTCATATTTAATAGTGTGTTATAAGCCTTTAACAGGGCAGGCCTTTCATAGGGCATCACTTCATAATAGTGATAATGGAGTAGCATGTTATTGGTGGTTTTTCCCAAATTGGGTTTCCACATAAATCACTATGTCATGTGTTAATTTCTTATGTGTTATACTTGCATGTTGATTTACAATAACTTGCTGATTAGAAAAGGAAAAGTTTGGATGAATGTTTGGTTAAATGGGCTCATTATACTTAGTGAAAAGTTTGAATAGGAAATTTGGACCTTGAATAACTGATTTCCCCCCTCTTAGTTATTCTAAAGCATTTCTAACAATTGGTATCAGAGCAATCTGCTGATTTAGTTTCAAGGTACTAGAAGTAGGAAGATCAAGATGTCGAAGAGAGAAGTTCCCAAGCTCAAAAAAGACAACTTTGCTACATGGTAGAGTGTAATGAAATTGCACCTTGGATCAATAGGTGACTATGTACAAACCTCAATTGGAACAAGATATATAAATCCAATAGCACCTCTTATTGCAGATGATTTGAATAAGAAGGAGCACAATCAAGCAATGCTGGAAATTGCTTGTACATTTAATTATGCAGAATATGATGACATCAAATATTGTGACACTACATTCAAAATATGGAAAACCTTATTAGATATCTATGGAGGAGATCAGAATGTTCAAAGAGCAAAGAGAGAAAGCCTAAGAGGAAAGCTTGATGACATGAAAATGGAGGAAGGTGAAAATGCTGCTCAATATGTTGCAAGAATGAAAGAAGTGGTAAGTGCAATAAGAAGTCTAGGTGGTCAATTGGAAGAAGGATTTGTCATTATAAAATACTTAAGAAATCTACTCCCTATTTATGCTATTAGATTTTCAGCCATCCGAGAGCTAAGGTGTGTACAAGGAAACACACTAACCTTTGATGGAATAGTGGGAAGACTTATTGCATTTGAATTGTCCAATTTTGATAACTACAGACTTCAGAACCTTGAATCTACTTTCAAGGTCAAGATGACAATAAAAGACACTAAGGATGAGACATCAAGCAAGAAGATAAGAAAGGGAAAACATGCATCCAGTGATAGCAGCTTAGATGAGGAAGGTGTGGAAGAATTAGAAGCACTATTGGCTAGAAGATTCCATAGAGGAAAAGGTATATTCAAAGATAAGCTCCCTATCATATGTTTCAATTATAATGAAGTAGGCCATATTGCTACAAGATGTACATAGAAGAAGAATGACAAAGAAGGAAATAAGTAAAGGAAAAAGAGAAAAGATGATAACAAATACTACAATGAGAAAGACAAAATATGCTACATTGTTGAAGAGGATTCTGATGAGAATGATGATGAAGTAGTCTATGTGGCCTTAAAGGATGAATCAGATAAAGATGAAGATGAAGCAACAACATTGGTTACCTATGTGAAAAAAAATGACAAGTGGATCATAGATAGTGGTTGCTCACATTACGTGACAGGAGACAAAAGTAAGTTCATTACCTTTATTTAGTATGATAGAAATAGTGTTAGATTTGGTAATGATGCTCCATGTTAAATAAAAGGAAAAGGCTCTATTAAGCTCACAGAGAAAATTAAATGTGATAATGCATACTATGTTGAAGGATTGAACTAAAACTTGTTGAGTGTATCACAGTCAGGCAATGTAGATTGCAAAGTAGAGTTTGGAAATAAAATTGCAAAGATCTATGACACTGATGGAAATCTAATAGGAAAAGGTAAACAAACTAGGAGTAATCCATTTTACCTAGATATGGAAGATGCAACATGTCCTTTTGTTAGACTTGATGATGTGTGGTTGTGGCATAAAAGGTTGTGTCATGTTAACTTTGATAATCTAATTAGCATTAGCAAAAAGAACAAAGTTAGAGGGTTACCCAAATTGAAGAAACCTAAAAATACAATGGGCAAACAATGTCAACAAGGGAAGATGGCTGAGTCTAGTTTCAAAAGAAAAACATACACTTCCAAAGAAGTACTAGAACTAGTCCATATAGACTTATGTGGTCTAATAGAAGTGCAAAGCTACCTAGGAGACATATACATAATGCTATTTGTAGATGATTATTCTAAGATGATGATTGCTATGTTTTTAAAAAAAATATTTGATGCATTTCAAATTTTTAAGTGGTATTTGGCTAGAGTTGAGAAGGAAATAGGAAAGAACCTGAAATGCCTAAGGTCAGACAAAGGAGGTGAGTTCACATCAAAAGATTTTGAAATATTTTGCAATGGCAAAGGTATCAAAAGGAAAACATCAACACCAAGAACTCCACCATAGAATGGTACTACTAAAAGAAAGAATAGGTCAATAATTGACTATGCTAGAACCTTGATGATAGAGAAAAATGTTGCACTAAAATACTAGAGAGAAGCTATAAGTACTGTAGTCTACACACTGAATAGAGTTCAAGTCAAGAAAGGTACAAATGCAACACCTTTTGAACTGTGGTATGGTCACTCACCTAATGTTAAAAATTTCAAAATATTTGGTTGTAAATATTATATTCTTAAAGATACTAGAAATGGAAAGTTTGATGCAAAGAGTGATGAAGGCATATTCTTTGGATACTCCACTAGAAGTAAGGCATATAAGTGTTTGAACACTAACACTAACAAGATTGTGGAGAGTGCAAATATAAATTTTGCTGAGCATGGAGAAGTCCAAGTTGATGAGTCCAAGAAATCAGAGGATTATAGATCCTTTGTATACTTCTATGAAGGAATGAATTTTGAAGACAATGCTGCAAATCAAGTTGGGAATTAACAACAAATTTCAGTATTTGTCAAGTCACAACTAGTGAATGCCGAATTGCATTTAGAAGCTGAGCTATAGAATGTAGAAAATGCACATTCTGATTTTGAAAATAGTATACATGATAGGAATGATGAAGTGCCAGATGAAGAAGAACAAAATGACTTTGAAGTTGAAGGATCAAACATGGAAAGAAGGACACGACCAAGATTAGCCAAATATGTGAGAAGACATCACCCTGCAAAACAAATCATTGGTGACAAGGATGTCAAACCAATGACAAGGAATAGAAGAA
Organism: Cupressus sempervirens; assembly: GCA_028749045.1. Lineage (NCBI taxonomy): Eukaryota > Viridiplantae > Streptophyta > Pinopsida > Cupressales > Cupressaceae > Cupressus > Cupressus sempervirens. The sequence continues at coordinate 86,653,986 of CM053791.1, read as the reverse complement.
GGAGTGAATCATGTCTGCTGAGCAAGGTTGAACCTAAAATAATGAAGGATGCACTACAAGATGATGACTAGTATAAAGCCATGGAAGAAGAGATAGATTAGATTGAAAAGAACAAAACATGAACCCTAGTTCCTAGACCAGTTGATAAGAATGTGATTGGTACAAAATGGGTGTTTAGAAACAAGCTTGATGAGAATGGTGATATAACAAGAAAAAAAGCTATAATAGTTTGCAAAGGCTATGCACAAGAAGAAGGATTGGATTATGGGGAAACATTTTCTCAGTATACCGAATGGATGTAAAGTGTACTTTTCTTAATGGTGTACTAGAAGAAGAAGTATACATAGAAAAATCAAAGGGATTTGTAGATGATAAGAACAAGGACATGGTTTGCAAATTGCTCAAAGCACTTTATGGATTGAAGCAAGCACCTAGAGCATGGTATGAGAGATTGCACAAATATCTTGTGAAGATAGGTTTTGAGAGAACATATGAAATCAACAACTTGTACATAAAAGTTGAAAAAGGTAAAGACATTTTGATATCAAAAACCTTTATTGATGATATAATATTTGGAGGAAAATATGTTCTTTGCAAAGATTTTACTGATCAAATGAAACATTAATTTGAGATGTCAATGTTTGGAGAAATCAAATTCTTTGTTGGTTTACAAGTAGATCAATTGAAGCATGAGATATTTGTGACCCAATCCAAATACATCAAGGAGATACTCAAAAAATTTGGATTAGAAGAGTCAAAACTATTTAGCACACCAATGGTAGTAGGACATAAGCTATCCAAGAATGATGATTCAGCTGAAGTGAATTAGACAATGTATAGATCAATGATTGGAAAGCTATAATATGTTGTACATAGTAAGCTAGACATTGCAGTAGCTATTGGAATAGTGGCTAATTTTTTTGCAAATCTAAGAGAAAATCACTTAATGGAAGTGAAGAGAATACTAAGTTACCTAAAAGGAACTGATGACTTTGGTCTATACTGCAAGAGGAGTGAAAATTTTGAACTAAAAATTTACACTGATGTAGATTAGGGAGGTAATATTGATGATAGAAAAAGCACCAGTGGAGGAGCACTTTTCTTGGGAAAAAGGTTGATTACATGGACCATCAAAAAGAAAAGTTATACCTCACAGTCCACTGTTGAAGTTGAATATGTTGCAGTTGCTATAAATTGCACTAATATTGTATGGATCAAACATTTGCTACAAGGTATGAAGGAAGAGGTAACTGAGCCTATGATACTTTATTGTGATAATACAAGTGCTATCAACATATCAAAGAATCCTATAATGGATGCTAAAACCAAGCACATTGCAATCAAGTATCACTATGTAAGAGAGTTGATGGAAGACAAATAAGTGAAGATGGAATATGTTATCTCAAAGGAACAGATTGCAGACATCTTCACAAAAGAACTACCTAAAGATGCTTTTGAGTATCTTAGAGGCATGTTAGGGGTGATACCCCTAGCCAAGGCTACTTGAAGCAAAAAAAAGAATGCCCTGCATCAAATAAGCTGATTGTTGAAGATATTACACATCAATGCAGAGGATATTTACTTTAGGCTTCATGTCTAAAGTAGTAGAAGTGCTGAAGTTCCAAATTAGTCATAAGCAAGGTGATAGAGGGAGAAATAGAATGAACCTAAAAAAGCTACACTTGCATACTAAGATGCTAATATGTCTTTGGCATTATTTTTAATGAGAGAGAAGATGTGAAAAACTAATCAATGGGAGAAGATGTGAAAAATTGATCAACTGGAGAAGAAGTGAGAAACTGATCACATGCTGATGATCTGGTGATCAAAAGTATGAGGGAGATAATAATCAAATGAAGATAGAAGGAGAAGTTGATCAGAATAGTAGAAGATGAACAATACAAAGGGAGACAAACAAAGAACAAGGATACATCAGTAAAGAGGAAGAAGCAGAAATGGAGCAATCAGATAGTAGAAGGAGATGTGAAAATTGATGATAATACAATTACTTTTTGGCATTTGACTTACTATTCTAACCTACTTAGCATTTGGTTAAAATAGTTTAGTCTAATGGTTGATCAATTTGGTTTGCCATCAATGCCAAAGAGGGAGATTGTCGAAAATTTGATTGAAATTGTTGAAGATCAAAGAGGAAGATTGTTGCAAAGAGGGAAGATTGTTTAATTGTAATAGATTTTCACAATCCATGCTATGAATATTTATGCTTCTGGTGAGATTGTGTGAAAGTTTATAGCATCAATGTTTCGGATCATACTACATGATCCATCATCAGGATGAGAGAGCTAAGAAAAAAAAAAACATTGTTGTTAAAAGAATGTTTTCAATCATTGTTTTATCATTGATGTCAAACTTGCTATTTAGAGGAATGTCATTTTCTTATAAGTTCCAAGTACTATCACTTAGTTTATTGATGAAGAGGATTTGATCAACAAGATGTAACAAGAACACCTAAGGAAAGGTTGAGTTATGATGTTGTAATGAAATGAATGGATTAGTTAAGCCAATGGTTAAATAATGTATTGATAACATACTCAAAGATAAAGAGGTTGGTCACACTTAAAAACATTGGAGGAAGAAGTTGTAAGAAATTTGATTGCAAAGCTTAAACTAAAATCTTAGTGGGTGTCGAGTGATCTTCAGGTGCTGAGCATCAGGAAAAACACAGTTGATACCGAGTAACATAGTATGTGCCAAGCACCAGGATTTCAATAGTGCCGAGCTGCTACATTATTTCAAATGATGAAGATTCACCAAATCTGAACCAACAAAGTGGTTACCTTGAATTTTGTGAACACAAAATTCTATGTAAACCATTTTTAGGAAAATTCAAGAGGATTATTCAAGAAGTTTCTAGAGGAAACATAATATGGGTTAGATGTAATGAATCCTACCTAATCCATATGAATTAAAATTAAAGAATGGAAGAATCAATCTAGAAAAAGAACTCCAAGACTTCTATTCAAGGAGTCATAGACCAAGAAGAAAAAGCTACTAATACTATTGCTGCTGAAGAGCCAAACTACAAAGTGGTTAGAAGGGTGTCAAGGAGAAGACATCTAGGAGAATGAAGAGAACAAAAGCTCTACCTATACAAATGGTCATGAAGAGATGATTGCACTAGTACATTGAGCATGGAGACTCAAGGAGACTAAGCTTGAAAGGAGGACAAGCTGTCAGTGTTGCAGAGATTGAAGGCCAGGCAATGGTATGAGCTAAGAAGTGATCTGAGATTTGCAAGATAAGTTGTATGTTGTAGTCAGGTCAAAGATTTTTTTTTCTAATAATCTCTAGCAATTGTATTGGATATGAAAATCCTATGGACTTAGGTTGGTTTAATAGCCATTTGTAAATCTTTTAACAGGGTGGCATTCCAAGTGAATGTTCTAAAGTCCTCTAACCAAGCCCACTTTTAATAGGGTGGTTAAATCCTCTAACAAGGTCATATTTAATAATGTGTTGTAAGCCTTTAATAGAGAAGGCCTTTCATAGGGCATCACTTTAGAAGAGTGAGAATGGAGTAGCATTTTACTGGTGGTTTTTCCCAAATTGGGTTTCTACGTAAATCACTGTGTCATGTGTTAATTTCTTGTGTGTTATGCTTGGATGTTGATTTATAGTAACTTGCTGATTAGAAAAGTTAAAGCTTGGATGAATGAATGGTTTAATGGGCTCACTATACTTAGTGAAAAGTTTGAATAAGACATTTGAACCTTGAATTACTAATTCAACCCCACCCCCCCCAGTTATTCTAAAAAATTTCTAACAAAATCATCATCTAGATCTGATTTCTAACAAAGGGAAAAAATAGACATTCATATTATCAGTCAAACCCTTCACCACCATTAGTCTTCAAAAATTGACACACATCACAGTTGCGATCTCTTACATAGAAGTTTAAAAGCCTTGATAGGTTAGATTCTACTCCAAATTGGAGCTTAGCCCATCATTAACTAATCTTTGACCATTGAGCATGCACTAACCATGCATTTTTTGTGTGGAGAGAACAAAATTGGCTATAATAAGATGGAGTATTCCTAGAACTATGATAATGTTGTCATCATCAAGCTTATTTTGTGAGAATCAAGTTGGCTATGTCTTTAGGCATATGATTTTGTCTGTGTTGCTTGATGATATTTTTAACAAAACCCCTAACTCAAGAAAAAAGTTGAATGCAACTGCATGCCCACAAAATCAAATGCCTATTTCAATTCAAATTCAAATTTTTTAGAACCAAACAAAGAAAAACATATTCGTACTTCAATTCTATCTATACCAAATAGAGAATAAGAATACATATCCCCATTTTCTATTCCAAAATAGTAATTCCTATTCCCATATTTCTATTCTAGTAGCCAAATGGGCCCTTGATTCCTTCATCCATGTCATGTCATATGTCTATTATCTTCTAAAAAGTGTCAAAAAAATCATGAAAAAGAAAACAAAGAAAAAATAGTTGCCTTGATGAAAACCTAGGAAACAAACATCTTGGCACGAAAAAAAAGAATAAATAGATTATTTTGTCCAATAGTGAAAACCTTGCAAACATGCACTTTGGGAAACTACCATGATGAAAACCTGGTAAATAGGCATCATGTGTATTCTATGAACATCTTGTGTTTCATATTTGGGGGTAGGTTTTACTCATGTTCTTCCTTATTATTTCCTTCATTTTTTCATATTTCCATCTATACATGTGAAAACCTAACCTATTGGGAGCATGTATAAACAAGAAAACAATAGTTGTACATGTATACCATAGATTCAAGTAAATAAAAATAAAACTAATTCTATTTGAGTTTTAAAACTTAATACAACTGAAAGATAATAGTCCTCATGCAACCTTGAAGCAACTCAACAAGGGCACCGATAAGAGGCTTTATTGGTGTGCTCAATGATGAGGGACATGTATGTTCTCTCCTCAAAAAAAACTATGGAATAATCCCTTAAAAACTAATTGAATGAATGCAAGAATGCATATATTAAACTATGCTAAAATATATGTGGAATACCTTCAAGAAATGGCTATCAGTAAGCCAACCTCAAAAGGATTCCAAGGATGTGAGTATGGAAATGAGATTCAATTAAAAAATATAACAATACTATACTACCATGAAACTATACAAGAGCTAGGAACTAAAATAATGCAAACAATTACCAAGGGTTAGCTCTAAGCATGAAAATCTTAAAAAACTCTGACACTATACTAGCATGATAACAACACAATGGAGGAGATGATGAATGCTTGAGAGGGGCCTTGAGGAGGTGGCATCTATGTGGCATCCACATAGGTGTCACAAAGGAGATACATCATCAAATAGAACAAGCCATCCAAAGGTCAACATAAGCCTTTTTGTGATTAAAATGGCTCAAGCTCACACATGTATGAGAAACCTTGGAGAAATAAATTGGGGGACAAGGGTGTAAGAAGCTTTTGGAGGAATTAATGAAAGGGGGACTTCTTGGGCTTTGAGTTTTTCACACATGTGAGCAACCATTTAGAGGCTAAAAGGTGTTTAAGAGGATATTTTGGATAATAAAGTGGGATTAGCTAGTGGGTAGGCTTAGAAGGATGAGAGTGATGGGTGGTAGGCTAGGATTTAGGTGGGATTAGGATTAAATTAAATAGTATTTAATTTAATCATAGGATCATAAAATTTAATAAAGTGGAGGGAATTAAATAAATTGAAATTTATTCAAAAGGGGATTTATGGAGCACTATGCATTGAATAAATTTAACACATTAGAGGAGATGCGTTTAAACTAAATTAAAGTACTTTAGGGAGGTGAAACTATTTAATTAAATAAGTAGAAGAATATGAAAAATATAATTAATTAATAAATAAATAATTGTAATGTCAAAGAAAATATGAAATAAATTAATATAATATTTGAGAAAATTTTAAGCGTCTACATTTTGCCCCTCTTTAATGTGATGTCAGGATGACATTATATCAAAGAAAAGAAAATATAGGTTTCCCTAGAGAGGAGAGGAGTCCTAGAAGTTGTTTCATAGTGATGATAGGGGAGGAGGGTGCCCCCTCACAAAAATAGAGTAAAACATAAATTTTGTGCAATTTTCACAAAAAGACCCACGAAGAAAAGAAAGGGAAGGGAAAAGATAAACAAACATTTTGCATGACTTGGGGATAAAGAAGGGTAGACAGGGCCAAGGAATGGGCATGGGCTCAAAAGGGAACCTTAGAGGGCCTATACAAGAATCCAAGGGGATCTTTGAAGAGTCATTTGCATACCTAGAGAGTGAAGAACTAGAGCAAAGGATGGATCCAATTAGAAGATTACAACTTTGAGAGCGTGTTTGGGTGCACCAAAAATTGACCGACATGGGACCACCAGTAAGTTGACTATCCCAACTTGTCAAGTTTTTTATTTTAAATTTAAATTGCACATTTTTAGGGTAGAAAAATGGGAAAAAATGAGGCCAGGGTAGAGACGACACTTCTCCACTTCATCGTCATCGCAAATGACGAACTAGGGAAACTTTTTCTGTGGAGACAACATGATAAATCTTGTCATCTTCAAAGATGATAGGGTACATCCTATCATCTCCAAATACAAAGGAATAGGGTGGAGATGATGATCTATATGTCATCATCTCTATAGATGACAAAACTGTAGTTGTCAACAAGAAAACTGGCATTTGCGAAGTCACTGGAGATGCTAGATCGACGTCTCCATGTTTTGGTGTCTCTAAAAATCCATGCCTACATGGATTTGAATCTTGATTGATATGGAAATATTAGTAAACTTGGGTGATGGGGATGGTTGAGGGGTGGACAAAGAAAGATGCCCCATGGTTAGATAAAGAATAAGATTATGGAAAAAAGGTAGGCTAACTATTGCATGTCTATGTCGCAGTTGTTGATAGTGATGTTTCAATTGCAAGAGCATTATCCAATGACTATAGTCCTAGGGGACATATTGACAGAGGTAGAGTGGGGACATGTGCAATTTTGTGGAGTTGAGCATGTCCACGAGTGGCTAGACCTGAGTTGCATTCAACACAGCTATCAACATTGGTGGAGTAGTGACATACACCCAATTTGAGCATCCATCTGCCTATAGGAGAGGTGAAGGTGACCTTGCTAGATGTGTGGTGGATATTAAAAGTTCTAATTCATGGGAGATACCTAAAGTATGTACCAGAGGGAGCATATGAATATCTATGGTAGTGTTTTGGGTGCAAGAGCCAATGACTATCGGTTTAGTGGTTGTAGGTGATATGGAGAGAGGTGCTAGACTAGAGACTACCAAAACTAGTCCTTCACTTGGCCTTATTGATATGGAGGATGGTACTAGACCATGCTAGGCATGAATTTATGATATGGGCACAAGTCTTGAACACTTTGCTATATGATGATGAACACAAAGGACCATAAGCCTAGGTTTGACTCTACTTATGGTATGGTCATGGGAGTACATAGTTGTCATACAACCTATTACTCGATAGGAGACATGATAGCCTAGGGAGCCATACACATATCAATACAAGCCACCCATCCAGTATACATCTATCAAGTTGATATGATTCTATTGAAGATGTTTGGATGTGATTATTATGTTCAACTAGACACCATATATCGAGTGCAAGTGTTGGGGAGCGATACTACCTACACATGGAGAGGATGATTTAGAGGATAATCTTTACTTGTAGTATGCATAGAAAAACTATTGGTTGATTGGTCAGATGGTGCACATTATGATGTGCTACATGCCCTCCAGGGTATAGAGATAGCTCAGATGGGTGTAGGATGTCATGGCACACTAGTAAATTTTGACTCAATTTTTGATGAATCTTGTTCAAAATTTGGACCCATGTTGGTCAAAAGTGTGACCAAGAAATTTGTCTCAATTTTTCCCATTGAAATTTTGACCAACCTTCCTGTGTGTCAAAATTTTGACCTTCCATGGTCACAACCAAAGGATTGGTAAAAATTTTGACTAATCCTTGGTGGAAAACATTTAATAATTGGTCAAAATGTTGACCATTTCTAGCCCATCCCATGACCAAGATGCTATGGTCATGACTAAAGGATTGGTCAAACTTTTGACCAAATATTGGTGGAAAACTTTTAAGAATTGGTTGAAATTTTGACCACTCCTGGACTATCCCACGACCAAGATCTCATGGTCATAACCAAAGTATTAGTCAAAATTTTAACCAAACCTTGGTGGAAAATCTTGATGAGTTGGTCAAAATTTTGACCAAACTAATTTGTTTAAAAAAAAGATACAAGTTGTAGTGATATTGATTACCATCAATATGCTATGTAGTTATTATAGAAATTTTCTATGTGCATGAATCCACAATGAATGCATACCCATGGACTCTCTCTTAGAACATCTTCTTTGATCACTCGACCAACACAATATTGGAAGAGGCTTGGTAGCAGATGCCATTATAGTGCATCTATTTAGCAATTTTTAAGTTGATCTAATGTTGAGCCCTTATTTGGTATCAGGTGGCTTCTTGGTGCTCTAACAATTTTTTATGAACCTAACATGGCTAATAGGAGATTTGATAATGAAAGCTCTCAGTGACCCTCCAATAGAATCAGTGCTAGTGTTCAAGAAAGACAAATTTTTTGGATTTTAAATATTGGCATTAACATCCTTTCTATTGGAGGGCTACAAAGAATATCAATTGCTATGTGAGGGCTCCTAAGAGTCATCTCTATGCAACTTCATTGGCATAATTTAAAAAATGGTTTGGCAATGGTTTTCAATCCAATGTGTCATTATGGTTGCCTGAAAAGCAATTTGAAGGGCAAGCCATTGTCTAGTAGTTGGTCTGCTTATCACAAGTGACGAGGGAGCTTTTGATACATCAAACAGATCCATTTTCAAGAATGAGAATAGGATGAATGCAATACTCGATTCCAAATGAAATCAATGACATCAGATCTATAAGAGTGGATGAAGCAACAACTTGTTTGCTATGTGTTTCTCCCTAAAGATGCTTTTCTTTCTCACTCCATTGGAAACAGTTTGGGAGTGTGGTTTTACAATGGTTTTTGTTCCAATGATTCTATTGTAGTGATTTGGAAAGTGATCCTAAGGGCAAAGCTTACATCTAGCACTTGGGATGTTTGTGCAAGTAAGTAGGGGAGCTTCTATTGTGCAAGTTTGGTCAGAAATCATTGGCCACAAACAAATTGTTAAGAGTAGATTTTGAATCCAAGAACCATTAGGGGCATCAAGTTTGATATTCTTAGGGAGGCCCTTTGAAGAATCAACCACCACGAGGATGCACATGAAGATCTTCCACGATAGCAAGATTTCAGCATAAATGGAATCATTGTTATAAAAATTGCCAAAATTCAAATTCTCATTGGATAATTGCATCCATAGGTTAGGTGTCTTCATTAGGCTAATGTATTTGCAAGACATATGTCTTTATGGGACTATTGTGCTCATAGGTTATAGGCTTTCACTTCATTGCAATAAGAGCTCATTTTTTCGACAAAGGTGCATTACAATGGTAATAATTTATCATGCTAACATTTAAGAAGTTATTTAAAAGGATTTACAATAAAGAATTTTATTCCTATTCATAGATGCTTCCTAATTATTTGCCTAATGCACCACAACTGGCCCTAAAAGAACCTTAACGCTTTCCTACTGGAAAAGCATGGAAAAAACTGATATAGAATCACATCAATAGAACTTGGAACAAGACTAAATGAAACTTTCCTAAACCAGATATGCCCAACTAATATCAAGTGAATACTACCAATGAAATTTGAAAAACATAGTAAAAAAATAATGATACTATCAACATTTGTTATTTTCCCATACTACTAGAGTCCAAATGCTTTTTCACTAAGAAAAATTCTTCAAAATAATGAGTCCTAGCTAACATTAAAAATAACCTCACAAAATTATATATAACAAAATCTAATCATATTATAAGAATTTTATAAAGTACTATCTAGAAAAATGAAAATTGAATGTCATTGTCTTTCTAGTAACCTAACAAAATCAAATTCAAAATAATATGGACTACAAGGAATAAAGATAAAGTACCCATCAATTAGAATGTTTCAAATAAAGGCATTTTTCTTGATTCCAACCACATTCATTTCCTTTGTGACTACTAGAGCACTTTGCATCCTTCATACCTTGTAGCATGCCTTAAGCAAGGTTCCATATGATATTTCATCAAGCTTCAAACCCTCATTCTTCATCTTTGTAAAATACTCAAGAGCTCTACCAATCTCACCAACAGATGAATAACCTTACATTATAGTGGTGTATGTATGCTCATTTTGAGATACACCAACCAATGACATGTTGCCAATAATCTTGAGAGCATTATCCATCTACTTTGAGATAGAATTTCAATGATCTATCAAAGGCAATTTAATTACTTTCCTATTTGAAACAAAAGAGTAAAGTTGTGGTAATCCTAAGTATAAGATGAATTTTTTGTCTCTTGCATTATAGGAGAAGATATCAATACTCAATGATGTAAATATTTGCTACTTGTTTTCTTTAACCTTGAATTGAGGGTTGACTATATTCTGCTCTAACACCATTGTGTCCCAAATAATCAAAGGTGAATAGGAACTTACCTGCTTCTTTTGAACTAAACCATATAGGAGAACACTAAACATTTGTATAGTAGGAATGCAGCTACATCCTCTCATCTATTTAACTATTTTTAAAGACATCTTCATATCTTAAGAGAATTATCCATCTGTGTGATCTTGCCAACCTCTAGGCTAAAGAGAACTTGCAATACTTCCCCATTACATGGGGATTCATTATCCTCCAAATCAATATGTAGACCACTTATAGACTTTCCCTATTAAGAGGAAGTAAAATGATATTTCAATCAGGATAGAATAATCATGATCAATATTTTAGTTCAAGCATCAAAAGAAAAAAATCTTCGAGCTTTACAAAAGGATACAACCATAGGCTAATAAACAACAAACTACATCCATTTTCAAAAGATTATATTTTATCAATACAATTAGGACAATATTAAGGAGTCACAACATTTAAGCACATGCTGCAAACTCCAAAGTAGGAGCATAAATACCATGCAAATTATAAAACCAAGTTTAAACTTATATATATACTATATGTTGATGCAATCTAATGGTTAAGGACCCTAATGAAGGGAAAATGAATATGGAAGCTAATTGAACTCAAATGAGAGTGAAATTACTGAGATCTTATTCAAAACTAGCAAAATAATTATTGACAAAAGCCATTATAATATTGAAATAAGACTGGCACAAAAGACAAAAAATGATCACTAAATGAAACTTAAGAAATCAAAACCATCTTCAATGACCAATATCATTTGTAAAATTGAAAAATGCTACTAAAAAATTCCACTGCCTCCCTTCAACAAAGAAAATCTTCTAAGCTATATGGCTCTTGATGATTCCCTTCAACACCTACAACATGATTTCTTTCTCATGAGCATGGTATCTTTATAAATAATCCAATTCCTAAAACAACAATCCAATACCATTCTCCACTAACCATCTGAAACAAAATACCTACAAATCAGTCTTTTTGTGGAAGCTTGACTTGGTGCCTTTAAACATAGAGACTTTTCTACAAGGAAATAATTGATTGCTCCTCACTACTACAAATAGGAATACAAATTAGAGTTGCACCAAATCTGCCCCTACATCACATGTAAATTTGAATCTTCCTTAGCCAAAGCCAAATTATTCAACCAAAATTATGATATAGACTCATATATCAATTTCTTGCTTTGACCTACACAATATTCTTCATGTAGTCATCATATTCATGATTCTTTGTTTTCTTGTAACATTTAGTATTTATAAGAATGATCGATGACCTATAGTTTATCTATCAACAAAAAGATAATATAAAAGTGGAAGACTCTTCAAAACCCATGATATTTAATTCAAAGAAGAAATTTACATTTCTAGAAATGAATTGTATAACTAAGCAGAGACATTTTCCTAACTAACTACTAGCAACTAGATACTTGTAATGAAAATAACAAATAATGTTCATTATTCCATCACTTATTGCTCTAATCCTTTTGTGTTCCTCTTTTTTAGAACTTATTGTCACTCTTAACATTTATGAAATGCTCTATTCGGCTCTCTTACAACCACCTTCAAAGCCTTGTTTCATTACTATAAAGTTATAGATCTCATCATGCACAATTTTGTAATACCACGAGTGTGCGCTTAAAATGCAATGTAAATTATGATTTTATTTTTACATATACAAATATTATTCTCTTCTCTGACATCAATCTATAATCCTAAAAAATTGAGGTTTTCAAGTGCCATACATAACTACTAAAACCAAATAAGTTGAGAACAAATCAAAATAGCTCACACACACACACACACACAAACACACACACACACACACACACACACACACACACACACACACACACACACACACACACACACACACACACACACACACACACACACACACACACACACACACACACATCGAAGAAATATCCTCTTAAATTAAATTTTTCTAGATACCTTATGTGCAAGGAAATGAATGGTGGCTTACCCTATATTATACCAAGAAGAGTGTGAGATAGAGTTTGAATAGGTTCAACAACCTTCAATGATTGGTAATTAGCATGGCAACAGAGCTTCTGAATTGAATTAAAATAACTCAAATAAAAAATGTGGAAAATTGAGCAACTTTATAAGCACATGCACCAAGGCAACTAATCTACTTTTCAACTGTTCACATCAAATTTTTTTTTTTTTATCTAAATCATGATGATAAAATTAAGAATCAAAAAGTAAGAACTAGTACTAACCATTAAGTGATGTAAACTAGTCCTTAAGGAGGAACAATTAAAAATATTTAACCAAAGAGCTTAAGAAACTGCTAGATTGATTAAACTATGGTTAGAATATTAAACTAAAAGAGCATAATTTTTTATAATTTAATAGACTTTGATAAGCCATTTGAGGTATAAGGTCAGTTATGCTACCATTGATGTAGCTTAGATAGTCCAAATGAAAAATACAAAGGCAAAGAATAGGGAAGCTGTTAGGAACCTGTGTGTTCCTTCTGTTTATTTTGTTAGAGTAGTGTTGTTGGACGCATATGCTTTGTAAGTCGTCCCGTGAGTATATTTTATTATCCCACATGCATAGGTAGTATTACTTTTCTAGATCGTACTCAGTATATAAGAATAGGTTGAGGCCCTTGATGGGCACGGACGAATTTATTGTATTGAGCTTGCTCAAAGGAGGTTACCCCCTCGAAGTGGCCTGTGATCAGTAGATTCATTCTGAGTGCTGCTATCACTTTGTATTCTGTTATTTCGAGCATTCTCACGATATTGCTATAAGGAGGTTCATCACATCTGGTATCAGAGCACTCTCTTGGGCTCGCTGGGTGGAAATTACATCAAATTTTTTTTCTGTCGTGGCCTTCAGGTTCCTCTCACTTCTAATATCTCTTGTTATTGCAATAACTCTTTTCAGTTGTTCTGTCTGTGAGTGAATTTTTCTAAGTCGACTGTTCAAAAAAAAAAAAAAAAAAAAAAAAAAAAAAGAGTAAAAATTTTTCTATTTTTTAGTCGTAGCTTCCTTGTTTGCTTTCTGTTTCTGCTCATACTTCCGCAGAACTTCTGCAATATCATTTCGAATACTTCCTTCCTTGGCGACCCAACCCCAAATTTTACATATCAAAGCCCTAAATCCCTCATTTATCTAATTTTAGGGTTTGCCCTATCTTTTTCACCTCTCATCCAATCGCCACCAAACTGAGCCACAAGATTCAATTCCTCATTTTGCTCCCTTATCCCTCTTGGACTGTTCGCCTCATTTCGCCTCCCTACCCTTGAAACCCTCATTTTTCTATTTCCCTTGTCCCCAGATAGTCTCCCACCACCCGTCGAACACCCATTTCCTATCTGAGTTTTACCCAAATCCAAGTTTGCCGTAACTAAAAAAGTTTTTGTTTCTCATCTTCTACCCATTCCAAAAAAAAAAAAAAAAAAAAAAAAAAAACCTTGCTTTATGGTTGTTACGCGTACAGGAGCAAAAATCATGGAAGAGGAAATGGCATCCCTCAAAACCAAACTTCAAGATCTGGATGACAAAATTCTGGGTCTTAACTTTCAGCAGTCAGCCATGAGCCGAAACCATTCAGGAGATACTGGATCCTCTTTTGGCAATTTCCGTGGACCAAAGCTTGATTTTCCACGCTTCGATGGTTCTGATCCGACTGGATGGATCTATAGGGCAGAGCAGTATTTCAGCTTGCATAATACTTTGGATAACCACAAAGTCCCCCTTGCATCTTTTCATTTGGAACATGAAGCTCTTCAATGGTTCCGTTGGTACATCAAGGCTAATGTAGGCCCAACGTGGAGAGAATTGTGCACCCTCATTTTGGAGCGCTTTGGCCCTAGTTCCTTTGATGATTTCACAGGAGCACTCACTAAAATGCGTCAAACAGGCACTGTAAGAGAATACCAGACAGAGTTTGAAAAATTAGCTAATCACATAGAGGGCTTGTCTGATGAATTCTTCCGTAGTTGTTTTGTCAGTGGTCTGAAGGATGCACTTCGCTCAGAAGTCAAAATGTTTTGACCTACTACAATGATGGAAGCCCTTGGGTTGGCTAAGTTAGCGGAAGACAAGATTAGTGCTCTACAATGCTCCAGATCTAATTTTGTTCCATTCAGAAATACAGGTTCTCACAACCCTCCAGTCATACCAGCTCCCAGAACTACTCCGATCAAGCACTTGTCTGAAACAGAGATGCGAGTCAGGCAAGACAAAGGGCTTTGTTATAATTGTGATGAGAAATGGTCTCGGGGCCATAGATGTGTTCAGCAAAAGCTCTATCTCTTGGATGTGGATTCTCCACCGGAACTGGAAGAATATGTAGATGCTCAGGAAACAGTGGATGATGAGGTTGAGCCTCACCAGCTTGAACCTCCTTCACCAGAAGCTCCACCAGAGATATCTGTCCATGCTTTGGCAGGAGTCACTACTCCACAAACCATGCGGGTCCAGGGTTTCTTCAAGAAGATCCCTCTTACTATACTCATTGATTCTGGTAGCACTCATAACTTCATTGATCCACGAATAGCCAAACAGGCTGATTGCTTTATCCATCCCTGCTCTAGCTTTGAAGTCATGATTGCCAATGGGGGCACTTTACCTTGTAAAGGGAAATGTTGCAATGTGTGTCTCTCTATTGGCGATTATAACATGCGCTCTGACATGTTTGCCTTACCCTTAGGTGGCTGTGATGTGGTTTTGGGTGCTCAATGGTTACGCACTCTTGGCCCCATTCTCTGGGATTTTGCTGAACTTTGGATGCAGTTTTCAGCCGAGGGGCACCAACACACTTTGAAAGGCTTACAACCAGGGTCTCTCAGCATCATCAGTTCACACCGTATGGAAAAACTTCTTAAGAAGAATTCACATGGTGTCATCGCTCAGCTCCATTCCATTCAGATGCAGCCATCAGCAGTCTCTAGCACTCCTGCCGATCTCCAACACATTTTGGACAAGTATTCTGGTGTATTTGCTGAACCTGTGGGATTACCTCCTTCTCGTCCAGAGGACCACCGTATTCAGCTCCTTCCTGGCAGTGTTTCGCCCAACATCAGGCCCTACCGCTACCCATTTCATCAGAAGACCGAAATCGAGATACTTGTCCGTGACTTACTGAAGCAAGGTATTATTCGCCCTAGTACCAGTTCCTTTTCTTCTCCAGTTCTGCTTGTTCGCAAAAAAGATGGGTCATGGCGACTCTGCATTGATTTCCGAGCACTTAATCATCTCACTATAAAGGACAAGTTTCCCATTCCAGTTGTTGATGAACTTCTTGATGAACTTCATGGGGCTCATTTTTTCTCCAAGTTAGATCTTCGTTCTGGGTATCATCAAATTCGGGTTAATGAGGAGGATATACCTAAAACTGCCTTCCGCACACATGATGGTCACTATGAATTTTTAGTCATGCCCTTTGGCCTCACGAATGCTCCTTCAACATTTCAGGCAGTGATGAATAACATATTTCGACCATACCTCCGGAAATTCATTCTGGTCTTCTTTGATGATATCCTCATATATAGCAAAACTTGGGCTGAGCATCTCCATCATCTAGAGCTTGTCTTGCAACTTCTCTCTGATCATCAACTCTATGCAAAACTATCTAAATGTGTGTTTGGCCAGGAGGAAGTGGAGTATCTCGGGCATATTGTTGCACACCATGGAGTGCGGGTGGATCCTACAAAAATAGATGCCATGAAAACTTGGCCACATCCTAAAACTCTCAAGAGCCTTCGGGGTTTTTTGGGGTTGACTGGCTACTACCGCAAGTTTGTCAAAGATTACGGGAAAATTGCAGCACCATTGACAGCTCTGTTAAAAAAGGATGCCTTCTCTTGGACCCCTGTTGCTGAGACTGCATTTGAACAACTGAAACAGGCTATGTGCAGTACACCTGTTCTCGCGATGCCAGATTTTTCCAAACCCTTCACTATTGAGAGTGATGCTTGCGGCAATGGATTGGGTGCTGTTCTCCTGCAAGATGACCATCCTATTGCGTTCACTAGCACTGGTAAGAATCTAGCCCTCTCTACTTATGAAAAAGAAATGATGGCTATTTTGCATGCTGTACAGAAGTGGCGGCCATACCTCTTAGGGAGTCATTTTTGCATCAGAATCGATCACCAAAGTCTGAAATACTTCCTGGAACAACGGGTATCCTCTCCTACACAACAGAAATGGGTCAGCAAACTCATGGGGTATGATTATGAGATCACCTACAAGAAGGGTAAGGAGAATATTGTGGCAGATGCTCTTTCTTGCACATTTGATAATCAAGCTTCCCTTTCCGCTATTTCTATGCCCATTCCCAATTGGTTAGCGTCTGTTCAGCAGGGCTATGACAGTGACTCTTCTTTATCTCAAATCATTCACCAGCTAGCCAATAATCCTTCTGCTATACCACATTACTCTTGGGATGGTGCTTCTCTTCGATACAAGGGTTGGCTAGTGCTTCCTCAGAACCCAGCTCTACATCAGGCTATTTTTTATGAACTCCATGCTTCTCCTTCAGCAGGGCACTCAGGCTTCCTCAAAACTTATGAGCGAGCAAGGAGAAACTTCTTTTGGAAAGGGATGAAACAGACGATTCAACAGATGGTGGCTGAATGTGATACTTGCCAACGCCACAAGGGTGAAACGACCCTCCTTCCTGGCTTGCTCAAACCATTGCCCATCCCTACACGGATTTGGACTGATATTTCTATGGATTTCATTGAAGGGCTTCCTAAATCCGGTGGCAAGACAGTGATCTTGGTTGTGGTTGATCGTCTCTCGAAATATAGTCATTTTTGTGCCCTCAGCCACCCCTATACTGCCTCCTCTTCATGGACTCCCTTCTTCCATTGTCTCTGATCGTGATGCAACTTTTACCAGTCATTTTTGGACTGAACTGTTTTAGAAAACTGGCACCAAACTGAAGATGAGTTCGGGCTATCACCCACAAACTGATGGTCAAACTGAAATTGTCAATAAATGCTTGGAAACTTATCTTCGTTGCTTCACTTCCGAACAGCAACATCAGTGGGCCAAGTGGCTCCCTTTAGCTGAATGGTGGTACAATACCTCTTACCACACTGCCTCTAAAATGACTCCATATGAAGCAGTCTATGGTCAGGCACCTCCAGTGCTCCTTCCCTACACTCCCAACAACTCACCAGTCCAGGCAGTTGACATAGTTCTCCGCAGCAGGGATCAGATTCTTCGTACCTTATAGGATAATCTTCACATGGCCCATAATCGGATGAAACAGCAAGCAGATCAACACCGTTCTGAGCGCTCATTTCAAGTTGGGGATATGGTTTTTCTTCGTCTACAGCCATACAAACAATCCTCCCTAAAGCTGAAAGGGCGTCATAAGCTGGCCCCAAAATTTTATGGGCCTTATAAGGTTCTGCAGATGATTGGTTCAGTTGCTTATAAACTGGAACTTCCTCCTTCTTCCTGCATTCATCCAGTCTTTCATGTTTCTTGTCTAAAGAAAGTTCTGGGTACCACTGTCAGAGCACAAACTACTCTCCCT
Source organism: Cupressus sempervirens (assembly GCA_028749045.1). Taxonomy (NCBI): domain Eukaryota; kingdom Viridiplantae; phylum Streptophyta; class Pinopsida; order Cupressales; family Cupressaceae; genus Cupressus; species Cupressus sempervirens. The sequence continues at coordinate 86,635,866 of CM053791.1, read as the reverse complement.
GAAATGGATACGGAAGGATCCATTATCCTGGAGCCGGTGGCAATCATTGACCAGCGCACTCGCCAGCTTCGCTCTCGCTCCATCTCTGAGGTCTTGATTCAGTGGCATGGCATGCAACCAGAGGATGCTACCTAGGAACCCCTTCTTCAGATTCAACAACAATTTCCACACCTTAAGCTTTGAGGACAAAGCTTTTTTCTAAGCGAGAGGGGATGTTAGGAACCTGTGTGTTCCTTCTGTTTATTTTGTTAGAGTAGTGTTGTTGGATGCATATGCTTTGTAAGTCGTCCCGTGAGTATATTTTATTATCCCACATGCATAGGTAGTATTACTTTTCTAGATCGTACTCAGTATATTATATTGAGCTTGCTCAAAGGAGGTTACCCCCTCGAAGTGGCCTGCGATCAGTAGATTCATTCTGAGTTCTGCTATCACTTTGTATTCTGTTATTTCGAGCATTCTCACGATATTGCTATAAGGAGGTTCATCATAGAAGCATGTACCACAATTCTTCATTACTCAAAAATGTATGTATGTAGTACAACAGTTCAAGCTCAACACATATAAATGAGTGATTACAACAAGGATCTCATCATTGTGGTGGACAAGTGGGTTAGCAAAAGAGAAATGAAAAGGGCTTCTAGTAGCACGATGGAAGATGCAAGAAATACAAAGGATCAAAAGTCCCATTGTCAAAAAGGAATCCCACAACTGTAAACATTTTGGACTAATATCTATATTTTAAAATTATTGCAGTCATAGTTGCATAAGCTAACAAATTGGGTGTCATTTCCATTAAGAAGATTTATAGCAGAGCACAACTTGAGAACAATTATAAGTTCTTGATAAAATTAGAAATGATGGTCATTAGTTTGGATTAAATGAAACCAAAGGTTTCTTTTATTATACAAATACAAACCTTGCAGTATTGTTGATACCCAACATGAGTTGCATGCCTCAACTTAAGTAATTCATGCTGCACACACCAAGTAGTACAATTAGGTTAATGGTATGAGTTCTTATTTAAATATATTAAATTCAAACTCTAGAATAGTTGTATGTCAAAATAAATGCAAAAGGAGACTTGTGTAGTACTATTTTTCTTTGCATCCATGTTATAATCTAACCCATAAATATAAGTGAACAAGGGCCACCCTACAACTAGTCTGTGCCAAATGCAAAAGTATGCTAATAGAAATAATATGCAACAATAGTAGAGAAAAATATAGATTTGTGGGATCCATATGCTTAGAATGCTATTGACATGATTTTCCATTAATATGGCTTAGTTTTAACTTGCATATATCATGCCAACCCCTAAAACATTTAGCTAGACAATGCTAAATGATTAGTTCCTAGTCTAACTCAAATTTATTAGGTGTATGCCTTGTGTTCCTTTTGTTAATTTCTATTAGAGAACATTACATCATCAAATAAATTTTTCATGATTGCAATTTGATATGCATGAAGACTTTAGTCAAAGAAAAGTTTAGATAGTCCACCATTACTTTTAACTTGCCAAATGTTGCCCCACATTCTTCCTTTTTTTAATTTACACTCCTTGGGAATTCATGTTCAGCCAACACTAATTTCTTGGTAGATAAATGTAGGAAAGCATATGATAGTTGTATGAACTGTTGAAAATATATAATTACTTTAAACTTACCATGAAGGAAAGAAGTCCTATTAGAATCATGCATCCATGTGTTCATGGTAAACAATAATAAGTTAATCACAATATTGGCACATAAATGAGTTGTACTTAATTCCCCAAATCAAAAACATAAAAAATTCATGTGAACATAATCATTTAATAATATTGAATCAAAATTAATATATAACTTGAGACAGACCACACGGGATTCCACGTTTCTAGATGAACTGGACAATACACAAGTAAAGATAATAATAAAATTTTCAAATAAATTAGTAACATTATAGAAAGCATATGAATAAGAAAAGTTTGTAACAAATTAGATCATATAGAAAACCATTATAAAATATTACAATCACTCATAGACATGCATATCCACTTTTGAGTTGCAAAGCGCTCACATGGTGTAATCATGTTGCAAGGGAGGTGAACAGAAATGTTGTAATTAATGTATCAATTTATTGTGAATTCAAAAAACATGAAAAAAGGAATGATATATTATTAAATTACATTTTTCAACAACCAATTTTCATTACAAGGATGTCACATTTCATAGGATCTTTAGGATTATACATGGAACATTATCCAATATACTTTTAAGTTGGATGTTGAAGCTAACCCATTATACAAACTTAGGATGGAAAATCTATGATAGAACCCTTCATGAAAGAAAAAATATCTAAATGTATTATAAAAGTGGATATCATATTCCCAATCAAACATTCTCTAGGTAGCTAACCTAGATTGAGTTAGGAAGAAGAATTGTGACCAACCATTGTTGGCTTCCGAGACTTTAGCAAATAATAATTGAAAGATCATTACCCATTCCTACCAATGGACAAAAGAATTCAAATAATAATTAAACTCAAAGAAGTTTTCCATTCTTGGTGGATAATTTGTATTTAATCATACTTGGGTAAGAGAGGATGATCAATATAAGATAGTATGCACAACAAAATAGAGTATATATGCTCATTGGAGAATGCCTCCTTTTCTACCTAATGCTAATGCTACCTTCTAAGGGCCATGGATACTATTTCAAAGACTAATAAATGAGAAAGTCCTTATGAGTTTGGATATTAAAATTTTAGTTTCATAAATGCATGATGACCACATTGTACATTCATGTTTTCTAATAGATGTAGAGTCAGATGTAAGATAATATTGGCTTCTCTAAAATCTAAGAAATTTAATTTTGTTGTTCTTTATGTCAAATTGCTTAAACACACTTCTGACGATAGTTTTGCTAGTGATATTGAATGACTTGAGAAAATCTATACCTAACTTTACCAAGCAACAAAAAAAGCTTGATTTTGACATAACTAGTCATTTGGAAGATGGTAAAAACTTGTGTGGTCTCTATGCTGCTAAGAAAATAAGATTAATGTTGTAGATAGTTTAATACTATTCTTCAATGATTTTCTCTTCCAATTTTTTTTGATGGAGTTCTACTAACACATATTGAGCCATACATACCCATTGACCTACTTGGAGATTCCATGTAAGGACTAGCAACTCTATTTTAGTTACACTATAGTTAATTTGCATATCAAAAGACCTCAAGATGGAAAAAATGAGACAACCTTGATACCGACAAGAACAAGTAGAAGCTAGAATTCATATAGGGACAGTGAACAATTTGGAAAGATCAAAATTTTGGTAAGTCATTTAGACCTACCTACATATCATTGTCCTAATGTATGTACACCAAATATAGATGCTTTGTTCATTGATGTAAGAAATCCATATATATACTTTAAAAATTCAAGTGATAACATAATCAATACACAAAAAATTGCATAGGTCCGATTAAAGTATAAACACTTAATGATGTCATGCCTGACCACTTCTCTAGTTTTACTGCATATTAGGAAATTGTGGTTATAAGTTTTTTCTCTGATATTATGTTCATTTCATCTGTTGAACTTGGTGATAATGTCCTTAGGACATGTGTTTTATGTCTAAACATTCAGCGTATTTCAGGATTCTATATTTGAATTCTCTGATTTTGTGATGCACTATACTTTTGGATTAATATTAGAAAGTATATTTCAGTTGTTTTGGTGAAACAAATTTGTGAACATTGTGAGCTATTTATTGGCCAATGTTATATTCAGGTTATGATATATGAATTTTCTTTGCCTAGGTATAATTTTTTTAAAAAAAAAGTTCTATTTAATGTTACCAACTTAAGGAAACATATATATATATATATATATATATATATATATATATATATATATATATATATATATATATATATATATATATATATATATATTCTTATTCAGCTTTTTCTGTTAGCGCTAAGCAATCATTCAATTGATATTGTTTGGGGATTATAACCTTGGGTTTAAATTATTGGTGACTTATTAAAAAGGTGGGGGTATTCATCTTATATGTTTGTAATTTTATCTTAGAAGAGTAACTTGCATATATATTTATACATTCTTCTATTTTAGTGGATTAGGTCACATTATATGGTTTTATAGATGTTTGAAATGAGGTTTGAATAACAAAAACCTAATGGGATTCGCATGCTTATTTATCAAAGGGATATTTTCTTTTATCTTAGCCAAAATATGGCGGAGGTAGTGGACTTGCCGTATACACGGCCTTGTTTTGAATGAAAGATCATTGAATGTAGAAGTTATGGGGTTTTATGGAACTGTTAGTATAGTTGGCCATTTCATGTTGATAGTTGGGTTATCTATTGAGTAAGGGACAAAAATTTGGCCACAATTGAAGAACATTTGTAACCCTTGATGCTGTGTAATTGGGTTCATGGAGTAATTTGTTGAAAATGATCTTGAGTTTTTAAGGCCGAGCATTGTGGTGTTGCTCTCAACCAGTTATTTTGATAAACTTCTCTTGGATTATGTTGTTGATCATCGTATCCACCATTTCAAGCCAGTATTTGGGTCTCTGCATTTTGGAAGTGTGGTATTTATTTTGGGCTTTGGCTTTCTCGGCGAGTTGCTGAAGTTCTTGGAGCTGAGCAATTACCCTCTACTATTTCTCAAGTAGGGGCAATTTCTTACCCTAATCTCCCTCTCTTTATATCTGCATGTATTTCAATATGTTTTTTTAAATACGGATTAACAGAGATATGTTGAGTATCTAACACTTAAGCATGGGTATATGTGAAGTTGGGTTATATGTATCTCGCAGCTCTGTATGTATCCATACTTAAATGTGAGGTATGGTGCTATATTTTGAGTTTTGTTGTATGATGTATACTTGTGAATGTATAATCTTTCTTGACTGAGGGTTAAGATTTAATTCGAAAGGGATGTCTATGAAATTCGGGGCGTAGTCTTTTTGTCAAACAGTTTGCACGAAGTAAAGTATAGGGGGCAACATAGAGATGTCGAATTTGGAAAATTCGAAATATATTAAGTTTTCAATCTTTTGATTGTTATAATCCATACTTCTGATGGTTAATAGCATAGTATCGATTTTTGGTTGCATTAATTCATAGAAAGTTGATAGTCGGTAGTAAGGACTTGTCGTTGTTATTTTGTTAAACAATTGGCATATATTGGAAGTTCTTGGGTTTTGATGAACAATTCAATATCATTCGATATATGAGGTTTTAAATTAAGATTTATAGTTTATCTCTATAATAAGGAAACTTGTGATTTGGTTGTGATAGATGCAAGAAACTATCGATTTAATTGTTTGAACTTGCTATCGTAATAGCTTATTTGTAGTGTTTCTCTATTCTTGAATCATGAGCTCACAACCGAACATTATCGATATTAGATAAGATAGAAAATGATTTATGTTCATAAATGATTGTCGTATGATAATGGGAAAACCCCAAGTTGACTACAAATTTTTGACAATAGATGATTATAAGTTGATAATCGATTCACTTTGATAAAACAATAGATTTTGTTTAATTGAATATTAGAAATTCTTTGGATATTTTTATTTTATTATTTTATTCACAGTAGATTGGATAGTATTGTAAAAGACAGAACAAAATAATAATAATAATATAAATTAGATTTTGAGAATCAACAGGTATTGTTGAATAATGAAGTTGTAAATGTCAAAAGAGATCATTTTTATATTTGGAAAATATGGTCTTAGTTGACAATTGCTTAGAATACTGCAATAATAGTTTTTATAAACTTAGAAATTTGACTATGATTAGAAAAGAAGCCATATTGTTTTGATTGGATAGCCAAAAATGCAATGACGTTGTTATTGGTCATTTGTTCAAACAATGATGGGATCTAAACTTGTAAGAAAACTGTCAATGGTATTAGAATGTTGAAACACAACAAGAATTTATTTATATTAAAGGTTATACTCTATATTAATGAGAGTCAGAGCTGTTTTCCAGATTTTATTGAAATGGAAAGTCGATTCATTTTAAGTTTCAATTATGAAATATGTTGATGGAATTCATTTTCAAAACAAAGGTATCTTTTGTAGTTGATATGACTATTTAGCTATTTCTAAGGATAAGTAAAGATTGTTATGACAACAGGGATGAATACTATAGTACTAAGATCAATAAATATCATTAAGTTAAGATGTTAATTTAATTGTATTTACGGGTTCTATTATTATAATATTTGTTTCTATTGCTGTAGTAGTCTAAATTTAACTTGGAAATAGGCAATGTTAAGATATGTTCGAATAGATTAAAGGATGTAGTAACATGTTGAATACTAAATTATATTTGTAACATGCACATTCTTAGAAAATCTGTTTGATGTGTATTTTAAGAATAGCTATGATGAACGTATATCGGGGTGGCTGAATTTGGTTTATCTTATTGAGTTAATTAATTCAGTGATAACTATAAAATGAATTGGGTGGATTAATTACATATATAAAAGATAGTTGGCCTTACCTATGACTTAGACCTTTATGGTTAAGTACAGAGAAAAAGGCATATCTCTATTCTGTCATTGACAAGTATAATAGAGAAAATCGTTATGTGTTGACTATGAGCATATCATACAGGGATGCAGTATCTTAGTGCCATAACGATGACACCTCAGTATATATATGTTTCATTTATGTGTTATTCTTAGTGCGAGTTTAATTTTGCAATAATAAGTAAAGGTTTACTTCTTGCATATTAATTTTGGAACTGCACTATGTTGTAGTAAAATGGATATCTGCATTATGTTGTAGTATATGTTTGGTCTAACATGCATGCAGGTGGATTATGTTATTCAATTCAGTGTGTACTAAGTCCTCTTTTGTTTTGTGTTGCTTCCTGTGTGTTTCCAGGTGCTTCGAGTTTATAAGTTGCTAAAGATGCTTAATGAAGTTCTTCCTGAATCATTATTCATTTGCTTGTAGGGTCCATATTTGGACATAGGCATTTAAGGATGAGATTGTACTTTATTATTGTACTAAACTCAATATGTTTTAGAATCTTTATGGAATCATATTTGGATGATGTTTTCATGTATTTTGAGGTTTTCAATTTGAGAATGGTTCAATCTATGTACTTGTACTTGTAATAAGAGGAGTTAAATAAAAATATATATATTGCGTACTTTGTACTTGTTTTTGGAATTTTTTTTTATTGGTTTTGTGGATAGTGGTAGTGTTACAAATGAAATCATTTCTTCATTTATAAATTATATCTAATATTTTAGTGTATACACTAGTAAACATATGCACCAATGTATGAATCCCCAATCTTTAACTTAGAAACATTTACTTATCATAGTTAGTCATGGAATTGTCATCATTCATCAAAAAGTGTCATATCACTATTAGGACAATCACATTCAAAAATTACATTAAAGATACAAAGTAATCTTACCTTAGGTATTAAATACATCTTTTGGTTTCTATTAAATTACAATTGAAATTTGATTGAAAATTTTAGAAATATTGTCTCAAATTGTGATAGGTAATGACTTACTAGTTAGGATGTGGATCTGATTATTGGAGTACTTTGTAAGGGTTTTGTGATCTTAATACTGTTTATGGAGAAGCTTTAAGATTTTTCCAAAATATGGAAGGAAAATCATTTACAAAATTAGTGATGTTACGGTGACTGGTTAGAATTAGTTGTAGTGACTATCATAGTTGGACATAAAGGAGGGATCACACTAAGAAAATGCAAATGAGAGAATCCACATGAAAAAACATCAATACATCTAGTTTAGCATTCCATTAGTATAGGAAACAAGAGATATCCAAAGCCCATATCACTTGCATGGCCACAACCAATACAATTAGGAGGACAAGTTCCTGAAGCAAGTCTACTTTATATTAGATAAGATTATACAAAACAAAGACATTAATGAGGGAAATTTATGGGATAGCCTTATAGGTTTAAGTCTGGAATGGATGAAGGAACCTTCCTTGTAGAAAATGATGAGGCTAATTATTGCCTCTATTTCATGATAGTTTTTAAACACTTTGTTAATACTTCATTTCATTTTCATCAAGACATTTGTGGACCTATCTTTAACTAAACCAATGATTAATCTATGGGTAGATAGTATGTCATCTTTTGCCAATATCATATATATGATGCAGTATTTCATATAATTATCAAAATGTGTGTTCTTATATTTGAATTTAATTTGAAAATTCTTGTTTGCAATTATATCTGTATAATAACTAACCTATTAGCAATGAAGCTGAAAGATGATTGGAAGAATTCAAATATGAGTGCCAATAGTATTCAAGGAGAAAAGAATGCTGAGGTGTAGCCATGGTGGAGGAAAATTATAAAGGTTCCAAAGGACACAACAATGAGTATGGAGGAGCTATGAAGACTTACTACATTCTCTATATTTATTCGTATGGCAAGTGGATGTTTAGACTTTACTATTCCTGTCTTAAGCCGTTATCTCTTCTTCCCGTGTTGAGTTATTATTTTCCTTCTTTCTCTCCTACAAATTTATAGCTAGGTTATTTACTTTTTTTGTTTGGGAATAAGTGTCAATCTCCTATATATAAGAATCAGACCAAGTGTGTTAGTTTAGTTAGAAGAAAAGAGTTTATGAGAATAGACTATTAACTTTTATAGTGAGTTGTGTTTTTACAGTTCTTTGTGTTATGTGATGAATTTTTGAAATGTAATGAAATAGTTTTTGGCTTCTATCCTATGTTAGTAGTTTAGTTGAAGCTGACCAAGGGGGCCCACTTGGAAGGTGGATTAGATTAGGATGGAATAGATTTAGTTCCAAGCATTTTTAGTATTGTAAGTAGAAGTTGTAAATTCCTTCTTGTAGCATCACACTTCATGAATGTTCCTATAACATATGTGAGAGCAATTATAGTGGATGAACTAAGTTGGAATATTTGTTAGCCTTTCATTGCATTTCTAGTATTCATAGAATCAAGTGTGTTAGTTTCCTACAACAATAGTGTAAGTTCTTTTTCTTGCATTTTACTTTTCTGCAGCATAAGCTTAGTGACTCATTAAGAGACCTAGTGCACATACTGTGCTAACCATTTCAAGTATATGTCCCTAAGTTGACAAGATTAAATGCACCTCATAGTGGGAAAAATAGTACTTAGTTTGAATATATTATTCCTAAGCATAGCCTAGAGCATGACTATGATACACCTATTGTGAGGTGGACCATTTGTGGTGCCATTACCGAGGATGGTGTCAAGCTAGGAGCATTTATGAGTCATAGTTCTTAGATAAAGTTTTTTTTTTTTTGAAATTTCTAGTTTTGAAGCTTCCTTCATCAGTGTGAAGAGTTTAATTACATGCATTGAAGAGGAAGACAATGAGATGAATATAGAAGATTTATTCCATGAGAGTCTATTAATTTGAATGAAGAAATTGAAGAAGAAGAAGTTGAGTTACCTTTTGAAGACACAAGCCCTATTTGTCCCACAACACCATCATCAAGAACTGAACCAATAGATACAAGTGGCCTTCAACCTTTTACTAAAGTTTTGGCTAGTTTTCTTGATAACACTACTTTGAATCCACTAGTTGTTAATCATCCAGTACCTAATGTCCCTTTTTAGTAGCAACCTCATAACCTAATACCTCCAATAATGGCACAACCTAATTTTTCATTTCCTCTCCCAAGCCTTATAAATACTGATAATCTCAAGAATATACCTATGACTTCCCTTCCAAAGTTCTATGGCCTTGTAATTGAAGACCCTGATACTTTCTTGTTAGAATTTGATATACTTTTTTGTAGTTTTGACTACAACATTGATGCCCATAAGGTTAAATTGTTTCTAGCAACATTGAAAGAATTAGCTCTATGATGGTTCATGGGCTTAGGAGCCAATGCAACAAGAACTTAGGATGAAATGCAAACTTTGTTTCTAGATAAGTAAAAGGAGTATTGCAAAGCATCTAAGAGGAGATGATGTCTTTAGAATATGTCAAAAGGAGGAAGAAACATTGGAAGACTATGTTTCACATTTCTTATATACACTGCAGAAGAACCCTCAGCATGTGTTGTCTGAGGATTCACAAAAGCTAGTCTTTCTAAGAGGTGTGAATGATAACTGTCTAGAAACATTAAACCTAATGGTTGGTGGTGATGTATATCAAGCTTCTTGGGAAGAACTCAAGAAGAATTTTTAGAACTATTCAAGGTCAACCACAAAGAAAGGCTGAGGGCCTCATTCCATAGTCACTAAAGGAATTAGTCAAGGTATTTCAAAGCTCAAGATATCTAACCTTTTATCAAATTTATAACAAGACATCATCAATGATGTCGCTACACCTCTTGACACAATGATTGCAAAGAAGAAGTATGAAAAAGTTGAGCTACAACTATCTAAATATTTCCCTCATTGCCAGAAGTAAAAGAAGGATTGCTAATGTAAACTAGTTGCGAGCATGGAGAACCAACATCTTCCAACTGAGTACCTCAAGATAGATGGAGGTGATGAACATGTATTTTTTGTTGCTCAATGCCAACCATGGGCCCAACATCAAGGTATGCCTCATGACCCTTTACATAATTCAAATTCACATGGTAATCAATGGAAAAATTGTAATCCCAAGGTCCCCCATAATATCAACCTAATTGGAACAATGCTAGGCAAAACAACCCACAACAATCCCAATGGCCTCAGAATTCCCAACCACCTTGGCCTAACCAACATAGTAGCCAATGCAAAAACCAACATAACTACTGGAAAAACTAGCAGAACCAATGGCAACCACCCCAAGGGAATTGGCAGTCTACAAACTAGTGGAGGGGATCTCAATAATGGCCTAACCAAAATACTAGTACTCCATAATTACCACCTCCAGTTCAACAACCTACTCTAATGCCACCACCTACAAATCCTAGACCTCAAAAGTAGACACAGTTACCTGCATAACCTCAGCCAGACCCAAATAGTCAATAGCTACATTAGCCCATGTATAGTGCTAATGCTCAGTAGTATCATGCTTAGACTTTGGGTGTTGTAGATATACATCTAAGATCTGGGATAACTTTACCAGAGCCTAAACTACCTCTTATAACTGAAATTCCAAACCCTCCTATAGCATCAAAACCCTTAGTTGCTGAAATAGTTGACCCAACCAATGTTACCATGTCAACCCAAGCTCAACTAGTAGTTTTGAACCTCCTTTTTTAGAAAAGTTTATACAAAGAAAACCTATACAAGTAGAGGAACAACCTTTTGATATTTTTGATTAGTTAAAGAACATATATGTCCAAATACCCCTATTTCAAGCTATTAAGGATGTTCTAGTTTGTGGAAAAGCCATTAGAGATGGTTGCCTAAAGAAGCGTGGAAGGAAGAAAAAGGACCCCACCACAATCCATGTTGTGGGACAATTGGCTGACATCATGTTAGGAAAATTGATCACACCAAAATATTTTGATCCAGGAAGTCTAGTAGTGAATGTCAGTATAAATGGTCAGTTTTTAAAAAATACTTTAATAGATCTTGGTGCTACTATAAATTTCATGACCAAGGACACTATGAAGAAGTTGAAAATAGAAGGACTAAGGGCTACCCCAACAATTTTGCAACTTGCAAATAGTTCTACTATCACCCCTGATGGGATGATAGAAAACATAGTTGTAGCCTTAGATTCTCTAAAATATCCTTTAGATTTCATGATTTTATCCCCCAAAGTTAATCTATCCAGTTACCCTGTCATCCTAGGTCAACCGTAGTTAGCCACAACTGATGCAAATATAAGTTGTAGATCAGGGAATATGACCATATCAAATGGCCAAGCAACAAAGAAATTTGATTTATATCCTCTAGCACAACCATGACCAGATTTGAGCACATCTATTTGGCTAGATTTAGGGGATGAAGAAGAAGAGTTAAATTCTATAGTAAAACTCATGATGTTGCATAGAAAATCTTTTATAAAACTGCAAGAGGAAGATTCAGTACTTTAGAGTATCCTTAGTAACAATTATGTGGTAGAAAAAGATGTATCTAAAAGTTATGTATTGGAATTAATCACATATGAAGAATGTGATAAGAATTGTACTTTACTCAAAGAACCTAACATTATTCATCCACTCTTACTATGTGAATTAGAAGCAAGTCCAATCTCTAAAGCTACTATGATGGAGTCAACCACTACTATTGAACTGACTAAAGGTCATAATCTCCATGTTAATCCCAAATTAACACCCACACAGATGGAATAGTTAAAAGAGTTACTTCAAAGGCATGAAAAGGCCTTTGCATGAGACTATAGTGATATGAAAGGGTTGAGTCCTACACTATGCACCCATAAGATATACATCAATGAAGGCTATCTAGCACTCTGTCAACCCCAGAGAAGGATAAATCCAAGCCTTAGAGAGATAGTTAAAACTAAATTGCAAAAATTGGTTGATGCTAGTTTTATTTATCCTATTTCTAATAGTAGATGGGTGTCACCCTTGGTCATAGTGCCTAAAAAGGGAGGAAAATGGAGAATTTTTGTAGACTACAAAGAATTGAACAAGGCCAACAAAAAGGATCACCTTCCTTTACCATTTATAGACCAAGTTTTGGACACTTTAGCTGGAAAGAAGTATTTTTCTTTTCTAGATGGGTATAGTGGTTATAACCAAATCAATACTAATCTTGAAGATCAAGACAAAACCACATTTACATGCCCATGGGGTAATTTTTCATACTCTATCTTACCATTTTGTCTATGTAATGCTCCTACAATGTTCCAATGAGCTATTATTAACATCTTTGCTGATATATCACATTTTTGTATGGAAATATATATGGATGATTTCACAACATTCAAAGTCACTTTTGAGGAAGCAATGATGGATCTTGAAAAGGTTTTGGTAAGGTGTCAAGAATATAATTTGGCACTTAATAGTGAAAAGTGTTTCGTGGTCATGCAGGAAGGGTGGTATTTGGTCATTTCATATCAGCTACAAGAATACAAGTGGATCCAGCCAAGATAGAGGTAATTCAAACATTGCCCATACCTACAAAATCAGAAGATGTAAGATCTTTTTTAGGTCATGCTAGATATTATAGACATTTTATAAGAGATTTTAGAAAAATTGCTAGTCCTTTGTATAAGTTACTCACAAAAGAAGCTGAATTTAGTTGGACATCCGAATGTGATGAAGCCTTCTTGTAGGTTAAGAAACTTCTAACTACAACCCTAATTTTACAAGGCCCTGATTGGAATTTACCTTTTCATATATACACAGATGCCTCTGATTATGCCATAGGTGTAGTTTTAGCACAAAAATCACAAAATCTTGAAAATACAATCTATTATATTAGTAAGAGCCTTCATGGACCAAAATTAAACTATATAGTGACAAAAAAAGAATTACTAGTAGTAGTTTATGCCCTCAACAAATTTTGGCATTACATAATTGGCTATTCCATATTTGTTCATACTAATCATGCAACAATTAAATATCTCATGAATAAACCTACTATAACTGGTAGATTAGCAAGATGTTTACTATTTTTGCAAGAATTTGATATAACTATTATTGATAAGCCAAGAAAAGCCAATGTTGTAGCTGATTATCTATCAAGAATCCATCATGATGATATTAACACTACTTTGGCAGATGATGCATTTCTAGATGAGCATTTATTTCATATTGCTGTTCAAACTTCATGGTATGAAGACATTGCTAATTAAATTGTTGTTAATAAAATACCAAAACATTTTTCTTACAAGGAAAAGAAGCTGCTTGTAGAGAAAAGTTTTCATTTCTCTTGCATAGATAATCTCTTGTTTTACACTAAACTTGATCAAGTTATGAGAAGATGTGTGAGAGAGGATGAGACATATGAAATTATACATGCATGTTATAATGAACCATGTGGAGGACACTTTGTAGCAAAAAGAACGGCCTTGAAAATTTTGACAACTAGTTATTATTGGTCTACACTTCATAAAGATGCAACCAACTATACACAAAAGTGTGATAAGTGTCAAAGGATGGGCCGACCAACAAGAACAGATGAAATGCCACTTAACCCTCAAATGGCATTAACACCATTTGACAAATGGGGCATGGACTTCATTGGTCCAATTGATCCTCCATCTAATGGGAAATCCTATCTTCTTGTGTGCACTGATTACTTGACAAAATGGGTTGAAGTCAAAGCCATGAAGCAAGTTCATGATGAAAAGTTGCAGAATTTTTGTATGAAGAAATTTTTACGTGCTATGGCATACCCAAAGAGCTAGTCATTGACCAAGGTTCACAATTCAACTCTAATTTGATCTTAGAGTTGATGAAATAGTATACCATCAGGCACCAAATATCTAGTCCTTATCACCCTTAAGCTAATGGACAAGTAGAGGTCACAAACTATGTGCTGGAGAACATCCTAACAAAAATGATTCATCTATATCATAGGGATTGGAATAGTAGTTTACAAGAAGTTTTTTGGGCTTATAGAAAAACATGGAAAACTACTACAAGATCCACACCATTTGAGCTCTTGCATGGAAAGGTAGCAATGCCCCCCATTGAATTTGAACATAAAACATTGAGAACTGCAATGAAGCTAGAAATTGAACTTCTTGTAGCACAAAGAGAACATCTTCTACATCTTAACTCTTTGGATGAATTGCACAAAGCTACTTTGGAATGTACTGATCTTATATAGAAATAAAGGAAACACTAGCATTACTCTCATATTATTAGTAAACAATTTCCAGTTGGTGACTGGGCACTACTATATGATTCCAGATTTAAGGACATGCTAGGCAAGCTATAGAGAAGATGGCTGGGTCCATATGAAATCAGTCATGTGTTTGATAATAGAGTTATTCAATTAACTACCATTGATCTAGTACCTTTCAAATTATTAGTCAATGGTCACAGAATCAAGTTATATAAATGGCCCCAAACAAAAAATGACTTCCTACAATAGTTCCAGTGGCCAAATTCAAATACAAACAAGGTAACTCTTCCTATAGTCAAAGGTGTCAACCTTCTGCCTGCCACTCTTCAACATTAATTTCTTTGTGCATGCTCATAATAAAAACTTTATGTCCACATAAAGTTCACTTTCTCATTCCATCTCATCTCTTTACCTTCCACCCACCCACCTCATCTCATTTATTTACCTTCCATCCACCCACTTTCCAAGTCATCAATCTCTCATGTTTTCAATAAACCCTGTGAGATTCTAATGGATGCTGTCACTAATATCACTTCCACCACCTTTTTGGTATGTGCAACAATCATTTAACAGGTATAAGATTTTCAAATTATAATTCATTTACAATCCGCAGATTTCATTAATTATATTTAATACTGCATTCTTTATATTATAGCGGCATTATGTTAGCTTTCTACCCCATACCAAGTTTGACAAGTGCGAACACTTGTCCTTATTTTGTACAGGGTAAGGAAGGTTACTAAAACCCAATGACTACATTTATTCATAATTATTTTTCCAAATATTCATATTTCCTTAAGCACACAAGTGGCTAAGTGTCGTACCCCTTATTTTTGAATAATTTTATTGTTAGGGTATGATGTGACTTGTGTTTAAATTTTAAGTGATTTGAACCCCATTTTTAGATGATTTTCACACACTTCCATGATTTACTCTCATTAAAGCCATATTATTGCTCATAATGAATCATTATGGAATTAATCATCTATCAAATAAAATGTGAAATAGTTTGTAAAACAACAATTGAAGCCTGAATTTGTAAGGGGGAAACAATGAAGTAGTGTAGATAGTGAAGTGTTAAAGAAGAATGGGTGGAAAATTACAGAGAAGAGAACCAGTAGATCATACCATTTTGCTCTCAGATGTAGAAGCTATAAGGAGTTTTAATGCATGCAGATGGTTAGGGTATTTTAAAAATTTGACTACATATGATGAAGAAGTAGCCACAAAATTCACAAGGACATTTGATGTAGGGGAAGCTTATATATGGGGTTTACTAATGGGTTCTACAGAGGAACATATAGAAGAAGTTATAGGGTTGCCAACGATAGGAGAATATTATCCCAACACTCATGATGCCAGGTCATCCAGAGCTCAATTTGTCATGCCAACCACCCCACAAATGGACAATACCAAGCAAGGATGTAAGAGAACGTCTCTTTTTCCTCCATACAATGAACAAGCCATGCACATTATCAGGTACCTCACATGTAAAGGTATATTTTCATATTTACATGCAAAACATTTTAAATTGTTGAGTTGTATAAGGCATAATCATCCAGTTAATGTTCCCAATTTCTTATACAATATGTTCTCTATTAGTGTAGAAGAAACTCAAAAAGGAAAATATGAATTTGTCACCCATCACACCTTAATTAAGTTACTTATAGAAAGGTCACTTAGGGATGTTTCTCCCCTATCATAGGTAGAATTTGTCTAAGCCAAAACCTTGCAACCCCAGGCTACCCTTCATGAATAGCCTAGTGAGGAAATTGTAGATTCCACTAATGAACCTACTAAATAGAGCACCTAAGAGGCTGAAACTAAAAATGTGCAAAGCAATGTACAAGAAAACATACAAGAAAATGTTCAAGAAAATGTGGAAGAGACTATGCCTTCACCTGTTCAAGAAACCCAAAAACCTACCTCTAGTCAAACAAAGAGAAAACAAAAGGAAATCTCTATTCCAACAAAAGAAGAGTTGAACCCTATAGTTGTGAGGAAAAAGAGAACTAAGAAGGGTCCTACAGTAGTTACTCCTATAGAAAAGATGCCAAAAGGAAGAGGTAGGCAGAAAGATGTGATATTAGAAGAAACCCTAGTAAGAAGAAGTCCTATAATGAGAGGACAAATTTCCAAAGAGTCCCCCTCATCCAAGCCATCTACTAAATAATCCCTTTTACAGATTATTCTTGACCACTCTCCTCCTCACCCTAAAATTGAAAACATTCTTGAAAAGCTTAATGAGGAATGTAGGGTTGAGGTTAATGAAAATCCAAATGACACCCCAGCAGACCAACCAGATACTTCAAGCTATAGGGATGAAATAGTTCCTAAGAAAGTTGATCCAAACACTACCCTAGTTCCCTATAAATCAACATAGTTTATTGATGTTGTAGAAAAATTATGGAGGGAATAGAGAAATAGGAAAAGAAACCATGAGGAAGATAGTGGTTCCATTACCCTGCAGAAACTCCTTTTTTAGTTGTTTGGACAACATATGTTTGCTAAGTACTTATGGGAAGAGGAGAGGAAAATAATGAAGAAATATATAGTGTGTCTGAATGCAAAAATTATAGATTTAAAGGAGCAGTTGGCAAATAAAAAACAAAGGATAGATCATACCCTCAAATTGGCTAATCAAGCACTTGCTTGTAGACTGCCACCACAAGTTTATGCTCTCTATTTAAAGAACAATTTCTCTTGTTCCAACTCATGTTAACCCTTAAGAATATCAATGCAGAGTTTAAATCAGCCTAGGAATTTTATGGTTTGTATCAGACTGTACCATCCTAGCAGTAGAATTTGCATTGTGAATTATATGTGCATAACTTTGTTATCCCTTTAGAAACCCAATGGAACCCTTTACTCTATATAGGGGATATACATTTAAGAGCCTCGATGTCCTGGATGTCTAATGAAGCAAACTATTATAGGAAGCTAAATAATTATAGATATGAGGAAAGGACAAAACCCCTACCATTAAGAGCTGAAAGCAAAAAACCAGAAGAAGTTCTTAGGGACTAGTTTAGGTTAACTTATGGGGATAAGAACAAGGGAGTAAGGGATATGATATTTGATACTAGAGCCAAGGCTTATGGTGATTATGAGAATTTTCCCTACTTTTCTTTCCAGAGAGCTATGATTAGTGCTAGGAGTAGATGGGATATATTACTTGAGTCATTTAAAAAGTTAGAGCCACATAGTCCCATCAACTTGGAAGCTGCCCTCTACCGAGCTCCAAAGTATCTAGAGCTAGGAAAATAGGCTAGACCCAAATTATGGTGCCCACTTATGATGCAACCTCCAATGCTCATGTGGCCTTTATATGACATTAATGCTGACATAATTGACAAGTTGCAAGAGGACAACAAAAGGGAGGTTTGGGAAAGAACATGAGGATTTAATTTCACTTTCAAGAGTAGTAGGAAAGGGAGGGCAGAAGTGGAGGAGTTTAGGTCACTGAGTAGGAAATGACATGCTTGAGGACAAGCATTAGTTTACCAAGGGGCAAATGATGAGGCTGATTATTTCCTCTATTTCATGATGGTTTTAAAACACTTTGTTAATACTTTGTTTCATTTTCATCAAGATATTTGTGGACCTATGTTTACCTAAACCAATGATTAACCTATGGGTAGATAGTATGTCATATTTTTCCAATATCATATATATGATGTAGTGTTTCATATAATTATCAAAATTTGTGTTTTACATTTGAATTTAATTTAAAAATGCTTATTTGCAATTATCTATGTATTATAACTAACCTGTTGGCAATGAAGCTAAAAGATGATTGGAAGAATTCATAAGCTCTTGATAAAGGATCAATGGAAATGGTTTAACTAATCATTAATGCTAACTCCAAAAAGCTTCAACCTATGCTTTCTTTTCATAATATTAGTTGCATTTGGTAAGTCTTAAATCTGTAGGTGTAGTTAGGGTTATTCAATTTACAAATCTTATCCATCACTATCTATTCTTTTTAAATGTTCTCACCATAAACTAATTATTTGTTATGTGTTGGCCCCAATACGAGCACCATCTCTCTAGAAAACTTAATTATCAATGAAAAATGTTAATCATACATGAAAAATACAAAGAACTTAAGTGCAAAAAAATCCAAGATGTCCTTCTGGTGTCTATACTCATCCTTTCCATGTAACATGACATTATCCATGCTTCAACTTTTTTAATTTGGCTAAAAATTAAATCCTTGCTTGCAATAAATCTATTTTTTCCCTTCACTTTGTAATATAAATGTTTCACAAGTAGATATTTTGTATACACCAAATTGATGACAAGAAAACCTTCCCTTAATTTTACTATTTGCACCATTTGTAAATAAAAGGGACATGTAGAATAATTTCTATTTCAATTTTGGATAAGTTTACAATTCAAGGAATGATTAACTCCAAAATTCTCTAGCATTTACTTCCTAAGCTCATGGTTCTTAGGTTAAAATTGCATATAGCTACTTTTGTGGACACTCCACCTAGGATTGAACATATTGAGAATAGTAAATGATTGAAAGAAATCCATCTTCATTCATACAAGGACAATATAGAAAATAATGAGGAGTTGAAGAAACAATAAATTTAGAAAGTTTTCTCCTGAGAATCCTCTTCCAGATTCTACCCAAACCCTAGATTCCTTTCATTTAGATCAAATGGAGCTATTAGGATTCTAGATTCCTTACATTTAGATCAAATGGAGCTATTAAGATTCCATATTCCTTACATTTAGATCACATGGAGCTATTAAGGTTCCAGTTAGTCACATCAATAATGAAGTATGTCTCCTATTTCCTTTTATAAAATGATTGAGCATAGTAACAAACATCAAAGAGGAATTGTCGATAAGAAAAAAAAAAGCAAGAATCTATGACCTTTTGAAAGTAGTTGATCTATACAACTCTTATTTTGGAAATTTTTTCAATAACATCATCCACAAGTCTATCAAAACTTTGGATATAACCATGTAGACCTTCTAAAATGCTAAATTCTAGATAATCCATTGCAAATACACCATATCTAGACACTGCAAGTTTCTTGGCAATTCTTCAAGCATCAATATCATTAACTCCTAAGCATAATGTAATAATTAGGATAAGAAAACCTTAGCCACAATCTAGCCAAAGTTAAATTTTTGCATAATTTATTAGTTATCTTACCTTCAAAAAAGATGGTGCATGTATCCCCATATCCATGGCAAAAAAAGATAATGGAATTCAAAGGATCAAACTTTGGAACCCAACTTTTGGAGAAGATTTCTTGACCTCTTAAATTTTTTTCATATCTCTGTTCATCACACCAACACTCCATCTCTTAGTTCTTAAGAATTCACTAAGATTTTTTTTGAAATTTCTAGAGTTTGCAAAATTGTTTTGTGAGATTTCAAGAAGATTGTTGGTACTATAATGTTAATATTAATGAGACAAAGTTGACAATCTATATAATAGAAAATTAATGTGATTAATTTAAATATCTTTGTGGATGTCTTTTATTGTTGGATGACATATTGGTAAACCTTTGTTGTACAAAGGAAAAATAGAAGGAAAAACCATTTACCATTTAGTGACAATCTAGTTATCCTAACTAATTGTAGATAATTGGAACAAACAATAGAAGCTAAATGTCATTTAGAGTTTAAATGAAAACTAGGTTATTCCAACTAATTATAGATAATTCAATAGACAATACAAAGATGATGATTGCCTTAAATGCCCCTACCAAATTGCTATTACATAAAAATCAATAATTTATATTTATTACTAGTTACAATTAAAAACCAATGATGAATTATAAGTTTATAAAGAGTATACCTCCTTAATCTTTACTCTAGACTTCACCATCTGCAAGAAAATGTGATAAATTATTTATTTAGATAATAGTGCTATTACATAGTATACTAGCATTTACCCATAGCTTATTGTATGCAACAAATGCATGCAATTCAGATACCTTGATATTTATTTAAGATATTAAATTTCCATTCCATCATTTATACATTCAAACTAAATAAACACTCTCTAGGTGGCAGAAAATCCTAATGAACCACTTAGAAAATAATAGACTTACAACCAATTACCATTGGTTTTCAAACATCATGTTTGTCTTTTCTAATGTATTAGCTAAAAAAATTGGAAAAGAAAAAGAGAAAGACTTGAGCTTGGTAATTACTACCACAACAACATTCATTATTAATACTTTATTTAAAAGAGGCATCAATTTTTCATCCATTTGTTCATCAGTTGAATAAAATACAATGCAAACTAGGTTAAAAATCATATTATGCATCAATACGCTGACATTCAAACAGACCTAGCCAATAGAAAATGATATAATTAATCAAACTTATAGAAGGTATATAACTTCATGGATTGAAATCTTACAAAACGTTGGTAAATCCCAATGCATCACCATACAATCCATGCTATAGAGGTTTATCCAAACTAGTTAACCTTCTATACTATTGTATATTGCTATTAGGATTTAACTGTGTAGTTTTTGAGTTAGACTCATTGACACATGTTTCATGAGTAGTGATTCACACATAAATCCATCTCTCATGAGAATAAATGGAACACGTAGCACTCATTGGGTCTAGGTGATGATCACAAAGATGAAGCATCAGGACTTCCCAAGAGCATCGGTACTTGGATATCACCCAATTGGATATAGGGGTGTCTACTTGATTATAGGGTTCAAAAACAAAATTGATTCAAACTTTAAATGCTCCACAAAACAAAAATTGTGCTTGCATTCAAATAAGGACATTTATTGATACATCCATAGATTTCATCTCCAAACCATTCAACAGTTCCTATATGGTTCTCTATGTTTCTCATCCCAATAATTCTTCTCCATCAAACTCTTAATGAGATTTTAACTATTCTTACTCATGTTGAATGTATGATAAGGATTGGATGCTTGAAAATTCATATTCTTTTGCTAGACCACACATTTAACTTCTATTTCAACTATACCACTAATTGAAAGTTCATTAATATCCTTGAAGGTAAAGGACTCCGAAGGAAAAAAAGATATCTTCCTTTCTATTTTAAAGATCACTTGCACTAACACATTAGTTTGAGGTAGTGAAATCTAGGTACTTAACTCCATGTTGTCAAATATATGGTTGAGTAAGATGAGATAAAAAAATGGTATTCTTCTTGACTATGTAACTATAATGGTATTGAGGGAATTATTCTTTAGAATAACAACAATCATCTAGAGGGTAACAATACACTTTGATGGAAGATTTAATTATATTTACAGATTTCCTTCCAGATATCTCATCTAAAATTGAATCTAAGAATTCATCCTGGAACTTTTTGAACATTTTTACCAAATACTATTAAACACATTGAACTTCTATGTGGATCTTTCTTCTGTGATTAGAATATATTTTTCCACTAGACTAATTCATCTCCACATTAGACACAATGAAACATAAATGCATATTGATTCATCTTAAGTTCAATAAGAATTTGAATTTAGACCATCCACACATATTATAAGCTTTTTCTACTCTTCCAAACATCTAAAAGGTGAATAAACACCTAAAATGCGATGTGATCTTCATTTTGATTCATTTTATGAGCACATTGAATGGAAAATGTAGCAAAGAATGGTTGTTTAGATTGGAATTTTAATTGACTAATGATATAATGTCACCTCTCTTAGAAGGATATTGAAGAGTTAGTAGTGATAGAGCCCTATTTTTTTGCAAAAAAAATGGCCTCCATTTAAGAGATGATGTTGAATATTTGATGAAGTATTATGGCCTCATATAAATCTAGTTTTAAGAACAACATTAGTAAACATTTTTTCACCCAATTATGGGTTAATATGCTCATTTTTAAAATTAAAAGCAATCTAAAATGTTATCAAATGAAGGCTACCTTTAAACATTGCATACTCATATGCTACTTTTTCTACTATCATCTTTGAATATAAATACCAATTATGAGCACCAAAAGAGAAAGATGAGAAATTAGTTTGATAAAGTTGGAATATGGATATAAGTTTACAAATCTTTCCATGATATACACATACAAAGTAAATGGGTTACCTTGTTTTGAATGCAGTAATGAAGGTTGCTCTAGTAGTCCTCATCGACTATGGTTTGTGGATTTCTATTGGGGTCGAGGTAAATGCCACCAATGGAGGATGTGAGGTGTTTAGAGCAACTGTCAAATGACTACTAGAAACTAGAACACTAAGGAGGGCTATAATTACCTAATTAGAAAATATCTAAGACCTTAGAAAAATATCTAATTGTGATTGTATTGGGATAAAAAGTGCTTATCTAAGGTAGGATTGTTCTCATGGCTAGCACTACAAAATATTTAGAGAAAAAGGATATGTAGGTCCAAGAAGGTGCATATTATGAATCTAGAAATACTCTCACCAATGTTGGAGTTGGTTATATAAAAAACTTGGAGGGAACTTAGCAATACCAAGGTCAATCCTAAGCATGTTTCAAGCTTGGCCTATTTGAAATAAGGACTATTTGTATGGTGGCTTGTGGACTACAACACCATCTATTGTCATATGGGAGTTAAGGTAGGAGAGAAATAGACACATTTTTAAAAATTAATGGATAGGATAGGAACAACTTATCAACAAGATGGAGGCTACCATTATCAATATTATAAATAATAGAATATTAAATATGCAAAAGGTGGAAAAAAAGATGACTTATTGGGATGAGAAGATAAGAGGTAGATGGATTGGGTTTAAGATTGGTTGGCAAGCTAGTTTGAACTTCACATGGTTTCGAGAATACTTTAATATTATCTACTTAACAAGGCCAACCATGTGAAGGTGGAAGCTCATTTGGCCTCACCCCCTCCCCCTAACATCAATCTAAATTACCCATTATCATCTAATTACATACTTCCTTCATTCATTCATCCATTTATGAACTATAACATTCAATCAATACAATCACATAACATTCATTAATACAATATAAAATTCATTAATAAACAATACTAATCAAGAATTCATTAACACATAACAATATTCATTAACTTTAAATAAAAATCAATATTAATATGCAAAATTCATTGATAATTACTTAAAACAAAGTTCTTTCATTATCCAACAAAGTTTATCAAACAAGGTTTATCAAACAAGGTTTATCAGAGAGCATTTTTTAAAAAAAAGTTCTTTTTGTTTTTCTTAGCTCTATTAAGAAAAAGGTTGATAGGAGCATCAATATCTTCCTCATTATCCTCCTCTTGTGGCACATGTAATGTCAAATTATGATACCTCCTCCTATTTGGAGGAGTAGGAGGCTGTTGCACTAAAGGGGGCTTTGTTGCAAGAACAAGTAAATGGGTTAAATTGGCATGTTCTTTTTCTTTTTTTAACTGTTACAAGTATCTAATTAAGTAGTACAACATAACATGCATTTTTCCTACCTAACAATGCCACATCATGTACATTAACATTTTGATCTTCCACCACATCAACATGCTCTAAAATATTCAAAAAAAGGTTACACATCAAATTGAAATTGAAGATGTTAAATTATATACATAATTGCATAGTTAATTTCTAATAGAAAATTAATACCTCTACCACTATAATGTACATCATGGCCTTCATCACAAGCAGGTTTTGTGATAGGACATGAAGGCTATAGCGAAATGTTATGTGCATTGTTATGCAGTCAATTTATGTTCAAAACTAACACCAAAAAAGAAATTTCTCAACTATTCAATTTGAATTACTTTTCATTTGACCAATTTACTTGTGTCTCATTTGGTGGACTATATTCTTGGGCAAGGCTTTTAGATTCTTGGCATAGGCATGAAGCCACAACTTTATAGCCTTCCTTCAAAGAATTCTTTTTATCTTCATCCATGAGCTCCACATTGAATTCTATGCCCTGTATTTTTTGCTTAATATCGTCATTTTTGCATGTATAGTTTGATTAAACAAAATTGCTTGCAACACTGTATAAAAAAAGTTTATGAAATTTCATTGCTACTACTTATAAGTTGAGACTGAAGATTCATATAACCATTAGAGCCAAGTTTGTGTTGGCCAACCTTTTCTAGTTTCACTTTTGTAGCCACTGATGTGTCCTATAGTCTCTGAATAGTTTCAAACATGTTAGACTATATATTTACGAAGATCACTTATTAGTGCATGATTACATTGTACTTAATACTACATGACATACATTCTTTTTTCCTGTGCTAGTTCATTTCCTTTATTTTCACATAGCCTTTTCTTCTTTGCATCTTCTATTATTTCATTCCACTCCATCAATGGAATCATATGAGGATGATCATACTTTGGGTTATCCTTTAGACCCCTTCTATATTGATCCCTCACAACCTTTATATGCGTTGATGCTCTTTTCAAAAGTAGGGCAGTGTCAAAAATGTTTTTTCCAAATAGGTCCTCAAAAGATGTAATCAACTAATTTTTTTAAATTTAGAACCTTGTTCATTCCACCTTTTAAAAAAAAAATTTAATTGTTAGATTAATAACTTTAATATAGTACAATAATTAGAAGAAAAGATTTTTTTTGTATGAATGATATGAAACTATGTATCTTTTACATATGGTGGGTCCAAATAGCCTCAATGCCATATCAAAAATATGATCAAAGAAAACATTATTTCCTACAAAAATATAAAAGGATTATTAGTCCAAAATGAGTTATGTACAAGTAAATTAAAATTACACTTTGAATAATAACAATTCTAAAGCACTTGGAAGCTTTTATAATTTTAATGGAAACATAGTTTTCTTGTTTAGCAACAATGTCCCTACAAATGAACTAGTACTAGTCACACAGACTGCTCCAAGAATGGATCAACTTCAGCAGTACTCATCTTTGATGCTCTATCAATTGAAGGTCTATATGTTAGTGCAAAAAATAGGTAAATGAGTATAAAATTCACCCAAAAAAAAGAACAATACATGATTAACACATTAAAAAACATAGCAAAACAAGGTTTTACTAGTTGTAGTGGGTATAGATGAAGATGTTTGCATGCTCCTTGTTGCTGACAATGCACTAGACAATATTGGACTGTTGACAAAAGGAGGTGTCTGCACTTCATCATGAGCTAAATAATACAATATTGTTGGCAAAGACATTTGAAATGGATAAAGATCAAATGGGATACTAGCTAGAAGCACCCAAAAATAAAAGTTAAGTGTTATAATGTTGATGAAAACAAACAATGTTGCACCAGTTTCATTTTCAACATTAGATGTCCTATTTCAACACTTAGTAATTTCCTTAAATAAACACAATAGTCTAATAATACTATAATTATAAGTAATGTTGTAAAGAGAAAGTGTTACTTACACAAAGGTTGTGTACTACAATCCTCACCATGTTCACCATGAAGTGTCACATATTTCTATAGAAGAACACATAATATTTTAGATCATGATCCATAAGATACTATAAAGTATAAAAATCTATTGAATTTATATTATTTCTTTAGATTAATTGCTTCTTACCTTCAAAGAATTGACCTTACAACCCAATTTTTTTTTTAGTGCCTCTTTCTCCTCGCTTGTGTCACACTTGATGATAATGCTAAAAATTTCATCATTGTATCTTTATTTGAGTTATTGGGCCATGAACATAGGGTCAGCACTAAGGTTGATGCCATGTAGAAATGACACCCATATTTTAGATCACATTTGATCTGCTATCGTTCTAGCTTTTCCGATCATTTGTGATATCAATATTAGTAAAATTCCATCAAAGTAACTCCAAAGCCATAAAGAAAAGAACATAATAATATGACATATATTTATATATAATTTGAACAATTATAATAATTAAGGTTTACCTATGCTGAAGAAGGTGTGTGAGATGGTGCATCCCTACCTATGTGTGGTGGTCTACCCATGTTGCTCTGTGAAAAAAATTAGTAATTCTTAGCAATCAAAAACAAAATTAAAGTATTTGACATGTTGTACTTAATGTTTATATTTGCACATATAGTTTTCAAAGAAAAAATTGGTGTAACTAATGTGTATATCTGCAAAATTCAATATCAATAAAATTCCATTAAAATAACTTCAAAGCTATAAAGAAAAGAATATAATTATATGAAATTTATATAAATATATTTTGAGCAATTATAATAATTAAGGTTTACCTCTATTGGAGAAGGTGTGTGAGATGGTGCATTTCCATCTATCCATGTCACCCTATGAAAAAGATTAGTAATTCTTAGAAATTAGTAGCAAAATGATAGTAATAGACTTACCAAAAATAATATTAATAATAAAGCAGATTTTATATTGGAGTTCATATTAATTGGAGGCAATTGGTTTAAATGTTATACTTACTAGTCTTATGATAGGAATTTTTTTTTTGTATATGCATGATTCAAATTGTAATCTATCGGAAGCTCTTCCCCTGCACTTATTGATTTTATCACAAATACAAAAACATGATTTCCCTTGCATGCCTCAAATATAAAATTCACCAACTTATTAGTTGACACAGGCCGAGAACTATTTTAAAATCTTGCAATATTCCCTATTGCTTCGGCCTTCCATCAATATATAGAGTGAAAATTTTACTTTGATAATTTTTTTTGCATTGTATATAATTTGGTGACAATGCATACCTATGCATACTTTTTTTTATATTTCACAATTTGCATCCAATTGTTGTAATTGTAACAAGGTCCTACATACTCGATCAATTCAACAACTTTATTGTAATAGACCTTTATGCCATCCATGGAAATAGTCCCAAACCATGTAATGAAGATGGAGCTATGCGATATATCCTTTCATTAATAGAAAAATTAGTGTTAATTGGAGGTAGTTCCTTGGGTAACCATTCTTTCGAAAGATGTGTGTACCTTAAGGGAACCTCCCTATTGCCTTCACTCTCATTATCATAAGAACATGAATCCCCTAAGCAAGGAAAAATTGTATTCATTTTTTGAATTTTCTTCTAGTCTTTTGACCTCTAGTTGATCTCCCTATTTTAGACCTACTAGATATCTCACTTTTATCTTCTATTATTGCACTTTTTTCACTTGAGGAAGACAGATTAGACAAATGCCTATTTGGTGATACCTATGATCCATAAAATGAGAGACACATTAGGAAAAAAGTTGACATTTATGGTAAAGAGAAGATATGAAAATAAAAAATTGTATCTATAGGGTCTATTGACATATACTTGTTGATCCATGTGACTGTGTAAGATCTTGGTCAAAGGCATTGAATAGCTTGCATATGTAAATCATTTATCTTAAGTTAGCCAAAAAATTGGTCTAATTTATGTGTATATCTAAAAAAATATTGGACATGTTGTACTTAATGTTTATATCTATGCATATGGTTTTGAAAGAAAAAGTTGGTCACCTCTCTTATCAAATTCACTTGTATTGTAATGAATGAAAAGTTGTCCACTTACAATGCTCTATAAACTACAAATTACATAGAAGACACAAATTACATGATGCATTCATCAAAATAAAAATAAAATTCTATAAATAAAAATGATGACCCCATCATACTTGTCATTGATCGTACCTTGACATACATTTCATTGATCATCATCTTCATCCATGACATCATCATCACCATCATCAGACTTGTCACTTTGACCATCATTGTCACCACCACCATCTTCATTGCCATCATCATCATCTTGATTACCATTATCATGACCATCATCACCATGATCATCACCCTCTTCATCAGCATGATCATGATTAACATTATCATCAGCATGACCAGAATCATCATCATCATCTTCTTCTTCTTCATCATTGGGTAACAACCATTCATGATCATCATTTACTTTGTCTTGTGATTCTTTAGTATCTTCTTCTTCCATCACATTATACTTTATCGACCTTCCTCTTGGATTATGTCTAACAAAAAATGACAAAGATGGTTTGTGTGGAATGCCAAAGTAAAACACTTGCTCGCATTGGCTCAGAAGAACATAGGGCTTATCTCAAACTGGTTCAAATGACCTTGTATTAATCATTTTAAATCCACTATCATTTTTAATAATAGTCCTATTAGGATCACTTCTATTCAGTCGTAGCCTATACCATTTGACGATAAATAGAACTAAATTTAATGAATTACTGTTGCATTCAAGTATATCATCCAAAATTTCATAGTATCAATTTTTTGATTGTTGAGGATGTATGTTAGTTCTAGACAAAATATTGGTGACCGCAAAGACTGCACTTATCCCAGAATGACAAGTTTTCTTCATTTCATCTGACTTTTTTATGAAAAATTTATGACCATGGTAGTACATAGCTTTGTGGCATTTGACCTGCATATTTAAACATGTCAAGATATTTGCAATGATCTGTGAGTTGATATTAAACTTATGGCTCATAATTAGTATAAATCTTCTGCATACCTTTGTATCTCTTAAGCCATATGCTAGATCAAGTACCATTGGCATAACATTGGAATCTCCATTATGATGAGCTTCTTTAACCAATGATGCAACACCATCCCATGTTAATGAGAGACCATTTTCTTGAGTCTATTCAATCCATACCATCATCTAATCAAGATTTTTTCCAATATACAAATGCTATGCATCCCACTCATGACCAACTATAAAGAAAACAATTAGACTAGTTAGAAACAACTTATATTGATGATGGATAAGAATTAATTAACTACAAAAAAATAGCTTATAATTATCTTTCACTCTTCTCAATCTACCTTTCTCTGTTAGGTACTCCCATTCGAAATAGTCAATATAGTTGAGATCCCAAATGTGATCTACATGGATATTTACTGCAAGCTTTGGATGATATTTACTAATGTACACCATGGTTTAGTATACCATATATCCCTCTACCATAGAACCCTCAGGACGTGTTCTTTGTCGAACCAAGCCCTTCATAAATTTTAAGTGCCTCTCAACCATCCACATTGA
This sequence comes from Cupressus sempervirens, assembly GCA_028749045.1. NCBI lineage: Eukaryota > Viridiplantae > Streptophyta > Pinopsida > Cupressales > Cupressaceae > Cupressus > Cupressus sempervirens. The sequence goes on along the minus strand of CM053791.1, from coordinate 86,606,204 downwards.
CCTAGTTTGTACATGTCCACACAATTCAATCTTCTCAACTTGATGTATGAGATAGTGTTCTTGAGTATTGAAAAAGGTTGAAGGTAGACATTTTTGCATTTTACACATAAGCTATGGAATTTTTCTCTTCCAATATTTTATCATTTTTATCAATTTCTTTAGATGATAACCACATAAAAGAGATTCAACATGCAAGAACATATAAACGAGATTTCAGGTTAAATTATACAATATATTTCAAATAAAATTATACAAATATGAGAAAAAACACTTCTAGCCTCATGTATTTTTCAAGATCATATATAACTTGTTTAAAACTATTATCAAACTGGTATGGGAGGGATAGAGGTAGGATGTACTACAATCATTAAAAAATGATCATTTCAATATATTATTTAATAATGCAATAGGTAGTACATTCAATTTTACAAATATATTATAAATAGAGGACATGACTTACTTTGATGAAGGTATGCCAATCATGTGTTTTCAACCCTAGCCCAAAATTACCTTTCTTTGATACAAGAGTTCTTATATTTATAAAAAATCCTATAGGAAATTTTGTTCTTTTTATGATTTTTTTTAATGCATCACTTTGTTGCTCCGTTAATAACCAAGGAAGGGCACTCATATTTATGTAGTCTCCATTGCTATTTGATTCAATAAAATATTTTAGTGCATGATTGGATTCATGAATGTTAGTATGAATTTTGGCAATTTTTTCTCTATTATGCCTTCCATCCAATATTTTCTATAGTGTCTCTATTAAATTCTTTCCAATATGTATAGCATTGAATAAATGCATGATTGGGAGATACTTGTAGTATGATAACCTACTAAATTGAGTAGGATAACTTTTCATTTCTCTAGGAAGTTCATCATGGATGCCTTGATGACCTTCATGAGAATCAATTACATCATTACTAAATATAAGACAATATCAAAATATACATTTCAAGCTTCAGACCACAAATCAGACATTACATCGATAATTTAGTCGATTATATTCCAACTTCCATAGATGAGGTGCCATTCTTCATGGCCATGATGTTGTCTCTTATTTTCCATTAAAAATATATTTTTCAGTAATTTGATACTTATTATTATTGTGGAGAAAGTGCCTAAACTCATCAAAAACATGCTTTCCTAAACTTCTTGAATGATGAGATTTTATCTTCGAACCACAAACTAGACATGCAAATTTTACCTTTATTTGAAGACCTAAAAGATCATGTACAATTATCATGTGCAACTTAAGCATACAATAATAATGTGTAAGCACTATAACAAACCAAAAATATGTGACCTTAATAATATAACACACCACAACAATGAGTTAGCCCAAGGGCATCATGAATTGTCTATACAAGAATTGCATGAAATTGAAATTGTCTTTGTCCTATTGGTCTAGAGATGTCCTACATAGTGATGCCATTCCATAACTTTAAAAAAATTTCAATTAGGGGCTCAATATACATGTTCATATCTTCAACTTGGTACTTACCTAGTAATTGAATGAACAGAAACATTACACAATTATTATGACTATTTTCATGCATTGTTTATAAATAAATTTAGATAACTATTAAATGAGAAAATACCTAGCACAATCATTGAGAACATTATGTGCTCCCTCTTTATGGACATCCAAGGAGGAATGTTATTGTTAATAACAAAATTAGGCCACACTAAGTAAATATATTTCATATCTACAAATGGTTTAACACCGTCCACTACTACTGAAAGCTTAAGATTATGAGCTTATTATTTAAAGTGTGACCATGTTTATTCTATCTTTTTAAATTTATAACCATCCACATGCATTCACATAATGTCATCTTGACTTCTATTGCATGCATGGTAATCCATAAATTGTGCCAAGTTAGTGCACCTGAATAATCATTGAAGATGTGGAATAATGAGAATGTACCAAAGAACCTTGTGAGACACCTTTATTATTATTTTATCTAACTAATATCTACTAATATGACAATCAAGGTATTCTATTGCAAATTCATATTGTTTATGATATAGAATGTGATCATTGGGACATGCATGTATTGTCTGATACTTCATTCCAATTTGATTCATAATGGTAGATAATTCTTGTATGAATGAGGTAGAATGTTTGATGGTGGTAATAAAAACTCACCTATCAACCTACAACAACAAATATGCATTTTTAATATAATGAATAGTAATGGTATGCTAACATTAAAGATGACAAAATGGGCATACCTTAGCATATGTGACATTGCTACATTGGATAAACCATTCATAACCTTCAAGTTCACTGACAACACTATAGCAGAGAGAAGAGTTGTTTGGGATCCTTTGTATAGGGGCTCGTGTGTCTTCTCAAGTAAAGGTATATCAAGACCATCAACATCATCATTATCAAATGTGCTAGTACCATCATCACGAGGATCTTCATCACCTGCTCCAATACCATCTTCTTCAATCATGTCCTCTGCCACATTATCATCTTCTTCCATGGGAGTATTATCCTTAGCTTGGATATTCACATCTCCATGTTCTTCTAGTAGGAAATTCACATTTAAAAATGGACAAAAATTGTGACCCCCTTCGACGTGACCATGTTGCCTACAATGACTCTAGGCTATTGTGATTAGAATTCTTTGATTTTTTAAGCCCTTACACTTTTTGCAAAGAAAATTATATTTATCAGGTTTTCTTTGGAACTAAGACCACAACATAGCCATTATCTTGTTATTTCGTTCTGGGTTCATATTGTTAGGCATGGTCTTTCTTCATAGGAAAATATATCTACAAAAAAATTGGACATGTTGTAGTTAATGTTTATATTTGCACATTTGATTTTGCAATAAAAATTTGATGTAACTAATGTTTATATCTACAAAAAAAATGGACATGTACTTAATGTTTATATTTGTACATATGATTTTTAAAGAAAAATTTGGTGTAACTAATGTGTATATCTGCAAAAAAATTTGGACATGTTGTACTTAATTTATGTCTGCACAGATGGTTTTAAAAGAAAAATTTGGTGCAACTAATGTGTATATTTGCAAAAAAATTGGACATGTTGTACTTAATGTTTACATCTACACATATGGTTTTGAAAGAAAAATTTGGTGTAACTAATGTGTATATCTGCAAAAAAAAAAAAAATTGACATGTTGTACTTAATGTTTATATCTACATATATGGTTTTGAAAGAAAAATTTGGTGTCATCAAGAGTTGAATTGTTCTATGAAAGTCCTAGTTTATTCATACTTGTCTAAAAATTGTAAACTTTCTATTATATATTTTGATGGATTGGTGCTCACATTAAAATTCAACCCTTTCCTTGTACATGATTTAGTTTGTAACATAGATCTTTTGGACTAAAGTTTATTCTTGGACTATGAGCTTTTATCCATCCATAAATAAACATCATCAACCTCCTCTATGTTATATTAGTGGCCAATATTGATAACTCAAAAAATCAGCAATGTCAATGTCCACTGAATAACATTGTTCAAATTAAGCCAACTTCTTAAATTGATGTTTTAAGGAAAATTTGTCAATAAGCCTTTTAGTGAACTCTTCACAAGAGGTACTCTAATCATATCCCATTATGATCATTTTGTGGTACCACCAATCATGAGCAATAAAAACCAAGTGAATAGCAACATATTTAAATGGCTTCATCTTCTAGCATGGGGATAAACCAAAAATAGGTATATATTTTTAGAACCCATGTTTTTTTCATTGTCTTGCTAGATGCATCATAGTATAAGAGGATCAATTTGCCAATCTTTTTCTATAATTCATTTTCATATGGTTTGAAAATAAATAAATCAGTCAATGGTCCTTAAAATATCTTAAAGATGTCTCAGGTTGGACCCATACTTGACTATTTTATTTTAGTCTTGCATGAAGTGATCTTTCAAACCATTTTATGTAGGTTCAAGCTTTTCTTTGCTACTTTTTATTTGATAATCCACCATAATGGATTGACATATCGCCCATTTTCAATGTTTCTGATGCAAATATCTCTTATATTGTAAGAATTTCGAGTCCTTTCAATTGAAGGATATTGTAATGGATTTCAAGTATTAATGGATGCTTTATGAAGCATTTTTGTCATCTCTTTGTCTCCATCTTGTTGCATTTTTTTTGGTTGTGAGTTGGTACGGGTGGTGTTGGCCCTTCATCAGTGGTATCAGAGCATACCTTTGTTAGTGGTAGCAGAGTAGTACTTCATCAGTGGTATTAGAGCAGGTTGTTCTTGAGTGTACAAGTAGATCACTGAAGTGTGAGGCAGTTTGTACCAGGACCTCGGTTGGGTGAAGTTTATTAGAGCAAGAGTTCCTCAGTGTGCGGACAGATCGCCGAACGTGAGGCAGTTTGCACTAGGACCTTGAGTTGGGTGAAGTTTGTCAAAAAGTTCTTGATTGTGTAGACAGATCGCCAACTGTGAGGCAATTTGCACAAGGTTCTTGTGTTGCATGAGATTTTTCTTCTAAAGACTTGATTATGGAGAAGAGAAAGAAGAAGATGACTTTTGTGATTGGATGGATTCTGAGGATTCCTCAACTTGAGAAATTTAGAGCAAGAAATCAACAATCATTGCTAGTTGATTTGTAGAAGCAAGTGAATGAATTAGAAGCTAAGTTGCGGAAACGAAGAGCATGTCACCAGAAAAGAGATGTTGATAATTCCTTGGATGTGGAAAAGAAAGATGATCCAGTGGAAGAGCAAGAGGATGCAAAGGAAATTATTTGCAAACCTAAAGTTGAAGAAGATGAATGAGAAGAGGAAAAGCATGAAGATGACAAGATTTATGAAGGTCTGAAATAGATCAAGATGATTTGAAGATTGCAGCAATGGAGGAAACATATAGTGCCTTCATTGGAGATCAAGCAAGTGGAGTAGTTACATGCATTGTTGACAACATGAAAGAAGCAAGCAAAGATGAATATGTCAAAGAGGTAAATTCTTATGCATTATATGATGCTGAATTTGAGATGAGTTTAAAAGATATTGATGATGGTTTGCATGAGGATCTTGTTAGTGATGTGTGGTATGCAAAGGAAGATTGGTATGGTGTTGCTAGGTTTATTATAGGTGTGATTAATTCAACAAGATTGGATGAGGATGAGATTTATACGTGGATAGAGTTCATTGTAGGAGAGAGATTTCAGCAGCAAACACTTGTTCTAACTAGTTGTTGGAAAAGAAGAAAGAAGGAGAAATTTCAGCATCGGATACTTGTTCCAGCTATGTGTTGGAGGAAGAGGAAATTTTTTTTTTCAATAGTGGCTACTTCATTTTGTGAATCCATATTCACAAAATTTTTCCTACCATGGGAGTCGAATGCGGGAGCATCATGCATCAACAAAAAAAAATAAAAAAATGTGGAAGATTTGCATGTTGGTTTTCTTGTCCCTATTGAGGTGGAAGCTTGTGGTGAAGATGAAGATGGTTCTATATGTTTCTTTTGGCGTCAAAGTGTGGGACACACTTTTCTATCTACCAAGGGAGTCTGATGCAGGAGCATCTTGCATGGGAAAATTAAATTATTAGGAAAAAAAAAGAGGAAAAAAATTTAAAAAAAAAAAAAATTGTGGAGGAGAGAGAAAGTGACGAAAATAGAAGGAAAAATAATAAAAAATAAAATAAGGGAAAAATGGAGAAAAGAGGAATTTCTATTTTTGAGGTGCATGGGTGGCATAAATAGAAAAATAATAAAAATAGTTGTTATTCCATTAATCGAGGTGTGTAGGTGGCAATTTAGAAGTTTGTGAAAAGTTTCTTAAATCATGCATTTAATATTTGTTGGGTGCTTAGTTGTATTTGGGTGGGAATTTAATATTTATTTAAAGGTAGTTGTATTTACCTTTTATCCCACATTGGTTGTGTTTGTAATGTCTTAGGTTAGAAGTGCCTATTTAAGAAAGGCTTATTATCATTTGTAATCAAGTTCAACAAATGGAAGCTCTTCAAGTGTAAGCTCTTGTAGGAAAGCTCTTGGAATGTAATCTCTTTTAAGGAAGCTTGAGAAGTAGAAGTTTGAGGAAGTAGAAGCTCTTAGTGAGAAAATATCTCTTATATTGTAAGAATTTGGAGTCCTTTCATTATGGATGCTTTATGAAGAATTTTTGTCATCTCTTTGTCTCCATCTTGTTGCATTTTTTTGGTTGTGAGTTGGTATGGGTAGTGTGGCCCATCATCAGTTTCTAATATGAAATTATATAAAGGGGACAACAACGACATAGATTCTTGTGATAGAGACAAGGTAGATATTGAGGTAGATTGGATAAAGGATCTTCCATCAAACAAACCATTAAAGTTGGAATGCATTTTAGATACCAAGACACTCAAGAAACTAGGAACAAGACATACAAAGAGTATTTGGTGAAATGGCAAGGTTTTCCTAAAGAAGAAGCACCATAGATGACTAAAGAAGAAATCATCAAGCATGGTAGAAACCTTTAGCAGTTAGCAACTCAAGGGACTTGATTTTCTCAAATGAGGGGAGCATGGTGCAGGGGCCCTAGTACCTTATTAAGGTGGTTAAACAATGAGGAGAAGAGTGTGAAGGCCAATAAGTGTACAAGTTGACACAAATTAGTTTAGATTTTCCTTTTGTGCATTTTTGACATCTGGATTGCATGATTTCCAAGGTTTCTAGCAAAGTCAAGGGGTGGTAAAACATGGGAGTTGACAAAAAATCATCAATTTTAAGTTGCATAATTTTTTTTCATATTTTGGGTATATTTAGATGATCTCAGTAAATTTTTTGTGTCATGTTTTGGAAAAAAATGTAAATTTGTAAAAAATTGCAAAAAAAAGTTGTCATGGAACTTTTTCGCAACTTTTCTTGCAAAATATGGAAGCTCAATAGTTAGAGCTTTATTTGATAAGATTTGTGTTAGATAAAGTTGAAAAGGCATGGGAAACATTTAAATATTTGTTTATCTCCCACCTTAAAACATTAAATAGTTTTGGTGGTTGTGTGGAAGTTTTTGAAGTTTAGAGTAAATTTGGAAAAAATAAGGCTACTAGGAATGAGCCCCTTTTAGGCCTCCTAGTGAAACTTTTGAATTTTGAATATTGGGAAGGGATAGACCTATCAATTGGCCAATAAACCTTGCAGAAGGTTAGAGAATGAGATGTTAAGGTATATAGTGACTTAAGATCCTGGAGGATAAAGGTGAAGAGAGGTGACTCAATTACATAGTAGTTATTGTATTAAAGAAGGAGATGGGTTATTAAATCTATTAGAGATTTGCAGCTTTAGTCGGACTACTCTAACTGATGCAATCAAATATATAAGTGATATGTTGGCCTTGAACATTTGATCTCTATCCTTTACCTTATCATAATTAATCTCTATGATATATGATTAATAATTAGTGAATTAATAATCACTAATTGTGTATATGTATTTAATAATAGTTATATTATTAAATACATATACATGAACAATTATATTGAAATAAATAATAATCATATTATTGCTCAATTGCATTGATAATTAATATTGATATATTGTGGTGTATTGTAGCATATATAATCAATCATGATTGTGATAATGATATTGCTAAGTAAGGGTAATCAAATAGTTGTTAATGGTAACAAATGATAAGTTCATAAATGACATGTCTCAAATAAGACATGTCTCTATGTGAGATGTAGCTCCATGTTACCTTATTTATTGAAGCCATTCCAATACTTAGAAAAGTACACAGATCATTTTAAGTGTAGATCAAAACATGTATACAACCATTCAACTAATTATATCTCAGCAACATTAAAGTCACAAAAAATCAATCTTAATAAACTTATATTGGTGAGATTATTATGAATTGAAAACAACAATCATTGAAGGTTATAGAGTTGTATAAGGTTAAGTTCAAATCTAAGAAGTATTAAGTTTGAATCTGTTCAAACTTAACAAATGATAATAAGTAATATAAGCTTTGTTAACAGTGAGGGCACCTAGGATACTTTGAACATCAATGCAATTTCAATCCTTTATAATAATAATCTCCCCGGTCCAATTTAGTATGTTGGGTGTATCCTAATTTGCTTCCAAAGCCAATAGGGCTCCCGACTTGTTCATTTCTATACAATTCCTTTTCCTCCATGGAAAGATGGAAAAAATCTTTGCCCACTTCTTGCATTTGAGAAGTTAGAGTGTGGGATTCCATTATTGATGATCTAAAACAAGTATAGAACCATTCAACTAATTATATCTTAGAAACATTAAAGTCATAGCAGATCAATATTGATAAACTTGTATTGGTGAGATTATTATGAATTGAAAAAAACAATCATTGAAGGTTATAGAGCTATATAAGGTTAAGTTCAAATCTTAGAAGTCTTAAGTTTGAATCTATTCAAAATTAACAAATGATAATAATTAATATAAGCTTTGTTAACAGTGAGGGCACCTAGGATACTTTGAACATCAATGCAATTTCAATCCTTTCTAATAATAATCTCCCAAGTCCAATTTAGCATCTTGGGTGTATCCTAATTTGCTTCCATGGCCAATAGGTTTCTTGGCTTGTTCATTTCTATACAATTCCTTTTCCTCCATGGAAAGATGGAAAAAATATTTGCCCACTTCTTGCATTTGAGAAGTCAAAGTGTGGGATTCCATTATTGATAATCTAAAAGAAACCCCAATTTTGTGTAGCTCTAGAGATTGCTACAATGGTCTCTTGTTAAAGATGTGGAGATCCCAAGTCATGTCAATCAATGAATAGAATCTGGGTGTTGTGTGTGGTTTTGAGGGGAATTATTTCAATCCCACTCTATGATAATGTTTGAGCTCTTAGTAGATTACCCAGTTCATCCATTATCAATGCATTCAGTCTTAAAAAATTGAGAGAGTTTGTACATGTATAATTAGAAACTTAAATTTTATCAATGAGGGAAAACATTATTTTCTTCTAATTATTTCTAAGATTTAGAGAATGTCTAGAAATTTAAATCCTATTATATTAACAAGGGAGTAAGCTTTTTCTTCAACTCTTTTTCAACAAATTTAGAGGTCTTCTAGAAACTTAAATCTTATCTAGGGGAGCTTTTTTTTTCTCTAGACTTTCCTTGAACATATTTAAAGGATGTCTAGAAACTTAATTCTTAGTATATTAAGGAGTAGTAAGTTTTTCCTTCAAATTCCCGTTGAGCAAATTTAGAGGATGTCTAGAATCTTAAATATCTAAACTTTTCTTGAGCATATCTATGTCTAGAAACCTTTGTCTTATCAAAAGGGGAGTTTTTTTTTGTTTTTCAAATTCTCCTTGGTAAGATTGAGGATTTACGATGGCTGGATATACACTAGCTTGAATGGATATCAATAAGGAAATATTATGTTAATAATAATAATAATTTTTGTAGCTTACTATTTATACAAAAAATAGTAGAAAGAAAAATCTTCAAAGTCTACGAAGAATAAAAATCTTATTGTATAGAATCTCTATAAGAGAATTGGAATGTATATAATCATTCACATGAGACAAGAAAAATCAAGATAGATTAACTATGAAATAATTGTTTAAGGTAGAGTAGCATGTTTTCTAAAGAATCTCGTAAGGGCTAAATGGACAATATGCCAAGCACTTTTAGCCTTGTAGCTAATCATCCAAAAGTATCTCAACATACTCATTGCCAAGGCATAGGAGAAACAAAGAGTAAATAAAATTCATATTGAAGAAAAACCCATAGAAACTAAGTTGTGGACCATCTCCAAAACCTATAATTAACTTCTGTTTAGCACTTGATAAAATGCATGAAAAATCTGTGATGTCCTTCTTAGCCAATCTCATAGCTATTCCTTGATGATTCATACAAACACAAAGCTCTATGCTTGAACTATATCCTTGTGAACTATACAAGTTGATAATGCCTTTGCCACTAAACCTTCCATATTAGGTTGTAGACATTAAACAAAATGTAATGATATTATTTTCATCAGAATATATGTTTTGATTTTATGTTATATTAGATTGGTTTGTAAACCATTGTTTCTATCACTAAAACTCCTTACTCAAATAACTACCACATAGTTAATATTTTTAATATTTCTATACTAAAATTTGTTTTAACTAATTGTATTTAATTACCTAATCTTTACCATACTAAAATTTAGCAATGCAATATTCTCCTCATTATTTTACTAGAACCAATTAGAACTATATGCTAGTTAAAAACATCTCTTTTGAAACAATTCTTGGACCAAATAGATTTCCATCAAGATACATCATGACATCTCCCAAATTGAATTCTAAGTTCTTGGATTCCACATCTCCAAACTTACAAATTGAAAATATTTCAAATTATTAAACAACCATTCATGTTGAGCTGGATTCATTGTTCCATCAAGTTGTCTCAAGATCATTGTAAGGGTATAATTGTCAAGATTCACAAACTCTTGAACTATCTAAGAAAACATCCAAATTGAACTCCATGTAGATCTCTATCCATCTTCAAAGAGTGGAGTTATATTTATAATTACAAAACTTCCTAGTCCACTCTTGTTCCATGTATGGACACAAATGAGAAACTAGTTCTTTGTATAAGTATGATCTTTGAGCAAGAAGCTATCATGAGATGGAAAATCCCTTCAATATCTAGTGTCACCAACCTCTTCTATCTCTATTACACTCTATTCATTTAATATTGTATTGGAATCCTAAAATATTTTTCAAATTAATTTTGTACTATTGAATGAAAAAATTGAATTCATTTTCCTATAAATGTTTATCAGTAGCAGTTTGGTTATATTTGCAAAATTTCCAAGCCACCACAAATTATTGAAAGTAGTTTAAATAGAAAATAAATAGGATCTACTAGACTCACATCCATACTCATGCAAGTTTTTCTAGCCAATCTACAAAACTTAATAACCAAGAAACTCATAGCCTCCACTATTCAATACAACCATTCTAAATTTCAATGTAGGCTATAAAGACTTCTTTAAATCAGCAACATAAAAAACAAACAAATATAAAAGTTCAAACAATTGTTTTATGAGATGATATATATGCATTTTGTTCTCTCTACAATAAAAGAATTTAAAAAACTATTGTACATGGTGGTGTATAAGCACCTCAAGCTTTACTTAGAGAACGTTGGGTGGTCAAAGCTAGAGAAAGTTTGTCTAATGTTTGGTTGAACTTGCTGAAAGTCATTTTATAATTATACTATATTGGATTATAAAAGCCTTGTTTTCAAATACAAAACTTTTACACCAAATTGACATTATAATAGTTATTTTTTTTATACTCATAATTATTTATTATATTAACTATATAATTTACATTTACTATAGTAAGATGTAGTATTCCAACACCCATCACCTATTAAGATAGGTGAAAAGCTATTGTATTCTTGATTTAATTATAGAAAGCTTTTGTGACATAGACAAATATTTTTTCTATTGTTTAACTACCAAAGCACTTTAATAAAGACCCGATTCATAGTTAGTCTATAAAGGAAGTTTTGAAAAATGATTTTACAGAGTTTTTGATGATCAATTTTATTAGTTGCAGTTAAGACTCGAGCCTTATTTAGATCATGTTAATTATGTTATCATTGAAGTTCCTAACTATGCTTATCGTGCCAACAAAATAATCCATCCCTTGGAAAAGTCTTTCCTATGAGCAACAACCCAATCATGACATGGATCTTGAAATTAGCAATGAAGTAGGGATGGGATTGCTTTCTAGGTTATCTATATTCTTCCAAGGGATGATAACCTGTGTCTATTAAGCATATCATCTTTAGAACTACCAATAACTACACAACTAAAATAGACATTTGATCTTTTCAGATATAAAAGAAGAAGAAGCTAGCAATGATTACTCTATAATTCATAGACTTTCTAAAGCCATGAAGTTGAAGAGAGAAGTGTTGCATCTTTGACTTGGTTTTGGAGTGCAAATTTTGCATACTTGTGTGGTGAGTACTAGAGGAAGCATTGAGAATTATATATATATATATACTATTAAAGATGCTAAATATGGTAGACAATAACATGTAGTAACAACATCCAACCAATTTAGCTCCAAATTCTTGTGTTTGTGCTCTATGTTGACATGATAGTGTACATGTTTTTCTATGGAATTCTTGCTTAAATAAAGCTCTAATTTGCATATGAATACATTGCTTCTTTATTTGAATATCTTGATTAGACAACTTATTTAATCTTCAAATGAATCAATCTAGGAATGCCTCAGATTTCATTGTGATTAGAAGGGCGAGGATTTATCAAGTGCCTTGATGGTTTATAATCTAGAAATATTGTTTGTATTTTTATCATGTTTTGCACTAAATTTTTTTGGACTTCACAAAAGCTCTGTACAGAGCCTAGACATGGGCTTGACATCATAGGTAATCATCATCATTTACATTATTCATTTTTTCCTCTACTCATTAATAAAAGATATTTATTATATATTCATCATACTTTTTCTTGGTGAAATGTCCATAAGGGGCTTGACCAAAGGAAGCCCATTTACAATATAATGGCTAAGATATTGAAGGTTAGGAGGTGGCCACCATATTCAACAAGGAAACCCACATTATCACAAGGGTGGCTTTAGTAAAATATCATGGGATTCAAGTTATTTTGATGAGGTTCACTTATCATCTAAATTATTTTATCTAACTACATTACTATCGATGAAAGAACATTCAACAATGTGTACATTCAACAATGCTTAACTTGAATATCTTTGAAGTGAGTGGATAGTGATATGGCAGAGGCTTCATATGTTACACTTAGTTGGATTTTGTGTAATTATTGTGCAATTATTAACAAGAGAACCCATTATAAATGAAATAATATCATTTTGATGAAACCCTTACCAAATACATGCTTTGAAAAAAAAAATTACTTATCGATTTGATGAAACCCTTCCCAAGTACATTATGTGATAAGATAAGTTGTAGATTTCTACCACTTAGTGATGGCAACTCAAAACCTTTCAATCCTCTACAATGGAAACTAGAAACCTTTCAAAAATCTACAATAGCAACTTGATCAACCTACAAACCATACAAGAAATGCAAACATAAACAACAAAGTTACCTAATGCAACTTGAAATACAATAAACAACAAAGGCATGAAATGCAACTCAATGGAAAATGGTTGCTTCTAAACTAAAATGACACCTATGCTCGATGCAATCATTCCTTGTCACACGTTAGTTCACTGGTTGATTCCTCCCAATGATCAACTATTTATTAGCTTCAAGAACAAAAAGGAATCACTTAGTAAGAGCGCTTCCAAAATAATAATCAGTGTTATTAAAAAAATGCTACTAATATGTAATGCACAATCAATGACTAAATAGAAATAAGGTTGGCCAAAATGAAGCTGCATTCTATATATATATATATATATATATATATATATATATATATATATATATATATATATATATATATATATATATATATATATATATATATATATGCAATAACCTAGAAAAAAAAAGATAATTCATCAAAATTTTGATGCGCTCTAGCCACTAAGAGCTGTAAGGAATAGACAAACACAATAATAAATACCAGACAAGATCAATAAAAGAAATAGTTGAATCACTAGTTTACCAACTTCACTTTTAACCAAGATTTTGAAAGAATTCTTGCTAAAGGAAATAGAATCATGACAATAGTTATCTAATATTGACAATTGATATAAAATATAAAAAATGTTTGGTATTGTTGGAAAAAATTAAGCTCACATAAACACAAAAACATAAACATTGTTCCTATCTGCATACACATTTAATATGAAAGATAGAAAACCCAATCAAGTAGTACACGCTTGAAACAACAATAAGAAATTAGAACAATACATCTTCAAGATAGTACAATCAACTAAGGCATCCTTTCATAGCCTATCAGTGTGCATAAGAACTTATGGGATTAACATAATGGTTAGTATGACATTTCTTCTTGTGCCTTATGGTTCCCCTTTAGCTCGCAATGACTTATTATTTTGGTCAAAAATCTACTCCCTCTAGTATTGATTCTTGCCATTTTATCATATAGTCATAATCAAAAAAATAATTCTTTTATAATAATAAGGAAAAATAATGATAACAATAGTTATCCAATACAAGCAATGGTTCTTATGATAGTAAGAAAATATAATGAAACCTTAAATGAACACATTTTATGCTCACTTGTAATATCATTGAGATGACTATCTTTTATATGTTAACACTCACTACACTAAATTTCCTACTTTACCTTATTCATTACATCAACAATGATGTCAATCTTTTATCATCTGATTTCTCATAGTTTGGAATGACATCTCTTGATCCTTAATTCTATTTACACCACCCTTAATAGAACACTCCGCAATATAGATCTCTATAATCATAATTTCCATGACCACACACCCTCAAAAATACTATTTCTTATGAAAATATTCATTAACTATTTCAACATGTTAAATATTGTTTAATTTTTATCCTTTGACCTTTCATAGCAACAACACATGACCAATCTCTTAAAGCATGCTCAATGTTACCCAATAAAATAAACTAAATTGTTTAACAACATACATAGCTAGGGGAATTATAATTCTTGTTCTTTTCAAATGGAAACCATATCTTTCTTAAAAGATTCACGTGTTGAACAATTTTGATAAATGAAAGAAGGGTGAATGTATTATCTTAATAATTTTTTCTTAAACTTAGTTGATTTAGAGAAATCTTAAATTAATTAGATAAGAACATAGAAGTACATTAGAACATTATATACATTGATTGGGTGTATGAATCCAAATGGCTAAAGGATTGGTTGAAGGCAAAGACTCATTGATGAGGTCTTATGGACAACATGTAATCAATATTTTGAGTTTGTGATCAGAGATGAGTGAATGTGAATGAGAATAGGTGTAGGTTGTCATAAAGTGAATCTAGTCCACATAAAATATTTATAGAGATTGTCATGATTCAAGAGATTACTATCTGAGCTTACAATCCATATGGAGAGATCATTTCTGCCAGATGGAGATACATCATAGGTATCAAGTGCCACAACTATGCATTTGTGGAGCTTCTTTGTGTTCAAGATGGTGCTACAAAATTAATTTATACATCATTAAAATACAATGAAAAGAGCTTTTCTGTAATGGTTTGATTAAAAGGAATGTCTAAAAAAGCTTAGGAAAAATTAGGGAAATGAATATAAGGACTTGTGCATGATGTAATTTAAAAATATTTTTCTAGT
Source organism: Cupressus sempervirens (assembly GCA_028749045.1). NCBI lineage: Eukaryota > Viridiplantae > Streptophyta > Pinopsida > Cupressales > Cupressaceae > Cupressus > Cupressus sempervirens. Next base: position 86,590,968 of record CM053791.1, on the reverse strand, counting down.
GATGTCTTCCACTGCCATTATAAAAATGTATCACATTCTGTAACTAGCAGATATTCAAAGGGTGACTACAAAGTCACAATGTGTATGTAAAAATAATTTATTTAACAATATTTATAGAAGCTACCCATCAGAGAGAGCAAAAAAAAGAAAAGAGAAAGGAAAAATTGCATGACTCTCCTGTGCACTGTAAAAATGGGATTCTTGTCACAAGAAAATCATTCCACAAATCCTTTCTCAAGGTTAAAATAATTATATTAAAATATTTTAATTCAACCATACAAAAAATGCAATGGAAAACATATGAGAAATGAAACCCTAAATAGAAAAATCTCCAATAGAAAATTCAAATCACTACCTCAAATGAAATTAATAGAATTCTAAGTGGATTGGTGGATAGAAAATGGTTGGCTCTTACCTCAAATGTCTTCTGTATGCACCTAGAGCTCATCCAACAAACATGACCCATAAAAAGAATAATATTTTGATGTTTTATTTCTTTTCTATTAAACTTGATTTGGTCAAAATTTTGGCCAAATTGGGAAACCCAAATTTGGTAAAATTTTTGACCAAATTGAGCAAAAAAATAAAATAAAAAAATCATTCATAGACAAATATGGCCTTTGGTAAAAAATTTAGGTAAAACATTAGGGAGAAATGTACTAGTGGTGGATAGGTTCCTTTATCCAGTGTTGTCTTGGAAGTATGGGAAATTGTGGGGATTTGGTACCACCATCAGATTGGCAAGGGATTCATGACCTATCATGCAACTAGTGCTATGGGTGCATGGGTGGGATCAAGGAGATGTTGGGATGACACTATCATACACATAGTGGTGGACAACACATCATCTATTGAGACTGATAGTACCAGGGGCACCTCCATCAGCAGAGTCGGCATGAGGCAGGAGAGGTGAGGCTAGAGGGGGGGGAGTGGGGATAAAGACCAGTAGGGCCACCATTGGTGTAGGGACCACAACAGGGTCCATAGGGATGACAAGTTTATTAGAGGAGAGAGTAAGCACCAATAGGGTTACCACTAGTGTAGGGACCATAACAGGGTCCACAGATATAGGATCAGATCCACAAAAAGTGCTAATACCATAGGAGCCACGTCTGGCACAATAGGGGGATGCAAATATAGTCATGACCAAGCAAGATTGCCTCCAAATAGAGCTTTTCCAAATATAGGGTGAGGTAAAAGTAGAGAAAGTCAAGGAAAATAGTGCATAGGAGGCCCTAGCAACATTACAGGCAAGGATAGACACTAGTGACCTTAGCAATCTCACTGTGCATGTAGATGCAAAGGAGCTAGTAGAGCTACAAACTCTACAATAGGATGTGGCCTCTCTTTAGGTGGATGGAGAGACCTTGCTATGTTGGGTAGATGAGTATCTTGGTTAGCAAGACATCATGATGTAGATGACTCAGGACAAGGTGATGATCATTGTGATGTAGGAGGCCCTAACTGCATGTCAACATGAGGCACGAGCACTATGAGAGGTAGGCTACCACCATAAATTGTATCAAGATTCCATACTAGTAGAGTACTGAGAACCAAAGTTCCAAGAGGCATCTAGCTCATGGGCCACAGGTGATAGAAAAAGATTAGAGTTGTTAGTTAGACAAGGGAGGCCTCCATAAGGACAAGAGGGACAAGGCTCTCACAACTAGACACATGATCCCTAGAGTGATCAGTTATGACACATTGATGTTTATGTAGATGTAGTGAGTTTTTGATGATGTATTGTGCATGATGTAGTACATGATTTTTTTGTATATGGACTATACATGGAAACTTATCTTTTGATATATATGATGACATGATTCGATGATCCTAAATGTGTATGTATGATGGTGTTTTATGGATGCATATGATGTTTATGTTTATAAGGTTTTATGAGTACTATATGTGATGCATGATGCTATGATACTACTACTAACATTGGTATGTGATGTAGTATTTCCTATAATGCATATATGATGATTAATGTGTGGATGATGTAGGTCCTATATGATGGCAATGTATGAGATGTATGCATTTTTTTGATTTATATGTATGGAATCACTATATGATTTGTGTTAGATGTATCATGATGTATATGTGACTAAATGTAATGATTGTAATGATGATACCTAATGGATTAATGTAATGAATAAATAATGTAACCTAATGATGAATAATGAATGAGATGCATTATTTAGTTGTAATGAATGTATCCTAAATGAAAATGTCAGTAACATAACTAATCATAAATGAGCTAAAAATGCAAAATGAAATGATACAAATTCAAAGTGTAAATGTGAAATATGAAGATGTAATATGAATGAGATCTAATGAATGGACTTGTGTCAAACTGTAGCTTGTAGGAATCAAGTAGCCTAGTATAGGAGTTGGGGTGGGATAAATAAAATCCTTGTCTCAAGTAGAGCATAATGAAATCCTATACTACATGATATCGAGGGATTCAATTATGTTTATCTGGGAGAGCACACCCAGGTTTGATTTTTCAAAAGGAGTTATTCACCAAATGCTATAGAAGAATAGATGACAAGATTCCTTTGTGGACTAGAATCTCAACAAAATAGAGACTTTAGGACAATAGATGTTGTTTTCATAATCATGATGGAACAAATGACATATATGTACTAGGGAGGTCTAGGCACGCCGACTTTATTTTTAGTGATCTTGGTGGGAAGTGTGCTAACCTAGTGCCCCTAGTGAGTTTGTGAGGTCTTGCCCCGACCCTTCATAGCCTTAGTTGTTACCTTATCATTTTGATACTCATGACTTGAGATGTCGAGACAATATCTGATGCTTAGAACATATTATATTATTTCATGCCGTGTGATGATATTTTTAGATATTTGAGTTCTTCATTTAATGTTTTATGTATATGTATGCTGATGAAATCAGTAAATATAGGATTGATATTTTGGTTTAGGATATTTTAAATGGTTAAGAATTAAGTAGGATGAAAGAAATAATTATTGATGTATGTTTCAATTTTTGTGAATTTTTGATACGTATACATATATGTACATGTGATTTTATGGGACTACTGATGTGTGCAATGAGTGTGCAGATATTTTAGCCAAGAAAACTGATGGAGGAACAGAACTGATCTCTATGTGCTAATTTTGGGAACCTTGTTGTTTGTAATTCAAGTATTGTATTGTGAGATGTATGTATATATCTTTCTGTGTTCAATGAATGTTAGTGTTCGTAACTATGTTCTTTTAGTGTCGCTTGACATTCGTAAATTATTTATGTTCTTCAGTGTGTTGATTAGGGTTAGTTGTATAACCTTTGGACCCAAGTTGGTTTAAGTTAGTATCTTTTTCTAATTTGGTTCTTAATCGAGTTTAGTCACCCTAATCCGATTTAGTGCTTAATCTGCATTTTAGAGTTGTTAGTTGATCTTATTTTATTCCTAGCTTTTGTTTGGCTCTAAACCCATTCCTAAGGCTTTAAAACATGAAATTTTTATACCCAAGGGGTATGGGTATGGGTTAAGGGTCTTTTCCAACCCCTAACCCCTTTTTTTGACTTTTGAGATCACTCAAAAAGTCTCATTTTACCTTTGTGCGAAAATTGCAAGTTGTTACCATGAGTTGCCTTACCTCACCTCCACTTAGTATTTAACCATAGTATGGGTTGAGTTAGGAGTTTCTAGAATTTTTAGTGGGTGGGAGAAGTTATTGGTCCTTTTGGGTGGTTGAGTTGAGGCTTATTTAGAGGCCTTTCTTGGTCTAGTTGGTTTGGTTACCCAATCTCTACATTTAGAGAGGAGTCTTGGAAGATTGGAGCAAGGAAGGGAAAAGCTCTACTCAAAACTTGTTCATTTGCCATTACCTCTTTGTGAAGGTTGGAATTCTCATCTCCCTTGTTCAGATTTCATTCTTGTTTCATGCTTATGCTACCTTGTTGTTGTTTGAATGTTTGTATGTTTGTGGGTATGTTGGGAAGATTTGAAAAACATGTTATTTTGGATGATTTCTTTTCATGTTTATGTTTGAAATTTTGAGATTTTCTTGCATGGGTGTTTTGGTATTACTCACCCTTGGATAGGGCAGAAGTGACCAATTTTGGGAAAGGTCTATTTAGTTGGACTCCAACTAGTGTAGAGTCTCTTTTCAAGATGAGAAGAGGGACAAAGGGTAGGGTGTTACGGGCCCCTACCTATCAGCACAAACCTTGTATGATTATGGTATGTTGAAATGGAAGAACGAAAGTTCTTGGTTTATAGCCCTGATTGGGCATCTATTTGGTGTTGTGCTTGACTTCTCCTGGTTGGAAGAATCCACCTTTCCCTAGTGTTGATTCATTGTGAATCATATAGTGATAACCTTGTGTGAATATGCATGGTTGAATTGTTCTTGGTCATGCTTATTGTCACCTAATCAGAATTTTGTTCCATCCATGGTTCTAGAAATGTGTTGCAGAAATTGTTATTAATCCCTTGATGAGGATCATGAAGAAAATTCAATTATATTGTTAAAATTTGGGATTGATATCCCATGTAAATTGGTGTTTCAAACTTTGTTGGATTGGCAACGAAGCCGGGTTTTCTTCCTGATTCTTTCCCGGCTGAGCCTTTGAATCAGGTTTGCCAATAAAATTGGTGTTGAGTATAATTGTTTAGCATGTGATTCAATCATAATTTTAAATTAGATGGATGCACATTAAAATTTGGATGGAATTGATGATGTTCAATTTGACAAAATTTCAAGTTTTCTTATATGTTGAAAATGAAAATTATGATCATGCATGTAGATTCAATTTTTTTATGATTATTAGAATCAAACGAAAAATTACATTATTGAATTAAATGGATAATTCAAATCCTTGTTATGTTAAGGTTATTACAAGTCCTTATAGATTTTCCTTAAAAAGAAATAATGACAAAGGTCGAATTATTCCAATTTAAGTCATAGAGGAGATCAAATGATTATGGTATCAATGTTTTAAATCTATTAAAAAAAAATACACCTAAAATATATATATATATATATATATATATATATACTTGCCTTGTAATTTCTATACTTAGAAAATTTTCATCAAAAAAAAAAAAGTGTTGCAAGAGAGTAAAACTCTCTGCCTTTTGTATGGGAGAAGCAATTAAATGGTTTTGGGCAACAGAGAATCTTTTAAAGATTCCTTTTATATTCTATTTGAAAATATCGATATAATTTAATCAATTTATAAATACATGTAAAATTTTCAAAATAGACTTTAATATTTACAAATACCCTAAAATATCTATTTTTGCTACCTATAAAACTTTATGTCATTAGTGCATTTCCTCACCCTTGGTGGACGTCAGTTTTGAAATGCATTTTTAAAAGGGTTTTATTTAAAAGTTATGGAAAAGTCAACATTGATCATGGGGGGGGGGGGGGGGGGGGGGGGGGGTGGGGGTGACATCACCCTACCCCCATGTCCCATCCACCCATTTCTCCTTATGTTTTTGAGTGCTCACCTATTGTTTTGGTGGACTTAAACAAATTGGCAAGTATTATTAATGATTGCCTTCTTTTTGGTAGGGAGGCCTGCACAGGGTTTTGTGTGGGGCGGAGCGCTGTCCCAAGGATAGCTCTTGGGAAGCGCATCTATCCCTTGGGAAGCACTTGATAGTGTAGGGTGGGGTGGGGTGTAGGTGTGTAGGGGTAGCTTAGGGTTTGGGGGGGGGGGGGGGGGTTAGATTAGTTGTTATATATCGTTTTATTTATGTTTTTAGTTAAGTTTTAGGTTAGTTTTAGTTGTTAGTTGGTAAGTATAGTTAAAATAGAGTTAGGTGTTAGTATAGGGTTAGTTTAGTTTTTAAACAAACTTTAGATTAGTATGTTATTAACATTAGTTTGTTAGGATTAGTTTTGTTGATTAAGTGTTAATCAATGTTTTTGTTATAACTTAGTTTAGTTTATTTTAATTTAAGATTAGTTTAAAATTTAAGTTAGTTTAAGTTTATTAGATAGCTTTGTTTTAGGAAATGTAATTTTTATGTTTTAAAATTTAGTTAGTTAATTTAATAAATGTATTAGTAGTAAATTTGGTTATGTTAATACATTTATGTAAGCTAATTGTTTTAAAATTTATTATATAATTAGTAGTGTTAATTTATTAACATATTTTAAGTAGTTAATTTTTATGACATGATGTTATGGGTATATTTTGATGATTAGCTATTAGTTATTTTTTTTTATCAAATTAAGTTTGTTTAGTATCAAATTAATATTAAATGTAATGTAGTTTAGATTTTAAATTAGTTAGTATTTTTTAAAAATATTTATACTTTAATATAGTTTAGTTGCAATTATAGTTTTAATTTAGTGTTTATTGAATTGGTGTTTGAATGGTGATTTTATTAGAATTAAAAGGATAAGTTTAATTTGGTTGTGAATTAAGTATCATGCTAAATTAATATTAAATTTTTAGGTTCTATCATCATTTAAATTTAGTAAGATTAGATAGTTAATTTTTATGCTAAGATAGTTGAAATGTTTAAAGTTAATAAATTTTGGATATATATATTCAGTTTTAATTTTAGTTGATTGTTTTTCTTAAAAGTGACGTTACAATATCGGTTAGATTGTCAATCAATATTTGACAAAGAGATTATAGTTGTTTTGATTAGATATTTTTCAATTAATCTAAACTCGAATACATTTACATTATCATTTAAATAATTGTTTCATATTGTTGTAAGTTAATAAAAAAACATATCCTATGATCGATAACAATCTAATAACGAAAGTTTCAAAATCTTAGCAATGTAATCATCCTCTAGATTTTTAAACTTAAGATGTATTGTAATGAACCTTCACTTCTCTTGGAAGAGATCAAATTAAAACTTAGAGCATTTTAATTATTAATTTTTTTATTAAAAAAAAAATTGTGTGTTTTTGCCCACGTAGTTTGGGCATGACAGAGTTGCACATAGTCATAACTCTGAAACTAACATAAATGTACTAAAGTATCAAAAATAGATAATACCACAAATGAAACATGTATTCAGTTGGAACCATTTAGGTGATACTAAGATATGGAGGATCAAGACACATCATAAAAGGCTACTACTAACACAAAAAAAGATGAAATCAGCTAAAAGAGACCACATGACCATGTAGTCATTTAGTCCATAGTTCTTGCCAAGAATGTTAGTTTGAGAGTGAAGGTTATAGTGCCATGTGTAGGAAGGAGTCATCTTAGGAAAGTTTTTTTGTCTAAGTTGTTTTTGTGAGTGTTTGTTGGTAATAGTTATGAAAAGAATAAGTTCCTCAAATTTTTAAATCTCAATAGTTATTTTTTCTAGGTTGTATTGTAGTCACTATTGTGGGAAAAAGCTTAGGATAATGGGAATAGGGTAAACATTCAACAAGAAAGTGCCTCATGGACTAGAGGTTTTTTCAAAAATGAAAGTGAATGGAGGCCTCACAGATAAGAGGTCTTTTATTGGAAGCATGAAGATGTGAACTTGATAGAACTTCTATGATGGGATGAAATGAGGGAAAGAAGGTGAAGTGAGATGAGCCTTATAGATAATGGACATTATTGAGAACAAACTTTTTTCAGGAATTTTTTTTTGTCTTTTTAGTCTTTCTTTAGGAACATTTTACAAATGTTTTTGGAGTTTTTGATTGTTTTTTTGTGGAACTTTAACAACACTATATAGGAACTATAGAACTCAAGCATAGAACTACTTGAGGTGCTAGATATTCATAGGATCAGGGAGCGGATCTCCCTTTGAAGTGGCAATCTAATATGCCCTAGAACCATATTTGGTTATAATGATAAATAGACCAAGCCAATTAGCTTCAAATTTTCCTTTCTTTTCATAGTTCTAGAGATTTCTCATGTGATGTTGCAACACTAGGTCACCCACCTAAAATTCCTGAGGTTTGAACTTTTTGTGAAACTAGAGTTGAAGGTGATTTTGATACACATAGAGGTGGTTTAGGGTAGTGAGGCATCTCTCATCAAGGAGTTGCAACTCTTGCAAGAAAGAAACTTGGTATTCTTCTTCGGACATCAGATTCTTGCGAGAGATTCTAAGGGAAGGGAGCTCAATTTTGATGGGTAATACAACCTAAGAGCCATAAGAAAGGGAAAATGGAGTGGCTCTTATAGGGATATGGATGGAAGCATGGTAAGCCAAAAGGGCAGGAGCAATTTAGAGCTGCTAGTCATGACCAAATGCATCAATGATTTTCTTTAGGATTTTCAAAATGGTTTTATTAGTGGTTTTAGCTTGGCCATTGCCTTGAGAGATGTATTTGGTGGAGAAATGTTGGGTGATTCTAAATTTCCTACACAATGTGGCAACCTCCTAATTTTTGAAAGGGGTCACATTATTAGTTATGATGTCTTGGTGGATACTAAAATGATAGATAATGTAGTTTAAGATTAACTTCAAAACCTATTTTTTAGTGGTGTAGGTTAAAGGGATAACCTTGACTCACTTTGTGAAATAATCAATGGTAGAAATAATATACTTGTGTCCATTTGTAGAATTTTGATATATTTGACCAACATGATTAAAAACCTAGTGGGAAAAGGGCCATGGTGTAATGGTAGGTTGAACGACTTGGGTGGGAGAGTGTATCAAATCTCCATGTTTCTGACAAGGAACACATCATTTCACAAAATAACAGGCATCAATTTCCATAGTAGGCCAATAATAACCCATTTTGATGAGCTTTTTTGCTAACATAATTCCACTTGAATGAGCACCATAAATTCCTTGGTGAACCTCTTCTAACACTATTATAGCTTCATCTAAATTAAGACATCAGAGGAGGGTTCCATCAAAGTATTTTTGGAAAAGTGTGTCATGTAGGATAGTGTATTGGGTAGTATGAAGGATTAAGGTTTTACTTTGGTTTGTAGAAAGGGATGTAGGGTATATTTTATGAAAAATGTAGGCAAAAATGTTAAAGTACCATAGAGACCTAGGATTGACAATCTCACACACTAGCTCTGGTTCAAGTTGTTCATAAGTAGGAAGAAAAATATTCTCAATAGGAAACTCACACTTAGGACTATATTCAAGCATGGTGATCATGGAGAATATGGTAGCCATAACATCTACTTCTTTGTTATTTATCCTTAGTATTTTCTAAAAGACTATCTTAGTGAAGTGTTGTTTAAGATCTTCTATCTGGTGATATGGCAACAAATTTTCATCCTTTATTTGATATTCATCTGTAACTTGTCTAATGACTAATTAGGAGTCTCCAAAGACAAGTAAGCTCTTAATACTCCATCAGATAGTTTGAAGTATCCCTATTACTAGTCCTTTTTTCTCATCTATGTTGTTTGTGTGAGGGACTAAATTTTTTTAAGACTTAGGGATAAGGTCTCCTTGTGGTATAACAAACAAAATACCTTCCCCTGATCCTTTTTTTTGTGAAAGCATCATCAAAATAAAGCTTCCATTGTATACTAGGGGTAACAATAATAATTGTGTCATCTAGAAAATTTTCTATGATAGGATGGTCTCCTTGAAGAGGAGCTTCTGAAAGTTGATTGATAATGGTTTGCCCCTTAATGGCCTTGGAGTCTTTATAGACAATGTTGAATTCACTTAAAATCAAGACCCATTTTGTAGCATGACCAGTGAGGGAAGTTTTTGATTTCAAATACTTGAGGTGATCTATCTTAGCAATGAGGTGTGCAATATAATTAAGCATGTAATGGCGTAGTCTTTGTGTGAAAAAGAATACAACTAATCAATCTTTCTTAATAGTAGTGTAGTTCAAATCATAGCCAACTAATTTTTGACTAAGATAGTAGATAATTTTCACATTAGCATTGTCATCTAGCTATGCTAAAAGAGCACCTAGTGCAACTAAAGTGGCATAAATGTACAAAATCAATGGTTGAATCGTGATTAGAGGAACTAGTACTAGTGGATTAGCTAGGTATACTTTAACTTTCTCAAATGCTTTCTGACATAGGTAATCCCATTGAAACTTGTAACCCTTTCAAAGAAAGTGTTTAAGTGGATGAACTTTATCTTCTAATTGGAACACAAACCATCGGATGGACTATAACTTCCCTTGAAAGTTGTGGAGTTGTTTCAATGTAGTAGGTGGAGGCATTTCCATGATGAATTTCACTTTTGCAAGGTCTACCTTAATGCCTCTTCTTGACACTATGTAACCTAACAACTTTCCAAATTGGACCTCAAAAACACACTTCTTAGGATCAAGGTGAACTTTGTATTTCTCTAACCTTTGAAATATGGTGGTAAGAACAACAATGTGGAGCCCACATATCTTAAATTTTCCTAGGATGTCATCAACATAGTCCTCCATTATTAAATTTAGAAGATCATGGAAAATTATGGTCATTATGCATTGATAGGTATTATTGACATTCTTTAAGCCAAAAGGCATGACTTGATAATAGAAAGTTCCCCATGGGATAGTAAATGCCAATTTTTGTTGGTCTTCTTTTGCAATTTTGATATGATTGTAACTAGAGAAACCATCCATTAGAGATAACACTTCATGTTTGACAGTCAATTCCACTATAATGTCTATGTTGGGAAGTGGAAAATCATACTTAGGACATGTGAGATTCAAGTCTTGAAAATCTAAAAAGATGTGGATTCCCCTAGAGGCTTTTCTTATAGGAACAATGTTGGAAACCCACCCAGGATAATCAATAGGGTGGATGAACTTTTCTTCTAACATTTTTTGCAATTCTTCTTTGACCAAAAGTGATAGCTTAGGATGCATCTTGCATAATTTTTTCTTAACAAGTTTAATCTTTGGATCCATTGCTAGTTGATGCACAACTAAGTTTGTGTATAAACTAGGCATGGCTTTATATGTCCATGAAAATTTATTTTTCCTTTCTATAGGAACTATTTCATTACTTCTTATACTTATGGACTTAGGGTAGCAATAATGTAGGTGATTTTTGGATTATCTACCATACCCAAGTTAACTAGAATTATGTCTTCATTCAATATAGATAACTTTTCTAGTGGTAGATTTCTAAAGGGAAAATCAACCTCTCCCTCTTCTGGCACCTCTAGGAGGTTTTCACTAGAAGATGCATCTTTTATTTTATCTTTTTTCTTCATCCTAGAGTTCTCTAAAAGATTTTTTCAATAGAGGATGTTTCTTCTATATATATATTTTTCCACTTTTGAGACTAAGAGAGTTGACTTGGCTACCAAAGTAGGCTTCCTCATTGTATTGGATCTCATGCTTGTAATCTTGGAGATTCTTGAGGCCAAAAAGAGCCATCACTACTTCATTAGAGTTACAAATATCAAGAGTTGGTGGTGTGTCTTGAAGGTCCTCATCTATCATGTTAGGGTTAGTAAGGGGTAGGTTGATTTATGAGAGGTTAGATATAGTGATGGCATAGTCATAGTTATCTAGGTAATCCTTAATGTATTAGAAGGGTACTTTGAATAATTCCTCCTCTTCAGTCTCAGAATCAGGTTCAACCATATAATAGTTGTTAGCAAAGGATACCCTGGGTTTTTTGGAGCCAAAATCTCATCTTTTAGGATAGCTAGAAGTCTAAAGGGATTGTTTGATTCCATCTTCTTTAGGTCCAAGGCTTGTGCCATGATATCCCATGTTTTCAATGATGGGAGGAGCCTTGACATACTTATCTTTACATAATTCCATAGGATCATCTTTTTTGTCATAATATAGCCAATCTAAGATATTAGACTCCATGTGTTCATCACTAAGCGAGCCCCAATGTTCAAATGTTGTTTTATTAATAGGCATAGTATCCTTATTTGTAGGAGTATTTGGGGAGGTTTACCAAAGGATTGAGGGGACATTAGTAGTTTTCCAATGCACAAGGAATTCTCAAACTTATACTCTCCAACTCCTTGGTTGGAAAATGTAACCTTCTTAATTTCAATATTGACCTTGATAGATTCAACATTATTTTTTCCTTTACAGGAATTAGAATCGATATTAGCTGACTCTAGAGTTGTTGTGGAAGGTGTTTTTGTTATGGTGAGAGATTTAGGTATAACCTTAGAAAACTCCCTAACTTGACAAAAATTTGTTGGGGCCCCTTCCAATATCTTACAAAAAGAAAAGGGCAAAGGATCTCCTAGAATAGTGACCTCTCTTCCCTGGTGGAGAAATTTTAAGTAGTAATGATAAGTAGATGAGACTACTTTCAGTGTATGTATCTAGGGTCAACTAAGAAAGATGTTATATGGTAAGTCCAAATCTAGGACATGACATTTAGTGTTGATTACAAATGGTTTGACTTGTACTGGTAGAATTATAACCCCTTTAGATTGTTTTTCTCTTTCATCATATTCTTTAATGGTTATCCTTTTATTGATATCTAGGAGGTCTTCTAGAATCCCCAACAAGTATATCATCTTTAGTGTACAAAGTTTTAAACTAGATCTATTATCTATAAGGACTCATTTTTTGTGTGTCATTGTATAAGGACTTCAATGTTGAGTGACAAATCATGGTAGTGATTATGATCTTGGAAATATTTGTCTATGAAGACAAGGTGTTGTTGTGTGGTAAGGTTTCCAATCATGTCTGTGAATCGGGATGCATTGATTCTTTCAAGAACACAAGACTCTAAAAGAGTAGTCTCAAGGATTTCTTTGTAGATAGGTGAGGTGGTGAAAAGCTCTAGAATGGATATTTGTGTAGTAATCTTCCCTAATTGAGATAGGAGATCAGAGTGAAAAGTGGGTCTTTATGAAGTGGAGGGTGCAATAGATACATGTGGAACTGATGGATTGGTGGGATTATGAGTGGAAGCTTGCAAAGTAATTCTTCCTTGCTAGGTGGTTGTACCACAATCAACTAGTTGTAAGAGAAGGGTATTTACATGAGTGTCTAATTCTTCAATGTGGCCACACATGGAGTCAAAGCTATATATATATATATATATATCATTTTTTTCTATTTTGTGACACAAGGAGTCAAAGCCTGATATGTGGTTAGTAGAATAGTCATAATAGAGAGCATTAGATGTGGAAGCTCAGTTGACATTGTTTATATTATTGTTTCCATTGTTAGTTTAATTATTGTAGTTAGGGAATGAATTTTCATAGATCTTTACTTTAGCATTTTTAGAGGGTGGTCCTCCTTCAACCTCAATTTCCCCATCATTAATAATGTTTGGATGAAGCATTGAAACACTTCTTAGTGTCATGTCCTTTGATGCGGTGGTAATTGCAATATTCATTTTCCCTATACCACTCTGATTTGGGTTGATTTTTCATCAAAAATCCATGTTTTGGGAAAAGCCATCAAATTATGATCCACTAGTTTCTAGAATATGGCATCTAAGGGTTCATGAAAGCTAGTGAACTTTCTATTTTGGTCATAGTTACGATTGTAGTTGTTATTGGTATTGTTGTTGTTGTGAGGAAACAATTGCGTTTGATTATGAGATTGTTGGTTGTTTTGATTCTAATTTTGAGTATTATGATTTGAAATATTGTTGTTTCAATGATGATAGTTATTTTTGTTGTTATTGCCTCCACCTCATGACTTCATGGCTTCATTGTCGATGAATTCCTTGATGTCTGTAAGATTATGAGCATTCTGATATTATTTACACCTCTTCACCATTCTATGGCATCTTGCCATACCATTCTAATGTTTGAATATTTTGTTAGTTATTGTTGTTGTTATTGCCTCCACCTTGAATGTTTTGATTCTAATGTTTGAATATTTTGCACACTCTTGACATTAGTGACACCATCATGGGTAACACCATTATTTTTTGACCAGAATTTTGGTCTTCCATTGTTGCTCATTTCATTGGTTGATGATGATGAGTTATAGTGTTTAATGGAACCCTTGTCTAAGAGTCCATTTTTGATGTTCTTTCCTTTCTTGACTAATGTGGAAAATTCTTTAGAACTAGCCATCTTCATTCAGAAAGACATCTCTAGAATCAAATATTTGATGAGTATGTCTACAAGGTGTGAATCTTGAATTTTGTAGGGAATACAATTGGCAAGGTGTAACCATTATTGTATAAAATGAGAAAATTTTTCACCAATTCATTGTTTTGTGTTGCACAAATCACTCAAGGAGGCATGATTCACCTCTTAATATTAATGCTCTGCTAGAACACTAGAGTTGAGGTCATCGCAAGGGGTGATGAAATCCCCAATCAAGCCTCCTAAAAATAAAAAAAAGACCATTTATTTCTTGTGCACTCAACATCACCCAAAGGTGCAAGAGCAGATAATATGTAAGTGGCCTCACGGTTTAAAAAATACTTGTTCTTTTCCAATTGAAGCTTTTAGATTTTCTATCTACCTTTGAAGACACTCATTTTTATAGAACACAATGTTCTTTCCAGCTTGACAACATTGTCAACATAATAAAATCAAGGATTCATCAACAAAAATAAATAGATCATCATCAACATAAGAAAATTGATAAAGGTAGAACAAATTCTCTTAAGTCATTCAAGATTGAATGCATTCATTTTAAGCACCAAGTCCAAATGTTTCATAGCAAGCTTCTTTGTCCCTTAAGCATTCAAGATTGAAAGAGAATGTTTTAAGCCCAAATCAAAATATTTGATCACATTATTCTTTAAGCTTTAAACACTCAAGAGCGTGTTTTACTATCTAACCATTTATTCCAATGAAAAGCTTTTCAATTCCTTTAAGGCACTCAAGATTGCATTTTGTTATTCTACACATCCATTCCAATGAAAACCTTGTCCATTTTTTAAAGAATTCAAGAGTGTGTTTCAACATCCATTCCAATGAAATGTGTGTAAATTCTATTTAGGAAATTCAAGAGCATGTATGTAATGTTACTTTTAAATGCATTTGAGAGTTCATTTATCTCCTAAGTCTAAAGTCCTCCAAAGTTTGTCTCCTGTAATAAAATTAGTTAGTAATTCCTTTATGTCAAATAGATAGTGAGTTAAGTATCAAGAAATTAGTCAATCTATAAAAAAGCTAAGATGACAGAATGCAGGCATAGATGAAAAAACTTTAGAGATGATAGAATAAAAGAAAATACAATATACCTAATACTTACATTTTCAGATTGTGAACAATAGGATAGTATCACAGATGAAAAATCTCGTAGATGCCAAAATAATTATGGATGAAAGTCAATTGAAACTATATACTTTCAATCACCCACAATGTAGATGACAAAACATCAAACCACGTTGATGACAATTAATAGAAATTCTAGGCTTTCAACTACCCACAATGTAGATGATAGGATATGAAATAATGTAGACAACAATTAATAGAAATTAGAGGCTTTTAGTCACCCACAATGTAGATGATAGAATATGAAACAACGTAGATGACAATAAAAAAAATGTAGACTACAGTCACCCATAGTGCAGACTACAAGATATAAAACTACTGAAATGACAGTCATGTCTCTGAAGATGTCTAAGAAATGAAGATGATAGAAAAAAAATTATTTGGGAGTTTTAAGTGGTTTTTAAATACGTCATTGGCAGAGATGCCAAATTGTGTTGACAAGGATCTACAGAGATGATGAAGCATCTTTGTAGATGACACTTCATCCTAATAGAGATGATACTAGTGCACAATTTTTTTATAGAACACTCTAAGTTTGTAACCAATTTTGAGTATGAAAAAGGGACATGGGTCCCAATGGGTGTGCCAAAATGTATACATAAAAACCTAACCTGTTTAGAGCACACATAAATAAGAAAACATTAGTTGTACATTATATCAAATATTCAAGTAAATCAAAATACAACTAATATCCTTGAGTTTTAAAACTTAATACAACCAAAAGATATGAGTCCTTAGGCAACCTCAGAGCAACTCAACAAGGGCTCCCATAAGAGGCCTTTTTGGTGTGCTCAATGATGAGGGATGTGGATGTGCTCTCACCAAACACAACTTTGGATGAATCCCTTCAAAACTAATTGAATGAATGCAAGACTGCATATATGAAACTATACTAAAATGTATGTGGAATACATTCAAGAAATGGCTATGAGTAAGCCAACCTCAAAAGGATTCCAAGGATGTGAGTGTGGAAATGAGATGTAATTAAGAAAGATAATATGAAAATGAGATGTAATAAAGAAAGATAACAATACTATGCTACCTTGAAACTATGTAAGAACTAGGAATTGAAACAATACAAACAACTACTAAGAGTTAGCTGTAAGCATGAACATCTCTAAATCTCTAACACTATACTAGCATGATAACAATACAATCAAGGAGATGATGAATGCTTAAGACAAGGGCTCTATTTGTATGCTTGAGAGAGGCCTTGAGGAGGTGGTATCTATGTGGAATCCACATAGGTACCACAAGGGAGACACATGGGCTAAGGGGACAGGCCATGCAAAGGTCAACATAAGCCTTTTTGTGATTAAGATGGGTCAAGATGTGCTCACACATATGTGAGCAACCTTGGAGAAAGGAATGAGGGGACAAGGGTGTAAGAGGATTTTGGAGGAATTAATGAAAGGGGGGTTCTTTGGGCTTTGAGTTGCTCACACATGTGAGAGCAACCACTTAGGGGCTAAAAGGTGTTTAAGAGGGTATTTAGGATAATAAAATGGGATTAGGTAGTGCATAGGCTTAAAGAAGGATGAGAGTGATGGGTGGCAGGCTAGGCTTTAGGTGGGATTAGAATTAAATTAAATATGATTTAATTTAATCATAAGATTATAGAATTTAATAAAGTGGAGGGAATTAAATAAATTGAAATTTATTTAAAAGGGGATCTATGGAGCACTATGCATTAAATAAATTTAGCACATTAGAGGAAATGCATTTAAATTAAATTTAAATACTTTAGGGAGGCAAACCTATTCAATTAAATAAATTTAATTAAATAAGTAGAAGAATATGACAAATATATTTAATTAATAAATAATCAATTATAATGTCAAGGGAAATATTAAATAAATTAATATAGTTTTTGAAATGATTTTAAGCATCTATACCATCAAACTTCTTGTCCTATTAGCATTCATATCCCTTTTTTCCAACTTTGATCTTGACAAGGATATAGATCTCCCTATAAGAACCTCATGTCCTATTCACCTTCCATTATCTTAATCCCTTTGGTTAATACATTGCCTATCCTATTATAACCTTTAGTCCATATTCCCTTTTTCCATTATTGATCTTGGTTACCCTATTCACATTCTATCATTTTCCTATCACAATCCCTATCTCGTTCTTGATGAAAAGGACACAAAATGTGAAACATATTTTCAAAACATCTTGACATATCCTTCCCTGTGCATTATTTGTCATCCGTTGCCTAGAATTTCAATAACCTACAATTTTTGTGTCCATCACTTGAGCTTCCATAAACATGTCCTCATATTCTATGGATAGTCTTTTATCCTTTATCCTCTATCCATCTACTTTTTCACCCACCCATCCACAATCCCCTTGCCTTGCTAGACACAAGGGGCAATTCTTTCTTTGTACATACTTTAAATACCTAAAACAATCCAAACAAATTAGATAAGATCCTAATTTTTTATTAAAAGAAATCAAATATGATGTTGAAAGAATTCCAAAAATCAAATATGAACTTTTAAAAAATTGATAAAAATCATTAAAAAAAGCCCTAAAAAAATCACTAAAAATCATAAAATATCCTAGAAAAATCAATACAAATCATAAAAAAAAATAGTGAAATAATTAGTAAAAATCACAAAATGTCCTGAACAAAACACAAAAAATAAAATTTGAACCTAAACTAACCCTAAGAATTGTAAAAAGTCCTAAAAAACCTGCATGATAAAAAAATCAATATCTTTGAAAACCCAAAATATAAAAAATCCACCAAAAACTTGCAATAAACCTTGTATATAATCACTATAAATAATCACTCCTTTTGCTAAACACTTGAAAATGTAGAGTTAGACTTAAACATTGCACTTCAATGAAATCATGCTTTGATGTAGTCTACATTGAACTACTTAAACCAATGATCAATCTGATTTCACACTCTAACCACATCACCTTCAACTATCAAGTTTTCAACTTTGAAATGCACAACAAAACTTAATAAAGAAATTAGTAATGAATTAGAATGGTTGTTGGTTCATGTTGTTTAGTGAGTGTTTTCTTGTTCTTTTTTTCTTTTTTTCTTTTGATCATGTTTCTATCCTACTCGATGATATAAACTAATTTGTTAGAGTTGATGGGATGGTTCAAGATCAGTTTTTGTCTATTTTTTGAATGTCCTTTGATAATATAGGGCACAAATCAATGCCTCAAGATGGATAAGGTCATTCTCTATCTGCATTGCATTTGTTTATGCAAAAGGATTGTACTTTTGCGCTGGTTCTCTATGCCACCGTATGTTGCATTCCATTTTTCATATCAAAATAAAGCTCTTCTGAAATTAAGTGTAACTATGAAAGAAATATTCATTATTTTCTAACTCTTCTTAGTCTCATTTCCTTCTTCTCATATTTTCTTCCATTAATCTTTCTCCTTGTCACTTTTTCTTTTCCAAAAATTGTCCTTGAATCAATTTCTTGCCCAGTTTTTTGAGGGGGCACCCTACCTCCTTTCAATTTCACTGGGGAATTTTTTTATTATTTTTTGACACAATGCTAATAGTCTCATGTAATCAAAGAGGGGTTGTAGATGATAAAAAATGGTTCAAATCTACTCTTTCATCACTTTTACATCCTAACTTGTCCCATTTTCTCATTTCACTAACTTTGATCTTTTGGCCAACTTGATCATCATTCTATCTTATTTCTCAACATTGTATGATAATCTTTTGATAGATTTTCCATCATTTTCAACCCATTTTGAATCAAAATGCAAATTGTCTCATAATCAATTTGAAACTATTTCAATGCCATTATCTTATCAGCATTGTTATGCCCTACAGTATCTTATCGATAATCACCAATACATGTGATGTATGCTTGACATATCATCATTTCATCATTCAATCCTTGGAATTGTTACATCCTTAGCACCTTATCAACATTC
The DNA here is from genome assembly GCA_028749045.1 of Cupressus sempervirens. Lineage (NCBI taxonomy): Eukaryota > Viridiplantae > Streptophyta > Pinopsida > Cupressales > Cupressaceae > Cupressus > Cupressus sempervirens. The sequence goes on along the minus strand of CM053791.1, from coordinate 86,571,992 downwards.
ATTAAAACATGCCATGTGCCTTGACATATCATCATTTTTCATATTTTGATCATTAACATTGTTGAGTCTTTCAATGTCTAATAATGTCCTTATTTAATCAATTTAATAGCATTGCTAGAGTATGTTGACATTATTATAATAAATCATTTCAATCAACCTTGTGGCATTTACAATGTTCATTAAATATCATATGCCATCAACCCTTGTGATGTGTCTTTGACAAGTCATCATTTCATGCCATTCATCTAGCATCATTTATTTCATTTGATCATTGCTTTGGTCCATTCTAATATCATCACATTTTATCTTCTTTTTCATCACAATCCTTCAAAAGGGTTAATTCTTGCATTTATTTCATCATTTCTGCTAATCAATTTATTAATTTTTCCTATAGGAATAAATAACCCATACTTTATTTATATTTCTTTAATCATTTAATTCATCTCATCTTATTAATTCCTCCTCTTTTATTAATTACTCGCAATTAATTAATATTTAATAATTAATTACTCCATTTCTCACAAAGTTGGAGGCTATTTTAATTTCCTAAATTTTTGATTGTCATTTGTGAGGGATTCATGATTTTTAATATTTTAAAATTCAATTCTTACAAATTCGGACCACTAATTGTGCTTCCACTTCCTATTTTCTAGATTCCATTCTTACACCTTACTTTTTCCCAAATCTTAGACTTTCTATTCCTTTTCTTACACCTTCCCTTTAATTTTCCACTTCTTCTACCAAATGTTTTAATATGTTTCTATACACATCTCTTATAAATTTTCATTATGTGCCATTTTATTACACATTTTCTAATTTTAAATATTTTAATCATGGCAATTTTATAATTTTTGCAATTTAACTATGAAAACTTTCTAATTGCACACTTTCCTTCCAACTCTTGCATTTGGATCTCAAATCCTATATATTGAGTCTCTTTGAACTTATTTTTCTAACCGTGATCTCCTAACCACATTCTCCAAGTATCCTCACTATTTTTTCATTTATTATCATTTTTTCATTATATTATTGTCATCTTGCTATCATTTGTATGTATATCTTGTCAAGATCAAGAGCTACATCAACTTCAAATCTATGGAGAAGAAAGGAGAGCATAGGAGTTTAACTTAAAGGGAGTTTCAATAGTTTAATTCTCTTCTACTATAAGTTACTTTTATGTTTGGATTAAATAGTTTGCACATTATTTTATGAGACTTGTGGTTCTCTCATTTATGAAAATTTAATCTTTTTCTAATTGTAGAATTCCTTATGCTTGTCTTGCATTTCCTTTTTGCAATTTTAAATAGGGGGCTAGTGTGTTGTATATGCTTTGGAGTACAACTCTTTTTGGCTAGTATTAGCTCAATTTTTCATAGAAGTGTCACTAGAAACATGTGAGCTCTCTATTATTTTTTACTTGACTTCTTTGTTTTTGTCTATCTTTCTTGTCCATACCTTGTTGAAGTCATTTCTGACTTCTTCCTTGTCTACTATCTCAATCTTTCCATTATTATCTAAGTTTTGCACTTGGACTCCTATCCCTGATTTGTAATATTTGGTAACATGCCCTATCTAGCTATAGTAGTAACAAGTCATTCCCATTCCTTTCCACAGTCTTGAGTAATTTCTTTGATTGATTCTAGTTTTCTAGTAATCACCCATATGTCCTCTGGTCTCATAGGAATAATGTTCAAGCATGTTGGTTTTGTACAACCTTTTTTAACTAGCATATATTTGAGGTATGACTTATTTTTCCACAAGAATGAGAACTTTCCTTTTTAGGATTCTTACCTTTAGATGTTGTTTTCCCTCACTCTTGCTCTATATGGGTTTTTCTCTTAGATGCTTCTCCTCCTTCATAGCTAAGATTGGTTGTGTCATTTTTCTGCCTTATTGGAGCTATCATTGAACCTTCTTAGCATCTCGTTTCTTTCATTGGTGTCTCTTACTTCCTCTATTAGCCTTTGAATTTGATAATGTTTTTATCTGAAATTCTCTTCATCTTCTTTCTTGGCTTCTATGGCTTCACTTAGTGTTCTTTCACCTTTCTCCAATGCTTGCATCACATCACTTTTATCCTTTTGTGATTGAATCAATCTTTATCATGCTTCTTTGAGTTATTTCTTTAGCTTGGCAATCAACTTTCTTAACTTCCTTTTGTCAATTATGAGGTTAGAGATAGTTTCTTTAGATCCATCTGATCTACTCTACTCCATTTTGCTAATGATTTCATGAATCTCACTAAGTTTATTTGCAAGCTTCATTTTTTTTGCAAGAGACTCAAGCTTTAAGTTTAGGTCTTCTATGGTGTCAAGTTCTTCTTTGTATAACTATCTATACTTCATGATTGTTGATTGATCTTCCCTCCAATTTTGAGGCTTTCTACTTTCAATGTCTAATTTCTAATATGAATTATTGGTGACAACCATTACTGAGAGGGGGGGGGGGCAGTGAATCAGCACCATCCGCTAAACCGATTAAAGTCCTTGCCACTTTAAATACACTAGTTAAGAGCCACTTTAGAGTTAGCACTATAATCAATGTAGTAAAATAAAAATATATAAAATCTTTCAAAGATGTGGTCATCAATGAACACACATATTATTTTGTACGTGGAAACCCTTGATGAGAGGATGAAAACCATGGTGTGGATAATATACTATAGATAAAAGGTTTCCTAGTTAAGAGCTAGATGTTGTTCCATCTGAGAATACATCCTATTAGGAATGTCTAGATAAACTATTAGATTTACAAATAGCCTATTAAGGTTACCTTGTTAAATGATTTAGCACTCTTTCTAAGAGGCACCTAGTTAAATGATTTAAAAAAATGCTTATTAGGAGCTTACAACTTGATGACAATGGTTGAGAAGCAATCAAATATGATCTAAAAATATAACACTTTTCTACTTTGTAGATCTATAGTGAATACCTTTGAGATGTTATGATCTCCCTTTGTTTGATATGCATTCTCAATGATTCCTCTATATCAATCTTCCTTTCTCTCTTTGGCTTTCCTTCATAGTATACACAACTACCTCTCATTAGGAGTGGATCTTTGTTCTATGACAACATCCTTCCTATCTGTATTCTTGTCCACACTCTCCTCTATTTTTCTTCACATATCATCATCATCACAAATACATGAAGTCATCCTTTTATTTATGGGTGTTAAAAACCTAGGGAAGTATTCCACTCAAACCCATGAATTCAAAATTTGAATTTGAACTATTGGTTAGTTACACAAGAGACCTATGACACCTATGATGGGTCTAGGATGGTAGCACTATCAGCCTAGTGTGAATTTCATCTTGATTCATCTATCCCTTCTTTGTTCTACTGCTCTTGTCAAAATATAAACTTAATTTATATTCTCATCATGCTTGTCTATCCATTTTGCTTTGATGACTCCACATGCTGACTAGGTTAGTCTTTAGCCTAGTCTTATTCTTTCATACAAAGTGTGAAGATATCTACCAATACTCAAGAAGTGAAAATTCCTTGACAAATTTCCCATCAATGAAAATATACTTATGCCAACTAACTTCATAATTCCAATGTGACTAATTGGTTAACACATGTGAATATATCCAATATTAGAAAATAAAAATGCACATAGAAGAGAACATAAGACACAAAGATTCGACACAGTTCACCCAATCTCTAGGCTACATCCACCAAATGACAAGTCTAATATTTTTATTATCCATTGATTAAAATTTGATTAAAATCTATAATCCCTTATAGATCAACACCTCTACAAGAAGCTACTATCTCATTACATTCAATGAGATCTCTAACCCTAAGCTATTTTATACAAGATTTTTGTCACTTAAAACATTATAGATTCATTGGTCAATCTGGGCCTACAAGTCCAAGGAATAATATGTTGGAGGGTAATGAAATGTTTACCTACTGAGATTCCTCATTGAAAGGGAATACACTCATATGCATACGTGATGATGTTTATCTTTTAGAAAAGGGTACCTTATAGAATCTTGAAAGTTATGCTTCATTTTAAGTGGGACAAGACTTTGAATTTAAATTTAAACATGGCTATGAAAGAAAGAAATTATTTAAAAGTGACTCATTGTTTGTTTTATTAAGTTGTTGGTGTAAACAAGTATTTACTTATTACACGTTACTTAAGTTTACTTAGGTTAATGCATTATTTTATTATTTATTATTTTGACATCTAGAAGTTTGCATACTCTTATGAGTTGTCATGTTGACAACACATGAGTAAGCAACTCTAATTCAACACATGGTGTCTACAACACTGGAGTTTGCATAATTAACTAAGTTTTCATGTAGAAGACATAATTATTCACACTCTTATTTTTAGTACATGGTGCCTACAACATAATTTTATGTGCTACACCTTTGTAGGCCCATCCTCTCATCATCACACTTACTCATGTGCTTAATGGAGGATAACCCACGCTTGGTGGACTTGTATTTGGTTGTAAAACTTATTAGTATGTTGACTTATAGACATTATAGTAGCATTCTAGAGGCCTTTATATTCAAGCACTCCTAGTGTACTTGTACATGACATGAAAAAATATTAAATGACAATAAATCAATTTTTGATATTGTTATTCTGATCATATCTTGTTTGTCTACTATTGTGCTTGTGCTTGAGTTCCTTGATCTTGTGTGATTTTTCTCAAAGGAAAATTCTTATTTGGTATCATAATAATATCATATTCTTACATGGTATCAGAGCTATACCAAATTATTACATGGTATCAGAGCTGAGGGGATTTCTCTTCGCATAGTTGTTCGAGACCATTTTCTTACTTAACCTCTTTGAGGACACTTCAACCCAAATCTAGAGTATCACAGTCATTAGGAGTGTCTAGAGCCAAAGAGGACCTCACCATTGTGTCTAGAATGTTGATTTAGTGGAATTTGACTATAAATTTTCCTATATTGGACCATAGTCAAATCCAAGGCAATTTGTTTTTGCAAATTGGCATCCAAAGGCCCGATTTGCAAAATTGGTATGATCATTTCAGATCTCTAAATTTAATTTTCAGATCTGCATATTTTATTATTTTAGTATTTACAATTTCTCTACATTATTTTTGAGATCTACATTTTGTTCAATTTTTTTTTGGCCATTAGGCTTGTAGTGGAGAGAATTTTTTGTAGGACAAGATTGGAGCTTGCTAGTGCAAATCAGATATTTGCATCACATTCAAAAGATCAAAAAACCCCCAAATCAAATATTGTTTCACCAAAATCAAACATCTGAGGTGAAATCTAGAGTCATTTGATTTTTGGAGGTGTGATGGTGGTGATTTAGGAAAATAAATTGTAGAGGTGTTTTTCAAACAACAATATCTCCCTCATACGGACTCCTTTTTTTGAGCGATTTTTTTGTTTTGTTTTGGGATAGAATTTCTTGATCTACACATTGGTGTAGGATGTTTGACCTCTCTATTTCTAAATTTTTTTGCAAGTTGCAAATCCCAATTTTTGCAACCTCAAATGCTTAATACGGGCTCATCTAGACACATAATCAGGTTCCATTTTTTTGAAAGTGCATATTTTTTTGTCTGCTTTCTAGATCTACAATCAGATTATATGGTTGTGTGGACAAAACTATCACTTTTAGACTTAGGGCCTTTTTTGCATTGTATTTCTTTGATTACTTTTCAAAATTGTTGTACATTTGAGCTATAGTGCTTAGTGACAGATTTGAATCTCAAAAGGTAGTTGTAACCAGCAAAATCAGAAGTCCACTTTGTACATTTTGATAAGTGGCTTATTGTACATGCACTATCTATAATGTGCCCAATCATACATTGGGGGGGTTGATTTTTTTTCTTTTGCATTTTGGGGGGTACATTGATTAGTACATCATGGATGAGGAAGATTTAATTACCTTGACAATACAAGACTATAAGTAGAAGAGTTAATTGGTTCTCACTTATCTTAGTTAGCATAATGCATTGCCATATGCAAAAGGACTTTCATATAATGGTGACATTGGTTCCAACATTTTTTATACAATATTTCTACATATGGATGTGTATGTTATGGATATAGTTGATGACATGAAGTCAACTAATTTATATAATATTTAGATCTATCTTTGGGAGATGCATAGAGATCCACACATTCCTCCATTCCTAAAAGACTTTTACCTCTAGTTGTAGCTGCATCCTCTCCAGATGCGATCACACCTCCTGATGCTCTTGTTGTTACTACTGATCTAGTTCCAGCCATAGATGCTTCTGATTCAATGCAACAAGAAACACTATGTCTTCCTACTTCAGCTTCATGGGATGATTTCCTTCTAGATATTATAGGTCTATTCATGGAGTCTCACATTGAAGATGTGGGAGACATCATCGATGATATTCATCTTCTCTTTGTTGAGGTGAATACTTTATCCATTTCCACAATGATAGATCCAACACAGTAGGGTACACCTTGTCTTTTAGTTCTAGCATCGATGGATTATTTCTCGATAGATATTTGAGGTTTATTTGTGGAGTCACACATAGTAGATTTGGGAGACATCATTGATGATCTACATTGACTTCTCTTTGATGAAGAAGATCCTTCTTTAGTTGTCATGAGGGATCAATTTGACCCTCTGGTCCATTCTCTACATGATTGGTCTTTATAGGTTGATATGATTGTGGATCCTTCTATAATATAGTTGTAGGAGATCTCTTTATCATTTGAGGAGACAATTGGTTCTTTGGGATAGGTTCTACACTCATCCTTGCTATATCTACACTTCTTTTTAATAGTGTTGGAAGGGGTGACCATCGGTATCAACACAGGGATAGTTGAGTAGGTTTTTGAGACACCATTCATCTTCAAAATTCTTTCTACACATAGGGAAAGCATCTCATATGTACCTCTACCATTGTTTCTTCCAAAGGGGAGGAACATTATTCAATAGTCATGGATCAGCTTCTACATTGGAGTTGCTATCACCAATCGACACTCTACATTTAGTGGGGGGGACTACCTTGCCTTCTTCTTGTTCTCTTTTATGGGGGGGGACTCTTTCCTCTTATAGGGTTTTGTCCTTCTACTTATCAATTGTATATAGTTGATGTATCTTGTAATGGAGGGGTCTTGATTACTCCATCCATCCATGCATCTTGTCTTTTCATATCTCTTTTTGGGGGAGGGTTTTTCCCATGAGGTTTGTCATCTTTTTCAACTTTATGAGAGATTTCATTGCATTTCTTTTTATACATGGATAGCTAACATGGCCTAGTAGCCAAGACCCATTACGCATTCTTCATCCTAGCTTTTGTAAGCTTAAGTGCATTCCCCTAAGTTGCACTTAAGGGGGGGGTGTTGATGTAAATAAGTATTTACATATTACACTTTACTTAAGTTTACTTATGTCAATACATTATTTTATTATTTATTAGTTTGACACCTAGAGTTTGTGTACTTTTATGAACTGTCATGTTGACAACATAGGAGTAAGAAACTCTAATTCATCGCATGGTGTCTACAACATTGGAGTTTGCATAATTAATTGAGTTGTCATGTAGAAAACACATTTATTCACACTCTTATTTTAGCACATGGTGTCTACAACATAATTTTACGTGCTACACCTTTGTAGGCCTATCCTCTCATCATCACACTTACTCTTGTTCTTAATGGAGGATAACCCACACTTGGTAGACATGTGCTTGGTTGTAAGACGTATTAGTATGCTAACTTCTAGACATACTAGAAGCATTCTAGAGGCCTTTATATTCAGGAACTCCTAGTGTACTTGTACATGACATGATAGAACATTGAATGACAATAAATCAATTTTGGATATTGTTATTCTAATCATACCTTGTTGGTCTACTGTTGTCCTTGTGCTTGAGTTCCTTGATCTTGGGTGATTTTTCCTAAGAAAAATTCTTATTTGTTATCATGATAATACCAAAATCTTACAAAAGTGATTATGATAATTTTTGTAAGGGTTATGGAAATGATTAAATGATATTTTTTGGAAGGAGATTGAACAAACATTTACCACCATCATACTAAGCTTTTTTCTTAGATTAGTGAAATTTATGATTGATTTTTTATCACTTTCCTTTAGTGAACCATTTTAGGAATCAAGTTGAGAATTCTATACCTTTTTTTCTTTTTCATGACTTGAAAGCTACATTAATGGATGCAAGGGATAAAAATAATAAGAGTAAGAAGATCAATATTCTACACAAAGGGCTCATCCTTGGTCTTGATAACTTTCATCTTGGACTTCATCAATCCTATTGTATTTCTTTGAAGGATGTCTTGCACCCACAAAATCCACCAAGGATTTTTGGCAATGGATGTTTTGTTGTCCCCACTTAGCCATCCCCATTCTCGACACCCTCTCAAAACTCTAAAAATAAAATAAAATAAGATAAAGTACAACTTAATGTTAAAAGCCTAAATTGAACATGTTGTTGATGTTGAGTATGTTAATTTCAAAGAAGATAATTATGGAGTTTGCAGGAGGTTAGGTTGCCCAACCAAGAGACATGCAAGGAGGAAATAGGTGAATAGTAGATATTTGGAGACAAGTGAGGAGGTGTTAGGGTCAAGTGTTAGTGAGAAAAATAATCAAAGAAGAAAAGAGAAGGTAGTCAAGAATAATTTTGTCAAGGAGGAGGAATAAGATTATTGTATGAAAGAGGAGACTATAGACTTAGCGGTTAGGGAATTTAAAAAGTATATGGAGGTAAGTTGTGACTCTACCCATGTATCTTTTAGTTTCACAATGAACATTGTTAGCATGAATTCTAATGTATTTCCTTTGGAGGAGTATCCTAGGAATTGCTAGAACATCGAAGGACATTTTTAACATGATTGATATGTTGCATTCATGATAGTGTTTGTCACTAATGTCAACATAGTATTATTTTTGTAAAGACTAGTAGCATAGTAGATAGAGAGTAAGGTAGTGTGGATTGTATATTGATGATGAGGTCCAGAAAAGTTGAGGGTACGTTCTATAGTGTGGTTTGATGAAGTGGACAAGTGCACATGCAAAAAGTCCAAGACATGTGAGAGTTATTTGTGATTTACAAAAGACAATGTGTAGATAGAGTACTTGAGAAGTGGTTTTTGATGTTTGTATTGTATCTCTTAATAGGGATACAATTGAGATGAGAAAAGTTAGATAGTAATAATAGCCAACTTGATGATGATGTCACCAACTAGGCAAGGTTAGAAGTTGCATGTGTAAGAAGTTATAATTAAGCTGATTCGATGATGTTTTGTAATTCTAAAAATATGCAATGAATTGTAATATCTTAATGAGGTCCAATTATAATTAATTGAGAAATCCTCAAGGCCAACTCAAATAATTATTTTGAGGATATGGTATAAAGGAAGGTTATTTTCCTTGTGATAAAGTGTGAGTATCCAAGTGTAAGTGAACTTGTATTGAATATGTGGAGTTTGTAAATGCATGTAAGTGATCAAAGGGATCAGTGTGATGTGAGTTTGAAGATCTAGTATTGAGATCTAAGAAGGTATTTGGTGTTGTATTGGCATAGTAAGAGGACATAGAAGGAGTCTTAGTTGTAGAGCTCAATTTCATTTCTATTATTCTCTAAGGAATAATCTAGAGGCTAGTGGGATAGTGAGTTCAATGGTCTTTCCCCTAAAGCTATTTAGACATTGGGTCCATCTTCCTTCTATAACTCATAATAGGGTTGGAATCTCCTAATAGGGGCTCAAAGTCTCTTAATAAGGACTAATATGTACTAAATGTATTTCATTGGCTCCAAACATAGTCCATCTTTTTGCAAGAAAATTTTATATTAGTGCATAATTTTATGGGTACCATCCCCACTAGGGAGTTTCCCTCTAATCAAGGCTTTTCCTAGTTAACATATATGGAGTTATTGTGTATGTGTATCTTCTTATGGTTTCTAATTATATGTTCACATGCTTAAGGTTTAATAAGGTTGATAAAAGTAATATTAATATGATAATCGATTCACCCCTCCCCCTCTTAGTTATCTTGTTGGAATTTACTTTCTAACAATTGGTATCAAAGAATTAGGTTCTTGAAGGAAAAACTTAAAAATTTAAGGAGATCAATGACAGATCATTTTAGAAAAGGAAATCCTAAAATTGATGGAGTTAACTTTGGTATTCAAAAGATGGATTTCCTTGATGAGGTATTAGAATTATGTAAAGAACACAATATTGAGTTTCCAGATCCAAAATCATTTCTTTTGCATACAAAAGAATATACCTACTTTATCAAGGAATGCAAGCACAAGTTAAGATTATGTCAGCAAAAGTAGATCTAGATCTAAAGAAGACAAAAAAATTTGAAGGAATTATGCTACTTATGAAAAGAGAACTAGATGGTATGAAATTTTTTATTTGTTAGACATGTAAGGAATTTGGTCATTTTTTTATCCAAATATCCTAAGAGAGTAAACAAGACTAGAAAATCAAGAATTCCTAAATATTATCTTTTTGATGGAATATTAGAAGAATTCTCAAATGATAGTAATGATAATGAGCTTGAATTGGTTGAGAAAGAGGAAGTAATAGATGATTAAGAAGCTAATCCTAAGCTTATCATATAAAATGTTGAAACTTTCTTTGAGACTAACAATGATTTGTAGAACAATATTAAAATTGTGGAATAGAGAGAAGAATAAAGATCTAAACCTAGAGAAGAAGTAAAAATTGAGTCAGTAACTCCTATAACTAACATAAATTTGACAAGGAATCACCTTCCTAATTAGATTATTGAAAGAAAAGAAAAAAGAGTTATCAAAAGAAAAAAATTACATGGAGAATTATGTTTGATTTATCAAGTTGAACCAAAGAATATAGACGAGGCATGCAAAGATGACCATTAGATTCAAGCAATAAAGGAAGAACTAGATTAGATTATAAAGAATGAGACATGAGAATTGGTTCCTAGACATAAAGACAAGAATGTTATAGGAACTAATTGAGGTTTTAGAAACAAGATGAATGAACAAGGTGAGGTTGTGAGAAATAAATCAATATTGGTATGTAAAGGATATTCACAACAAGAAGGAGCAATAAGAATGTTCTTGGCTTATGCAAAAAGTAAGAAGTTCAAAGTGTATTAGATGGATGTGAAGTCAACATTTCTAAATGGATAACTTGAAGAATCTCCTTTCACAAAAGAAGGAGATATGTTGTGCAAGTTGAAGAAAGCATTGTATGGACTAAAGCAAGAACCTAGGAGCTCATATGCATGGTTAGAAAAGTATATGGAAAAAATGGGATATGCTATAGGTATTGTAGATAGTAACTTGTATTCGAAAGAAATAGAAAATGGATTGATGATTATTGTGATATTTATGATGGACATAATCTTTAGAGGTAATGATGAAGTAAGTGAAAATTTTACTAATGAAATCAAGAATAAATTTGAGATGAGTACGATTTGTGAAATGAAATATTTCTTAGGTTTAGAGATTGTGCAGAACAATGATGACATTTTCCTATCACAAACTAAGTATTTGAAAGATTTGTTGAACATATTTGGCTTGGAAAAGTGTACACATGTTGGTACACCTATGATTACTAGTCAAAAGTTATCTAGAAAATATGAGACACCTATAATTAAGTAGAAGAAATATAGAACCATGATTAGAGGTTTACAATATCTAATTCACACTACACTAGATATAGAAAATGTAGTTGTTATAGTCACAATATTTTAGAAGACCCTAAGGAATCACACTTTGTAGGAGTGTGAAGAATATTCAAATATTTGAAGAATACATTTAATTTTGGCTTGTGGTAAGATAGATCAAATGCCTTTACTCTATGTGCATATATATTGATATAGTTTGGGAAGGAAATATGGATGACATACAGGGTATGAGTAGTGGAGCATTTTTCCTTGGAGGAAGATTGGTTTCATGGATGAGAAAGAAACAAGATTTTATTTCATAAAGTATAATAGAAGTAAAGTATTTAGAAGTAGTAAACAATCATAATTAGATCATGTGAATGAAAAAGATGCTGAAGGATATTGGGATAGAATATTAACAACATGTTATCATACATTGTGATAACACAAGTATAGTGAGTGTGAATAAGAATATTGTGTTACATTCTAAGACCAAGAATATATCTATTAAGCATCATTATTTGAGAGAGAAAGTTGCACAGAAAGAAATCATATTAGATTATGTGAATATGAAAGAATAGATTGCAGATATTTTTATGAAGCATTTACCTAAGGATACAATTGAATATTTGTGAGGTATACTTTGGGTTATGCCCATGCCTATTTTGATGCAGGAGCATCCTAGGTTGCCTTGTAATCCTACACTTTTTGTTCATTCTATTAGTTATTGTCGAGTTTAGTTGCTGCCAACTATTAGTTTCCAGTTGCTGTTGAGTGTTAGTCTCCAATTTCTACCAAGTTTTAGTTACTGTCGAGTACCAATTGCTATTGAGTTCTAGTTGCTACTGAGTTCCAGTTGCTACTAAGTTCGAGTTGCTACCAAGTTATCCAATGTGTGTCGAGTAATCCAATATTGGCCAAGTGTTCCTTTCTGTGTCAAGTGAGCCTATTATTTTTTGATGCTCGGTTCCTTCTTTAGCTAAGTTGTTTGTGTTCTAGTTCTTAGTGGGAGCCAACTTGCGTATTTAATTTTAATCATGAATTTAATGATAGGATCTTGTTTAGGGATGAGTGTTAACCATTTTGGGATCAGCCTTTCTATTATTTAATGTTTTTTAATCTTATGTAAGTCATTTTTGCAAGTATAAATAGAGTTCTTAGGCTTAGGTTAAAGGCCAAACTTAGAGGGTTTTGAAAGTGGAATTCATATGTGTTTGGAAATGTGATTTTGAAGTTGGATCATGGATCATGAATGTATTTTGTATCTGGTCATAACCTAGAAGGCCTTATAGTGGGCATGTACATTGATTACTTGATGAATCAATAAAGTATTTTGTTCTCTCTCTCTCTCTCTCTCTCTCTCTCTCTCTCTCTCTCTCTCTCTCTCTCTCTCTCTCTCTCTCTCTCTCTCTCTCCTTGGTGTTTTTCTCTATTTTTTTTGCTTCTATTGTGTTCTCAAAGATTGAGGTCCATCCTTGTGGAGATTTGATCATGTAGAGCCCTAATTTGAATTTAATTTTAGGGTTTGACATCTATGAATTTGACCTATAACTTGCAGAGGGTTACAACCTTTTAGGAACCTGATTTGTAAAGATGGTTTGTGGTAGAGAAAATGTTGATAATTCCATATTGGATACATTGAGACAAATTGCAACCAGATTAGATGCTATGGAGATAGCCCATAGGAGAGGAGCACATCTTGATGATGTGAGTGATGGTGAAGTGGTAGCACCAAACCCTAATCTAGAACTTGAAGTAGATCAAGGTGAGGAAAGATTGTTGAGAGTATTTTCTAGAGTACATTCAAAGCTTATTGTAGAAGTTGTTCCTTATGATGGAAAATTGGACACCAATGTTGTGTTGGATTAGATCTCTGATATGGAGAAGTTCTTTGAGTATGAAAACACTTCTGATAATAGGAAGGTGAAATGGAGAAGTTCTTTGAGTATGAAAACACTTCTGATAATAGGAAGGTGAAACTTGAAATTACTATGTTGAAAGGTCATGCTTCACTATAGTAGGAGCATTTGTAAACTTATAGAAAAAGGAGAGGAAAGGAGAAGTTGAAGACTTGGTCGAACATGGTGAACAAGGTAAAGAAAAATTTCCTTCCTACTAATTACCAAGTTAGTTTGTTGAGAAAGATGCAAAATTTAAGGGAAAGAGATATGATTTCAAAGAGTATACTGAGAAATTCTATAGATCCGGCATTAGACCTGGACATTTGGATGATGATGTTAAGAAAATTGAAAGGTACATAAATGGATGGAGATTTGGAATTCAAGATGAGATAAGTTTTATGAAATTGGAAAGCAATGAAGAAGCATACAAATATGCCTTGAAAGCTAAGGAGATCTTGAGAAAGAAGAATGAACAAAGACAAAGAGGTAGAGGTGGCAGATTCTAGAGTGGAAGAGGTAGATCTTATGGAGAAAGTGGAAAATATGATAATTTTATACAAGATAATAGAAAACCTAAATGAAAGAATGATGACAAAGGCAAGACCAAGATTAAAGGTGGTGATTCTTACTAAAGAGGTATTGGTTCTTACCAAGGAAGGATAATTCTTATTCTAGAGGTGGATTTCATGGTAGTTGTTTTAGATGTGGTAAAGAAGAGCATAGATATTTTAAATGTAGATCTTCTAAAAGTGGGCAAGCTAATAGAAATGTTGTGATTCAAGGAGATAGTGAGGGTTCACCAATTGGACCTAAGGCTAGAGAAAATCTAATGGTGAGAAGAACCTTATGTAATAAGGGAAGTGATTGTTTAAAATAGATTGATACAAGTATGATAAAAGTATTTCAATCATTATTTTGCCGCTAATGTCAAACCTACTATTTTTTAGTAAGATAATTGCTTATATCATTTAAGTATTATCACTTATTTGATTGATGAAGATGATTTGATCAAATAATGTAACAATAACAGCCAAAGGAAAGGTTGAGTTATGATATGAAAAATAGTATGAGAATCAACTAAGATAGTGAAATCATAGTGCATTGATAATCTATTTAAGGTTGTAAAGGTTGGTTGCACTAAGAAAGTTTAGAAGAACAAGTTAAATAAATTTTGTTTACCAAGCTTGATTGAATGGATAGTAGGTGCTAAGCAAAGTTAGTGCAAGCCAAGAAAATAATTAGTTGGAGCAGAGTAAAAGTCTATTTTAGTGTATGCCAAGTAAAATAGTCGATGCCAAGTACCAGTAAATCTTAGTTTGTGCCAAGTGATTTTACAAAGGATGTTGAGCAACATAGTTTGTGTCAAGCATAAGAAGAAAGTTAATGTCGTGTGTCAGCATTATTTGAAAAATTGTGAATTTGATAGATCTGAGTCGACAAGTTTGTTTTCTTGGATTGTGTGAACTAGGTGGAAGATAAGATTGATGAGCTAGTGACATATAATTCATGGTAAACCATTTTGAGGAAAAATAAAAAAATATTGAAGGATAAGTTTCTAGAAATGAAATGGAATGAGGGGTAGATTCATTGAATCCTACCTAATTTATCCTAACCCTAAATTGGATGATGGAGAATGAACAAAAAAAATCTTAATTCTCTATTTGTAGGGATGGCTAGCCAGAAGCAAGGGTTGTCATGTGCAAGAACTTAAGGAAGACAAGGATTCTTGGGTATTGCTTAATTCAGAGACCTGAGTGAAGAGTTTGCATTATAAAGTAAGAAGGTTTAAGGGTGTGGATGCTTAAAGGGTGAAAAATCTATTAGAGCCTAGTTATGTGAAAGCCAAGCAGAATGAAGAACTAAAATAGAGATTTGTAATCTATAAATGGAGTTGTAAGTTGTTATTAGATCAAGCCTTACTATTACTCTCTAATAATTGTATCAGTCTAGGGTAAATCCTTTGGATTAAGGTTGACCTAACAGTCATTTTTAATCCTCTAGGTGACATTCTAAGTGAATGGTCTAAAGTCCTTTAACAAGGCTCACTCCTAACAGGGTGATTGAAATAATTTAATCAAGTCACATTTAACAATGTAGATTGTAACCTTTAATAGGGTTGGCCTTTCATAAGGCATCACCTTAGAAAAGTGAGAAAGAGTAGCATGTTACTGGTGGTTTTTCCCAAATTGAATTTCCACATAAATCATTGTGCCAAGTGTATTACTGAATCTTTTATGTTTAATGTTTACATTTCTGCAAATTGCTTTGATAGTAACATACAAGTTTTAATTGATTGCATAATCTTATGGATGCATGCATGATGATAAATTTTTTATGGGTTTACTAAGCTATGAAATGTTTTATTTGTACATCTAGACCTTGGATAACTAATTCAACCCCCCTTTTAGTTATTCTAAAGAATTTCAACAATTGGTATACAGAGCCATCTACTTAAAAGAACTAGTTTGAAGGTACTAGAAGCACAAAGATCAAGATGTCAAAAAGAGAAGTACCAAAGCTTGATAGAGATAACTTTCCTGCATGAAATTTTTTGATGAAGCTACATATTGGAGGAGTTGGAGATCATGCACAATCTACCATTATTGTTGAGAAAGTTGATCCTACTGGAGCACTCACTTCTGAATACCTAAAAAAGAAGAATGAACACAACTAGGCAATATTGGAGATTACTTTTTCCCTAAGCTATGCTAAGTTTGATGATATCAAAATTCTTGATAGTGTAAAAAATATGTGGTATGCTTCATACACCATCTATGGAGGAGATAAGAATTTTCTAAGAGCCAAATCTAAGAGTATTAGTTTGATGATATGAGAATGCAAGAAGGTGAAAATATTGTTAAATATTGCTCAAGGATAAAAGATGTTGTTAATGTAATAAGAGGATCTACTGGTACAATAGATGATGATACAATACTAAGCAGAGTTTTAAGGACACTATTGCCAATATATGCTATTAGAGTTTTTTGTAATACAAGAAATGAGATGTATACTAGGGAATGTTCTAATTCTTGAAGGTCTAGCAGGTAGGCTCACTGCTTTTCAACTATCTAACTTTGATAATTACAAACCTAAAAATATTGAATTTTCTTTCAAAGCTAAGCTACCATTGAAAGAACCTAATGTGAAGAAGAAAAAAGATAAAATATGTGTCCAGTGATAGTGATATAGATGAGAAGGATGTAGATCAAATTGAAGCACTATGGGAAAGGAGATTTCACATAGGTAAAGGTAACTTTAAAGGTAAACTACCTATCATTCGTTTCAATTGCAATGAGGTTTTTCATATTTTTGCTAGATGTCTAGAGAAGAAGAACTACAGAGGTGGTAACAAGTACAAAAATAGAAGAGTTGAAAACAAAAAAGATTACAAAGAAAAAGGAAAGAACTCTTCCTACATTGTTGAAGAGGAAATAAGAGATGAATCTAATGACCATGATTATGAAGTGGTGTATGTTACAATGAAGGGTGAATCTAATGAAGATGAGGCAACTGCACTTGTGTCTTGTATGAACAAGAATGACATATGGATCATTGATAGTGGGTGTTCACATCACATGATTGGAGATAAAAGGAAGTCTATTGCCTTGAATTATTATGATGGAAATATTGTAAGATTTGGTAATGATGCACCATGTTTGATAAAAGAAAAAGGTTCTATAAAACTCATAGAAAATATTTAATGTGACAATGCTTACTATGTTAAAGGACTTAACTATAATCTATTGAGTGTGTCACAACTAAATAATTTAGGATGTGAGGTTGAGTTTGAAAAAAAGATTGCTAAAATAAATGATATTGATGGAAAACTAACTAGAAAGGGTGATCAAATTAGGAGTAATCTATTCTACCTTGATATAGAGGATGCTACTTGTCTAGTTGTAAAATTTGATGATGTATGGCTATGGCACAAGAGGTTATGTCATGTTAATTTTGATAACCTAGTTAGTATCAGTAACATGAGAAAAGTTATAGGTTTTCCTAGGTTGAAGAAGCTTGATAATATAATGTGCAAACAATGTCAGTTAAACAAAATGATAAAGTCAAGTTTTAAGAGTAAAACTTATACCTCTAAAGGAATACTTGAGATTGTTGATACTGACTTGTGTGGAAAAATTGAAGTTCAAAGCTAAAAAGGAGATAAGTATATTATGTTGCTTGTTGATGATTATTCTAGAATGATGATAGTTATTTTTCTAAAACAAAAATCCAATGTTTTCCAAATTTTTAAGTGATACATAGCAACAGTTGAAAAGGAAATAGGTAAAAATCTAAAATGTTTGAGATTTGATAGAGGAGGAGAATTTACATCAAATGAGTTTGAGATGTTTTGTAATGACAAAGGAATCAAAAGACAACCATCTACTCCTAGAGACCCTCCACAAAATGGAATTGTTGAAAGGAGGAATAGGTTTATAATGGACTATGCTAGGACACTCATGATGGAGAAAAAAGTTTCTTTGAAATATTGGAGTGAAGTTGTAAGTATAATTGTCTATAGTTTGAACCATGTACAAGTCAAGAAAGGTACTCATTCAACACCTACCCAATGTAAAATATTTTAAGGTATTGGAAGCACGTGCTTTATTCTCAAAGATTTTAGGAATGGAAAACTAGATGCAAAAAGTGAATAAGGTATATTCTTAGGATGTTCCACAAGAAGTAAAGCTTATATGTATTTAAATACTAACATTAACAAAGTTGTGTAAAGTGCACATGTGAAATTTGATGAATACACGAGTATATGAGATTGAACCTATGAAGGAACTAGAAGAATGCAAATCATTTATATACTTTTATGAAGGAATGCCTATTGAAGAAGATGATGTAAATCATGTTACAAACCAATAGGACTTTTCAATGATTGTCGAGTCACATACTATGAATGACGAGTTGCATTCAATAACTGAGCTACATTCAGATGTCAAGTTACAAAATGAAGTTGAGGCACATTCTAAGATTAGTGTACATGAAATAAGATGCTGAAATACTTGACAAAGATATACATAGTGACTTAGAAGTTGAAAGACCAAATGAAGAAACTAGATCCAAACCAAGATTGTCTAAATATGTCAAGAGACATCATCTTATTGCACAAATCATTGGAGATAAAGATGCTAAACCAATGAAAAGGAACAAGTTGAGAAATGCTACATGTTTGCTGAGCATGAAAAAATCCAAAATAGTGAAAGATTCCTTAGAAGATGTAAACTAGAGTAAAGCCATAGAAGAAGATTAAACAAATTGAGAAAAAACAAGACATAAACTCTAGTTCCTAGACTAGAAGACAAAAATGTGATTGGCACCAAGTGGGTATACAGAAATAAGCTATATGAAAAATGGTGAAGTCACAAGGAACAAGGAAAGATTAGACTGTAAAGGATATGCACAAGAAGAAGGAATTGACTATGGAGAAATTTTTTCATTTGTTGCTAGACAGGAAGGAGTAAGAACTCTACTTGCTTATTCTGCATACAAAGGTCTCAAATTTTATCAAATGGATGTTAAATTTGTATTTCTAAATGGTATATTAGAGGAAGAATGTTATATACAATAGATAGAAGGATTTGTTGATGTTAACAATAAAAACATGATATCTAGATTACACAAAGCTTTATATGGTTTGAAGAAAGCATCAAGAGCATGGTATGAGAGACTTCATAATTATCTTGTGAAGATTGGATTTGAAAGGACTGATGATAACAAAAATCTATACTTGAAGATAGAGAAAGGAAAAGGTATTTTTTTAATCTAAAATTTTTGTTGATGATATCATATTTTTAGGTCAAGATACTTTATGTAAGGCTTTTGCAAATCAAATGAAGCAAGAATTTAAGATTTTTATGTTAGGAGAGATTAGGTTTTTTGTGGGTTTGCAAGTACATTAGATGAAATATGGTATTTATATCACTCAATCAAAGTATGCCAAAGAGATATTGAAAACTTTTGGATTGGAGTATTCCAAGCTAGTAAGTATACCTATGGTGACAGGACATAAATTGTCAAAGGATGATGATTCAACTGAGGTGAATCAAACATTATATAGGTTTGTGATTGAAAAATTACAATATGTAGTACATAGTAGACCTAATATTGTATTATCTATAAGGATAGCTTCAAGATTATTTGCTAACCCTAAGGAGAATCATTTGACGGCTATAAAGAGAATAACAAGCTATCTTAAGAGAATAGAGGAATATGGTCTATACTACAATAAAAATGAAAAATTTGAATTAAGAGCCTATACTAATGCTGATTGGGCTGAAAACATTGATGACAAAAAGAGAGCTAGTGGAGGAGAATTTTTCTTAGGCAAAAGGTTGGTTACAATTTATTGTTAAAGTTGAATATGTTGTTGTTACTATAAATTAGATGAACATTGTATGGATCAAATAGCTACCCAAAGGTATGAAGGAAGAGATCACTGAACTAATGATACTTTATTGTGATAATACAAGTGCTATAAATATATCAAAAAATCTTGTGATGCACACAAAGACTAAGCACATTGCAATCAAGTATCATTACTTGAGAGAATTAGTTCAAGATAAAGAGGTGAAGATGGAATATGTTAACACATAAGAGAAAATTGTTGATATCTTCACAAAAATATTACCTAAGGATACTCATGAGTATCTAAGAGGTAAACTAGGGGTGATACCCCTATCAAAGGCTATTTAAGAAACAAGAAGAATGCCCTACATCAAACAAGTTGATTGACATATGTTACACATTAGTGCAATGGATCTTACTTTAGGAGCTACCTAAAGTAATTAGAGAGTTGAAACTACAAATTAGTCACAAGCAAGGTGACAAAGGGAGAAACTAAAGAAGTTCATATCTACATATTAAGATGACAAGTCTTTGGCATTGTTGTCAATGAGGGAGATATAACTAAAGGGAGATATATACAAGATAAGGGATAAATCCTAACACATAGTATGAGGGAGAAATTTTGACTATGAATAAAGAAAGTGTATCTATTGATTACATCTACCTAGTAAGAAGATAATATAGAGGGAGATATAAGAAGTAATTTAGAGGGCCTCATAAGGATGAGTTGATTGTATGTTGATTAGAACATAACATAATTTTGTAACCTATTCAAAAGATGAATTTTGTTGATAGAAGGAGAGATTTCAATACAAGGAATTTTTTTTTTTTTGGTATTGTGTTGGTCTTACTGTTTAAACCGAGTCAGTTTGATTGATCAGTTTGGTTTGCCATAAATACCAAAGAGGGAGATTGTTCAAAATAGATTGATATAAGTATGATAAAAGTGTTTTAATCATTATTTTTTCACTGATATGAAACCTTCTATTTTTTGGTAAGACAAGTGCTTATATCATTTAAGTACTATCAATTATTTGATTGATGAAGAAGATTTGATCAAATGATGCAACAATAGCACCTAGAAGAAAGGTTAGGTTATGACATGAAAAGGAGTACAAGAATTAGCTAAGACAGTAATATCATAGTGCATTGGTAATCTACTTAAGGTTGTAAAGATTGGTTACACTAAGAAAGTTCAAAATAACAAGTTAAATATTTCATTTTTCCAAGCTTGACTAAATGGATAGTAGTAGCTGAGGAAAATTAGTGCAAGCCAAGAAAAAATTAGTTGGATCCAAGTAAAAGTCTATTTTAGTGTATTCTGAGTAAAATAGTTGATGCCAAGCACTAGTAAAATTTAGTTCATGCTGAGTGATTTTATAGAGGATGTTGAGCAACATAGTTTGTGCCAAGCATCAGAAGCAAGTTAATGTTGAGTGTCAGAATTATCAGAAAAATCATGAATTTGATGGATGTAAGCTAACAAGTTTGTTTTCTTGGATTGTGTGAACTAGATGGAAGATAAGATTGATGAGCTGGTGGCACAAAATTCATGGTAAACTATTTTGAGGAAAATCCAAAGAAGATTAAAGTAGAAGTTTCTAGAAATGAAATGGAATGATGGGTAGACTCATTGAATCCTACCTAATCTATCCAAAATCTAAATTGGAAGATGAAGAATGAATGACAAGATATCTTAATTCTCTATGGTTGGTTAAAAGAAAGGGTTGTCATGTGTGATAACTTGAGGAAGACAAGGAGTCTAGGGTATTTCTTCATTCAATGACCTAAGTTAGAGTCCACATTGGAAAGTTAAGCAAGAAGGCTTAAGGGTATGGATTCTTGAAGGGTGAATAAGCTATCAGAGTTGAAGTGTGTCAAAGCCAAGAAGAATGAAGGACTGAAACAAAGATCTATAATCTACAAATGGAGTTGTAAGTTGTTATCAAATCAAGCTTTACTATTACTCTCTAATAATTGTATCAGTCTAGGGTAAATCCTTTGGATTAAGGTTGACCTAACAACCATTTATAAATCCTTTAATGGGTAACATTCCAAGTGAATGGTCTAAAGTACTCTAACAAGGCTCACTCCTAATAGGATGATTGAAATGCTTTAACCAGGTCACATTTAATAGTGTGCATTGTAACTTTTAATAGGATTGGCCTTTTACAAGGCATCACTTTAGAATATTGAGATAGAATAGCATGTTATTGGTGGTTTTTCCCAAATTGGATTTCCACATAAATTATTGTGTCAAGTGTGTTATTGAATCTATTATGTTTCATATTCACATTTTTGCAAATTGATTTGGCAATAACCTAAAAGTTTTAAGTGAATGAATAATCTTATGGATGCATGTATGATAATAAATGTTTTATGGATTCAGTAAGTTGTGAAATTTTTTATTTGTACATCTAGATCTTGGATAATTGATTCCATCCCCCCCCCCCCCCCCCCCCCCACTCCCAATTATTCTAAAGAATTACAATAGTGATGAGGAACTTATTTTAAGGATATTTTTTTTCAAGACTAGATGCAAGATGGCTGAAAAATCTTGCAAGGTAATCATTGATAGTGGAAGCTCTAAAAATTTGGCATCAGAAGAGTTGGTTATGAAGTTGTAGTTGCAGAGGCTAAAGCATCCAAAACCCTTTCATGTTTCATTGACCAAGGATGAGCATAAGATATTGGTAAGTGAGGAATGCCTTGTGAAGTTCAAGATTGGACATTACTTTGATGAAGTTTTATGTGATATTATGCCTATGGATTGTTCTCATATTTCTTTGGGTAGACCTTGGAGATATGATAGATATGATATACATTATGGAAGATTGAATCAATATACTCTTCAGGTAAATGGGAAAAAGAGAATATTGTTACCTTTTATTGAAAGTATGGATGCATGTATGATAATAAATGTTTTATGGATTTAGTAAGTTGTGAAATTTTTTATTTGTACATCTAGATCTTGGATAACTGATTCCCCCCCCCCACAATTATTCTAAAGAATTACAATAGTGACGAGGAACTTATTTTAAGGATTTTTTTTCAAGACTAGATGCAAGATGGCTGAAAAATCTTGCAAGGTAATCATTGATAGTGGAATCTCTAAAAATTTGGCATTAGAAGAGTTGGTTATGAAGTTGTAGTTGCAGAGGCTAAAGCATCCAAAACCCTTTCATGTTTCATTGACCAAGGATGAGCATAAGATATTGGTAAGTGAGGAATGCCTTGTGAAGTTCAAGATTGGACATTACTTTGATGAAGTTTTATGTGATATTATGCCTATGGATTGTTCTCATATTTCTTTGGGTAGACCTTGGAGATATGATAGATATGATATACATTATGGAAGATTGAATCAATATACTCT
Organism: Cupressus sempervirens; assembly: GCA_028749045.1. Lineage (NCBI taxonomy): Eukaryota > Viridiplantae > Streptophyta > Pinopsida > Cupressales > Cupressaceae > Cupressus > Cupressus sempervirens. Next base: position 86,548,751 of record CM053791.1, on the reverse strand, counting down.
TCAGGTAAATGGGAAAAAGAAAATATTGTTACCTTTTATTGAAAGTATGGATGAGGTTAATTGTACTAATGGGCATGGTCAATGGGAAACAATTTAAGAAAGAAATGAAAAGGAACCAAGCTTTTTTTGCTATAATTCCTAGAGGACCAAATTTTGGTAGTAATGATCAAGTGATAGGGGAAGCTAGTAATGAAAAAGTGACAACAAAAGTTGGTAATGACTAAGTGACAATAGAAGCTGGTGATGATTAAGTGACAAAAGAAACTAGTAGAGGCTGAGTACGAACATAAATTGAAAACTTATTGAATGCGTATAAAGAGATTGTTGTAGAGGATATACCTGGTAGTTTACCGCTAGTAGGGAGTATAAGTCATTGCATGGATCTAATTCTTGGAACTAGTTTTTCAAATAAAGTACCATATAGAGTGACATCCATAGAGAATGAAGAACTTAATAGACAAGTGCATGAGTTGTTGTAGAAAGGTTTGATCATAGATATATTGAGACCATGTATTGTACTTTCTATATTAGCACCTAAAAAGAATGGAGAATGGAGAAGTGTATTGATTCTAGAGCTATTAACAAGATCGCAATGAAATATAGATTTCCTATGCCCAGGATGGTTGACATAATAGATTGTTTGAACGGAGTAAAGTATTTTACCAAGATTGTTTTGAAGAGTGGCTATCATCAGATCAGAATCAAAGAAGATGATGAATGGAACACTACTTTTAAGACAAAAGATGGTTTGTATGAATGATTGGTTATGCCTTTTGGTTTAAATAATGAACTTAGTACATTCATGAGGTTGATGAATGATGTTCTAAAAAGATTCTTGGGTAAATTTGTGATTGTTTATTTGGATGAAATTTTGATATCTAGTAAACTAAGGAAGAACATCTTGAGCATGTTAGACAAGTATTGTAGAGATTGAAAGAGGAGAAGTTGGTGATTATTTTGAAAAAGTGTTCTTTTATGCAAGAAGAGATTGTGTATTTGGGATTTTTGATTTTAGATGATGGTTTGAAGATGGATCCTAAGAAGGTAAAAGCAATTTTGGAATGGCCTACACTTGAGAATGTGGGTGAGGTAAGACCATTTCATGGTTTGGCAAGCTTTTAAAGGAAGTTTATAAGGAATTTTAGTTCTATTTGTAATTCTATAACTAAGACAATGAGAGGAGATAAAAAGGGATTTCAAATGGACATGTGGAGTAGATAACCATTTTGAGACATTAAAACAAAAGTTTGTTGAGTTTCCTGTATTGGCTTTGCCTAATTTCAATAAGGTATCTCAAGTTGAATGAGATGCAAGTGGTAGTGCAATAGGAGCTATATTGAGTCAAGAAGGTAAACCTATTTCTTTCTATAGTGAGAAGTTGAATGATGCTAAAAGGAAATATTTTGTGTATGGTCAAGAGTTTTATGCTATTGTTCAAGCTTTGAAGAAGTGGAGACATTATTTGATTCCTAAGGAGTTTGTGTTGTATACTGATCATAAAGCTTTATAGTACTTGAGAAGTCAACACAAATTGAATTAGAGACATATGAAGTGGGTTGAGTACTTATAGAGTTTTAGATTGGTCACTAAGCATAAGAGTGGAGTTATTAATAGAGTTGTTGATGCATTGAGTAGAAGATGTTCTTTATTGACTGAAATGAACATTGAAGTAGTTGGTTTTGATGAAATGAAAGAGTTGTACGATACTAATCTTGATTTTTCTAAGGCATAGAGAGAGTGCAAAGCACCAAGTCTAATAGATCACATAAGTAAGTATGAAAAATATTATATTCAATAAAGTATGTTGTTCAAAGGCATTCAATTGTGTATTCCTAGAAGTTCTATGAGGTTGAATTTGTTTAAGGAAAAGAATAGTGATGATTGGTTGGACATTTTAGAATTGATAAGACATTTGAAGGAGAAGTATACTAACCACAAATGTATAATGGTGTTCATAAATTTGTAAGGAGTTGTGGAGTTTTTCAAGTTGCAAAAGAAGTAAGTCAGAATATTGGTTTGTATACATCTATTTCTATTCTTGAGAAACCTTGGAGTGACATCAATATGGATTTTGTTATTGGATTTCCTAAAACAGTGAAGGAGTATGATTCTATATTTTTCTAAAATTTCTCATTTCATACGATGTAAGAAGACATCAGATTTTGAGCATGTTTCCAACATTTTCTTCAAAGAGATTGTGAGATTGCATGGATAACTAGGAAGAATTATTTCTAATAGAGACAATAAGTTTGTTGGTTATTTTTGGAAGACTTCATTGAAGGAGATAGGTACTGAATTGAGGTTTAGTTCTACATTCAATCTATAGATAGATGGATAGATAGAGGTTGTGAATAGAAGCTTGGGTAATTTGTTTAGATGTTTAGTTGGAGATAAGCCATGTAATTGAGAGATGGTATTGGCACAAGCTGAATTTACATATAATAATTTAGTGAATAGGAATAAAAGGAAAACACCTTTTGAGATTGTTATAGGAATGTAGCCTAGAGGAGTATCAGATTTGAAGGATTTTGCTAGTGAAAAAAAGAGAAATGTTATAGGGGAAGAATTTTCTAATTTCATGGGGTCTTTGTATAAGGAAGAAAAATTGAGGATGGGACAAAGTAATCAAAAGTATAAAAAGAATGTTGACAAGTCTAGAAGATATCATATTTTTTAATTTGGTGACAAGGTGATAGTTCGTTTAAAGAAAGGAATATTTCCTATTGGAACATATATTAAATTAAAGATGGAGAAGTTTGGACCTATTAAGATCTTTAAGAAGTTTGATATTAGTAATTCTTATGAAGTTGAATTAATGATGACTTAGATATATCTCCTATATTCAATGTTGCTGATTTATATAAGTGCATGAGTCAGATGATGAAGTTTTTATATCAGAATGATTATCCTAAGAATAAGATTGAAGAATTTGAACATGTATTGGATCAAAGAGTTGGGAAAAGCACAAGAGGAAAATATTACTATGAGTATTTGGTGAAGTGGAAGAATAGACTTGTTGAAGATGCTACATGGATTTTTTAATCTGAGTTAGATTCAGATTAGGTTATGACATTTGCATGATTTAGGAGAATCATTTCTTCCAACCTTGGCTATCTAATGTAGGAGCATCCTGGATTGCCTTGTAATCTTGCATTTTTTTTTCATTCTGTTATTTATTGTTGAGTTCCAGTTGCTTCCAAGTACTAGTTTCCAATTTCTATCAAGTGCTAGTTTCCAGTTGTTGTCATGTTCTAGTTACTATCAAGTTTCAATTATTGTCGAGTTTCAATTATTGCCAAGTTCTAGTTGCTACCTATTTTTTCAGTGTGTGCCAAGTTGTCAAAGATTGGCTAAGTGTTCCTTTATGTGCTAAGTGAGCCTATTATTTGCTGATACTCAGTTCCTTCTCTAATAGAGTTGTCTATGTCTTGGTTCTTAGTGGGAGTCAATTTTTGTATTTAATTTTGATCATGAATTTAATGTTAAGATCTTGTTTAGGGATGATTGTTTAATATTTTGGGGTTAGCCTTTTTGTTATGTAATGTTCTAGAATCTTCTATAAGCCATTTTGGAAAGTATAGATTGAGTGCTTAGGCTTAGGTTAAAGGAAAAATTTATAGGGTTTCAAAAGTGGAATGAATATGTGTCTAGAAATATGGTTTTGAAGTTGGATCATGGATCTTGAATGTGTTTTGTATCTGGTTGTAACCTAGAAGGCCTTATAGATGGGCATGTACACTAATTTCTTGATGAATTAATAATTATTTTTTCTCTCTCTCTCTCCTTGATTTTGTTCTCTATTGTTTGACTCCATTGTGTTTACTCTACAAGGTGGGTTGGATAGCTAAGTTTTCCCTTTCTCTAGTTATTTCTTTCCTCCTTGCATTATATTTCTAAGTAGATGATGTAGAGAATGCATTAGTCTAGTTGTACATAACACTTTTAATTATTTGGACTAAATGTTGATGCTTCCTCTATGTGGGAGTATCTATGGTTGAGTAGAGTCATCAAGGACTCTTGGTAGTTGGTATAAAACAATATCTTTGGACACTTGAGATGGTTGAAGACTTTGAGTAGTTGATTGACACAATAATGCCTTTTTGATTGATTTCAGTGGGGGAGAGATTGCCTAAAAAATATCTTCTGGTAGTATATATATGGGGAGAGAATGTATGGGGGAGAGATGTAATGAAGAGATATGATCACATTGAGTTATATCAATGGGGGATAAGTGTCAACAATTAATTCCATCTATGTAAGAATGAGGAAGCACAAATGTAGAGTTGTTCCTGATAGTTCTATTTTATTGATGAAGAGGATTTGAAAAGATGAGAGCAACAATAATAGAGATGGATTTGGTATTCTTAGAACTTAGATGTTTTTCATCTGTTTTGTCATAAAAGCTAAAGGGGGAGATTGTTAGCATGAATTTTGATGATGTACCTTTGGGGGAGTATCCTAAGAATTGCTAGAATAGATAGGGAGATTTTTATCTTGATTGAAATGCTACATTCATGATTGTGTTTGTCATTAATGTCAACATAGTATTATTTCTATAAAGACTGGTAGAGTAGCACAGAATGAATGTGGTAGTCGAAACTATGTATTGATGATGAGCTCAGGCATAGTTCATGATATGTTCTATAGTGTATCTTGATGAAGTGGAAAAGTATGTGTGCAAAAAGTCAAAGACATGTGAGAGTTATTCACAATTTATAGAATATAGTGTGCAAATAGAGTACTTGAGAAGTGTTTTATGATTTTTGGATTGTATCTCTTAACATTGATATAATTGAGATGAGGGAAGTTAAACAGTGATAATAGATAACCTAATGATGGTTTCAATGAGTGCACGATGTCAAAATCCATATGTTTGAGAAGTTGTAATTATGAAAAGATGTAATGAATTGTAATATCTTAATGAGGTCCTATTATAATTAATTGATAAAGCTTCAAGGCTGACTGAAAAAATTAATTTGAGGATATGGGATAAAGGAAGATTATTTTCCTTGTGATAATGTGTGAGTATGCAAGAGTTTGTGAACTTGTATTGCATATGCAAAGTTTTTAAATGCATGTAAGTGATCAAAGAGATCAATATGATGAAAGTTTAATGAGAAGGTATTTGGTATGGTATTGGCATAGTAAGAGGATAGAGAAAGAGTTCAAGTTGTGGAGATCAATTTCATTTTTATTATTCTATATGGAAAAATATAGAGGCTAGTTGGAAGTGAGTTCATTGGTGTTTCTCCTGAAGCTATTTGGGCATTGGGTACATATACCTTCTACAACTCCTAACAAGGTTGACACAACTCCTAATAGGGTTGGAATCTCCTAACATGGATTCAAAGTCTCTTAACATCATGGATTGATATGTACTATATGTATTTCATTGACTCCAAACAAAGTCCACCCTCTTGCAAGGAACATTTATATGAGTATATCATTTTGTGGGCAACATCCCCCCTAGGGTTTCCCCTCTAATCAAGGGATTCCCTAGTTAACATATCTAGTGTTATTTTGTATGTGTATCTTCTTATGGTTTCTAATTATATTGTTCATGTCCTTAAGGTTTAATAAGGTTAATATAGTTATATTGATCTAATAATTTATTCACCCCCCTCTCAACTATTTGGTGGACTTTACTTTCTAACACCATAGACTCAGTGGTTGGAGAATTTAAAAAGAAGATGAAAGTTAGTTGTGACTCTACCCATGTATCTTCTAGTTTCATAATGAACATTGTTGATTTCACCTTCTCTTCCCACCCTATCACTCAAAACACCAATAGCACCTCCCTATTACTACTAACTCCATGATGAGGACTAGAAAACTAAAAAAGAGACAAGGTTTTGCCTAACTCCAATGTGTTTTAGGCTCAAGATGTAGTAAGTCCCAACTATAAATGTGTAGGTTATGAGGAATGTGAAGTCACCTTAGAGAATACTAGCAATGATATTGAAGCACTTAAGGTCCATTCTAGTACATTGGATGAGTGATTGAAGATTCTGCTGATATTTACAATGAAGGCGATGCATGTGACAACTACTACACTGCAACTACTCTAGAAGGAGAAGGTAGATGGGGGTATTGGCACAAATGACTCTAATAATGTTTATGTTTTCTTGTTTAATGATTGGAAAAATACCTTTCTAGTGCTATAAGGAAAAGGCCAAAAAAAAAACTTTTGTTTGATGCAGAGCCCTCTGTATTTAACTTCAAGGAATCTTAGTTCAACTCAAGGGATTCACAATAGGCTGGTACACTCTCAAGGAACCAAGAATATCTCAAAGATTTCAACAAATAACCCTAAAATTATACACCAATAAAGACAACATCGTTATTCACACAATTAGATTTCTATGTCTGATTACATTATTTATAACTTTTATTCCTAATTTTTTTTTTCCAAACCCTTTGGAGAAATTTTGTTCCAAATTAGGAATAATAAAACATATTTAAAGATGATACCCATCCCATAAACTAGTTACAAGTTATGGTCTTTGTATCAAGATCCATTTTCTCTGTCATAAATCAAAAGTAAAAATAGTAACCCTATCTAGGGCATAAAATATATTTCACAAAACAAATTCAAATAACACCAAACCAATTCCAAAACATCAATTTTTTAGTCTAATTTTTAAATATGTAATCCATTTATTTTTCCCATTCATAAATCATTGTATAAGATCAAATCTTTGTCTGCAACACCATTGAAGGGATTTAAAAACCAATTTTCACTCAAATATTCATAACTTTCACAAATCTAAATAAAAATGATTCAAACAAATTGGAAATAAAATATATTTGACATATATTTCCAATGAATATCATTAGACATCTTTTGTCTCCAAAATGTGTCCATACCACACATTGCAACATGGTTGTATTCAAGGAATCTCAAATCTCTAAATACCCACTTTCACCAAAATGATCATAACTTATTCATTTCTTTATAAAATTGAACCAAACAAAAAGAATGAGAAGGAGTATTCATAATTTTATCTATTCATTTCTATATTAAATGGTTTTTAGGCTGTAAAAGGCCTATAAACAACCCTAAAACTTAAAAAAACAATCAAAATCACAACAATAGAATGCACCAAAAATGTATCAAAGTATTTCCTCTTCTCAAAATTGATTTTTTTTGACCATATAGTGGTATTTATATCCATTTTATATTTAAAAACCTTCCTAACTACCCCCAAGACCAATCATGTACCTTTTCACATCATTTTTGTATTGTTAGCAACTTTCTTAATGTTGCCTTTTACAACTTTTTATGCAACTTCTATATTTTTGACAAAATGGCTTCATAGCCTTTACAACTTGACCCAAGTACAATATAAATGACTCAAATGGATTCAAATATCTCAAATAAGGAATCTTAACTTTATCATGTTCTTGTACTTTAGGTGCTCCTGCACCATAATCCCAACTTTGAAAAGTTTCCAAGTCTCTTGGAAACATGGAACCAATAACTTGCAAGAAAAAAATTAGACCAAAAATATTGACCTTCACCTTTGCCTCTTCATGCCCTTATAACCATCATATTTTAAGGACACAGGACTGACCTCAAAATCATCTTCTCAAATACTCCTATTAGTGGAGCATTAATGGTTGTCATACAAGGTTTCCATAATTCCACCATTCATCTTGCTACTACACAACTACCAACCTATTGCCATCTTACCCATCCAAGACCCTGGAAGATAAACTACCACCCTCTCTTAGTGGTTTCTCTCCTTAGACCTTCTACCCAACTTTATCTTGATGGAGACAATATCAAGACCCCTTCTTAGGTCTTCCATACACATACTTTCTTACTACATCTTTGATGGATAAGAACCCTACAACCAAAACTCATAAACAAAAAAAATACCAAATCTCTAAGGTCCTGGTGTGGATTGCCTCCCTTGGTGCTCTACCCACACACTCAAGATCTTCAAGCTCTGATACCAATCTAATGCAGAGCCCTCTATATTTACCTTCAATGAATCTTATTTCAACCCAAGGGATTAAAAATAGGCTGGTACACCCTCAAGGAACCAAGAAAATCTCAAATATTTCAATAAAGAACCCTGACATTATACTAAAGACAACATCTTCATTCACACAATCAGATTTCTATCTCTAACTACATTATTTATAACTTTCATTATTGAACTTTTTTTGCCAAACCCTTTGGAGGAATTGTTCCAAATTAGAGATGATACCCATCCCATAAGCCAATTATAAGTTATGGTCTTTGTATCAAGACCCATTTTCTCTGTCATAAATCAAACATAAAAATAGTAATCCTATCTAGTGCATAAAATATATTTCACAAAACCAATTCAAATAACACCAAAAAAATTCCATAGTATCCATTTATGAGTCTAGTTTCCAAATCTATAAGCCATTTATTTTTTCCATTCATAAATCATTTTATAAGATCAAATCTTTGTTTGCAACACCATTGAAGGCATTTAAAAACTAGTTTTCACTCAAATCTTCATAACTTTCACAAATCTAAATGAAAATGATTCAAACCAATTTGAAATAAAAGATAGTTCACATGTCTTTCCAATTAATATCATTAAAGGTCCCGAGTCTCCAAACTGTTTCCATACAACATGGCTATATTCAAGGAATCTCAAATATGTAAATACCCACTTTCTCCATAATGATCATAACTTATTCATTTCTTTATAAAATTGAACCAAACCAAAAGAAAAAGAAGGAGGATTCATAATTATATCTATTAATTACTATATTTCATGGTTTTCAATCTATACATGGCCATAAAAGGCCTAGAAACAGCCCTAAAACTAAAAAAACCATTCAAAACCACAACAATAGAATGCACCAAAAATGTATCAAAGTATTTCCTCTTCTCCAAATTGATTTAGTTCGACCATACAGTGGTATTTACATCCATTTTATAGTTAAAAACCTTCCTAACTACCCCCAAGACCAATCATGTACCTTTTCACATCAGTTCTGTATTGTTAGCAACTTTCTCAATGTTGCCTTTTACAACTTTTTATGCAACTTCTATATTTTTGACAAAATGGCTTCATAGCCTTTACAACTTGACAAAAATAGAATATAAATGACTCAAATTGATTCAAATACCTCAAATAAGGAATCTTAACTTTCTCATGTTCTTTTACTTTAGGTGCTCCTACACCATTTCTATTTTGTGTTTACTTTACTATGCTCTAACATTCTATCGGGATGTTCTAGTTGGTGATACTATGGATTGGTCATTTATGGTCTTATTGGACTTGAAAAACTATTGAAGTATTTAGATCTTATTTTTATATTATTTTTATTAGAATGGACAATTCTTTAGTGAATAGTAATATGGTTATTATCATGTTAGATAACAACTTGATCTAATTGTGCAAGCTCTCTTGGCATGGATTTTTTTATATCAAAGGATAGGGTTGTAAATGTGTTCATTATTTTGTTGCTGATAATGTTTTGTGAATGTGATGTAGTGTAAGGTATGAGAATTCCCAAAGGAGATCTCTTAGCCCCCAAAAAATAATCACCCAATAGAAGATAAACAATACAAAAGATATTTAGATCCAAATAATGCCAATTCTTATAATATAATCATAAGATTTACATCTAAGATGCCCAATTGTAAGGCCTTCTGAGTTACGACCAAATACATAAGAAATTACAATAGCAATTCTACAAGATCCAAACCCTAGCTAGTTTAGATCCATGATCTGGTAGAAACCTTGAGAACAATCTAAACTTGTGCTCACAAGCCATCAAGAAACCCTCTTGTTTCCCAAGCTACAACTACTAGCTCTGCTCAACTTCTCTCTTCTCATCTACTCCTCTCTATCTGACTTCCTCCATGTTGGATGATGAATAATGATAAGAAAAGAACCTCTTGTTATACAAAACCAACCCACAAGTTAGCCTAGAAAATTACATTAAATATATCCTCAAGCCACATGTTTCATTTATCATTATTATTATTTAAAAAAATTAAAATTAAAAATAAATTTTGTCACTTTCTCTCTTCTCCAATTTCTTTTTAATTACCTTTTTTTTGATAAATTATTTTTTGATGCAAGATGCTCTTGCATTAGAATGACTTAACCATTATTTTGTTCTTACTGACTAGCCCCTTATTTTTTGGTTTTTGTAACATAAAAAATATATAGTAATAATAGTAATTTTAAGTAATGGGGTATGCTATAATGTGATGGTTAAGAGGTATTCTTTATTATTGATGATTAAGGTTCAATTTGGTTACATAATTTCTATAATTTCATTAGTGATGGTTAGGAGGGGGTGTCATTTTTGTAGCTACTATTGTTCAAACCTTGTTGTACCATTTAAATAATAGAATTTGTCTCATTATGTGATAATTAAGTGGTGTTGGTGTTTATGTGTCTACCAATGTTCAAACCTCATTGGACCATTTAAACAATAAAGTTCATCTTGTTGTGTGATGTCTAAGAGTGGTGTTTTTGTGGTCATTAATGAGAAAATTGTGTCGATCCAAAATATTCATGAGTTTAATCCTCAATATTAATGTTGTTATAAAATTATTAAAAGATCGGGGATCCCCTCTCTTTCACCTTAGAAAAATAAAATAACTAAAATATTTCCTTCTAAATAAGTAACTTTTAATTTGTTTATAATTTGTACATTTGTTATATAGTAGTAAAAGATAAAAATGTGTACTACATATTATTATTACTATAGGATTAGTCTAGTACTTTATATTATTTTTATTTTTATTAGTAGATTTGTATTTTATTAATATAATTTAATGTAAAGCTATAGAGTTTGTAAAATGGTAGTAATAGTTTGTAGTTGAGATCATACATTCCCATCTACCACTAACAAGAGACTTAACTATATACAAATAGAACTAAACTCAAGATGTAACTACCCAACATGGAGAAACTAAAAAAAAATCACATGTAATTGATATCCATATATTTTAAATATGCAATTAGTCTAGACTATTCACTCAAAATGAAACCTAGCACTAGACAATGATGTTTAGACAAAATGACCACATCTAAACTAGACTGAAAAAAACCCAAGGTGATAAGGGCTACCAATACAACCCCTCAAAATTATCATTGTCAACTATAACCATGACCATGACCATAACCAAAACAACAACCACAACCATGACCAAAACAAAAACCACAGCCATAACCATGACTATGACCATGAACTAGACCATATACACATATTAATCCTTACCCCATTTGAGGAAAGCCATGTTGGTATAATGATGAAGATGATTGATTTAGGAGCTTGAAGTATCAAAATGTTATTGACATTCTTGGCAAAAAATCATACTAGAGGAGATGAGTCAACCATATTAGTAGTAGATTAGATCAAACATGCACAATTGCAAGTATTTAGTGCACCAATCACAAAAGAGTCAAATGTGGAAATGATTAGTGATAAATAATTTGGTAGTTTCAAGTTTTTTGATTTATGTGGAATCATTTTCAATATCATATAAATCTATATCTAGAATCACATCAACTAGTCTAAATTACAAAAAGAGATCTAAGGAAGAGAACCAATGATAATAGTTAGAAAAGGGATACAATAAAACTTAGATTGAGTTAGTAACTAATGGAGAAAATTTTAAAATATGATTTAATTTCTTGTTGAATATTTGGTGTCAACATCAAAGAATTCAAAATGATGAATTCATACACTCTCACACATGACATTAATTGTTTCGGTAGCTCACTAAGTAACACATTTAGGTGTTCATGGAAATAGAAAAATATTTATTAAAAGAGATGTAAATCAAAATGTAAATAGTTGTAATACATCAAAATGTAAATAGTTGCACTACATAAATTTGATTTGTGAAGATATGACATAATTATTTAATTATTGTGGAAGCATATCAAAATAGTAAACGAGTAGAAGAATAATGGATTTGTCAAGAAGCAATTGACATTTTGATATCATCATCACTTATTTAATTCAAATAGGTTTGAAAGTTAAATCCCTTAACAAGGTCACTTCTGACAAGATAAGCATGACCCTGATAGATCTGAAGTTTAAATCTGTCATACCCAAATTTTTAGGGTAAAACACAACTTAAAAAAAAAAATTAAAGATATCACATAGGATATGACATGCACAACTTACATTACTCAAATAAGTTAATTAAATGACTATGTTTCAAACATCCAAAGGTTGTGATTTTAATCCTTACTAGGTTATTGGCCCGGGTCTAATAGGTGTGTGACTTGGTTAGGGCACTAAACATCATAGTTGGTGATTAAGTGAAGGTGAAAAATGAAAATTTTGCCAAGACAATTGAACATGAGCATGATTTTTAATTAAATTAAATGTGTAATTATCTCTTGACATTCTTCATCTTTTGACTCTTCAAGTCATGCTCATTCTAAGACTTATTTAATTAATTAAATTTTCAATACATATATTTCTTTTTAAATTATCTTCCTAGGAAAATCTAAATTAAATACCCTAATATAAGTTAAAACATTAGGTACCCATTGAACTTAGTTACTAAATAAATTAATTACAACATCTATAATTTAAGCAATTAATTAATTAACTAAATAATCTATTATTTAATATTACTTTCTGACTACAATAAATAGATAATAATAATTAACTATTTACTTTGTTGCTCACACCATTTATTACTATCCTAGACTATCTAATTTTAACATTACTTATTCTGCCCACGAACAACTTCTTCCTAAACTAATTTCTAATAATAAGAATTAAATAATAATTAATTCCTAAAAAATTCCTCATACCATTAAATCCCTTTTCCCAAAGTACTTTCTAACTTACCTATTTCTAATCCTAAAATTTTATTTCTTTCCTACATTCAAAACAAGGGATGTGGGCCACCTATTTTACATGGGGGACAAGACATCTTTTGGAAAGTACTCAAGTAGGAGGGTTGTCCAATGTTAGAGTTTGTCAGCCCCTTTATGAGTCCAAGGAGAAGGAAATGACATGGATGAGGGAAGGAGGAGATGGGGACCACTCTCCACTTCCTTTCTTTGGTTTATTTTCTGCCAACTTTTTTTTCAACTTGATTTATGGCTTCCTAAAGTGGTGAGTACTTTATTATTTAATTTGAGATGTTTTAGACTTATCCCCTCTTAGCATGATTGAACCTTGATTACTTATTTTATTTATATAATTATATATTTTTATAGTTTGTCATGTCTTATTTTATTCTCTTGTGTCAAATTGACCCTAATGGTTAATTTGTACTTCTTTCTTTATAGGATTTTTTTGGTCGATGTAATATTTTATTGGTGATTCTTCTTGGAAGACTCAAGACATATATTTTTAATTATAATTATAAATATATTAATACCAACTATGACTATATTTTTATTTTTAGCTACTCTCATACAAATTCTAGAGAGTAAAATGCATATCTACAACAAGTTTCTTCTTCAAAGTATTTGTTCCAAACTATCTTATTCTTCATTCTTTTTCTCTATATTATTATGGTATTATGGAATCTTGGTAGTGTTATAATGTGATACTATTTTCATGTGGATATTGAGTTGGATCAAATGATTTAGATTACTTGAAGTAATGTATTTAACTAGAAAAGATAATGCATTAGAAATCATGTTCAATGAAAACTATTTGATTTCTTGTTCTATCAATAATGCAACTAAGATGATATTTCCTTTGAGTGTATGCATAGTAACTTCTATTTACAAAATCAATCCTTTGACATGCATCTTTCTTTTATATATTCTTACTTCCATTACATACATGCATTTATTTCATACACACACTTACAATAATATTAGTTATCATTTGAAATATTATGGAGAACAAATCCATTGTTTGAATCATAAATCCACATGAGGGTAAATTATTCTTTTATATGTTCATTCCTTATACATCCAAGTAAATGACTATTTCCTTTACATAATACTCTATCTTTTCTTCCATTTATGATGATGGACCAATTTGAATGCAACTAGATACATACACATTGAATGATACATTGCAACTATAAAGGTGCATATTCCTAATTCCTCATTTTTTTCCTCAACACTATATTCAAAATGATATACACTTAGAATGAAGACCCTCTCTTATATTAAATTTCACAAAACAACAATGGATACCTTATCAACACAACACATTTTACAATGACATTGAAGAACATTACACTTTTCAAATACATCACATAAAGACACATCTTTTGGCTTCATCAATGGAGAAAAAGATCCCAAATTTCTTCATGGATCCAAGAGCATAATCTTGTAAAACAAAGATAGAAGAACCATGGAGGCTCACCTCCCATCCTAGGCTTCTAAGAAGCCACCCATCAAGTTGGGGAAACAAGGCTCAAATAGGTTGCACTCAGACATTAACAATGCATGAAAAAAATCATTACAACACATGTAAACTCCCTTCCAAGGCTTAACAAAATGATTCACCATTGGAATCATGAAACAATGGGTGAAGGTGTGCTTTTCAAATAGGAGACTTGCCATATCAACCAATATCTGCAATAACAATTTTCATGCCCTTTTAGGGATTTCACAAATCAGCAATTTCCATGCCCTTTCAAGGCTTCACAAACATACTCCAAACACACTATGATGACGGGCCACACCACCCGTACCAACTCACAACCAAACCTGATGAATGCAACAATATGGAGATAGAGAGATGACAAAAATGCTTCATAAAGCATCCATTAATACTTGAAAATTCACTACAAGAGCTTACACTTGAAGAGCTTCTATTTCTCCAACTTCCTTTAGAAGAGCTTCCATTCCTTGAACTTCCATTAGAAGAACTTCCATTTCTCCAACTTCCATTAGAAGAGCTTCCATTTCTCGAACTCCTTTAGAAGAGCTTCCATTCCTTGAACTTCTTGAACTTGATTACAAACGATTATAAGCCTTGCTTAAATAGGCACTTCTAACCCAAGACATTACAAACACAACCAATGTGGGATAAAAGGTAAATACAACTACCTTTAAATAAATATTAAATTCCCACCCAAATACAACTAAGCACCCAACAAATATTAAATGCATGATTTAAGGAAATTTCCTCAAACTTCTAAGATACCACCTACACACCTCGATTAATGGAATAACAACTATTTTTATTATTTTTCTATTTACGCCACCTATGCATCTTGAAAATAGAAATTCCTCTTTTCTCCACTTTTCCTATTTTCTATTTTTAATTATTTTCCCTCCATTTTTGTCACTTTCTCTCTCCTCCACAATTTTCATGCATCACACTACCATCAACTATAGCTTCCTTGGAGCCCATACTCCATAAACTCCCTTTCCACACAACATTCCCTTATCACCCCTAGAGCAAGATATGAAAGATTATGGAATACAATGGACCCCATAATCCAAGGATCTGAATTAAATTTTCAAGCCCAACCAACCCCTCCACCCAAGGCATCTCTTCCCTCCCAAGGGTTAGTGAAGCCTTCACACCTGTTAACATTCATATGCATAAAATCAAGGAAAAATCTACAAGAGAAATCCATCATAGCAATGACACATACCAAAATTCTCAACACAAACACATAACATGAATTTTACCACCATATGAACAAGAATAACATCATTGAGCAAGTGCAAATGAGAGTTATGGCATGATCACCAACCTTGGTCCAAGTTAATGGCAAAATGAAAGTTGTTGTAGAGCTACTTTCTCCTTAGTCCTTCCTCCTTCCAAACCCTAATTGCCTCTAAACTTACAAAGTGTGTGAACACCCACTAGTTTGTCCAAACTCCCTTAAAAAGATCTCCAACCCCACTATCTCCATTTTTGGCAAAATATGAAGTGCATTTTTTCTTACACTATTGTCCCTTCGTGACAACTCCAATTTCAAATTTTTGGAATAATGTATTGGTTAAAGGGTACCCTAGGTTAGCTAAGCACTAAAATGGTCGAATTTAGGCCCCTAACATGTTATTCTAACATATGGGTAGATTATTTTCACAAAAAAGGCACTTTGGGACCACCTATTGACCCTCTAAAATCCTTGTCAAGTTTGAATTCGAAATTCCCCTTGATGGTGACCCATCCTATCTTTTCTCCAAGTGGATTTAATTAAATCTTTTGAAGGTCATTTAGTTTAAGGTTAAGTGTTGCCATGACCAAAACCCTAGGTGACATGTCACCAACACATAAATAATTACAAGTATCAAGTGACACATTTAAAACACACTACACATCACCATGACATATCCCTAATGTATTTATGAGATTAAATTTATCACACACATGCAAGCTTACATTTATGAAATAAAGGCTTTTGCATCTTCTAAAGATTCACCTTGGCTAAACCATGTTTACATGAGTTTGGACCTTGTTTTCCCAATAAAATTCCATGGTTCAATTTCCTACACACTAAACTTGAACATTAGTATCCCAATGACAAATTATATAAGATGCATGTGTATAAATACATGACAATTTTAACATTTTAAAATCAACTTATTCAAATTTCTATAATTAACCTTTATTTCTAATCATTTTTCATATGAAAAGCATTCAAAACATGAAGATATCAAAATTTTCATATCAACATTAATATTTCCCTTATTGGATACAATTGATTAATTGTGTGTTGTCTTTGATGTTACACAAATGTCATATCAGTTGATGGTTAGTGCATAATGAGCTCACTTGGTTAGTGAAGACAATTTTCCTTGTCTACTAAGCATTCTTGAGTTTGCTCTATACAGAAGGTAGTATCTATCGAGCTCATTCGAGATTCAAAGGAATGTATGTAGAAAAGAGTGTTAACCAAGCTCACTCAGTTAACAAAGGAAAATTGAACAGAGCCAGTATTAACCAATTTCACTCCGTTACTAAAGGAATTTTGTAAATTTGTAGTGTTAACCGAGCTCTTGTTGGTTAACACAAGAAATCATGTTAGAATTAGTTTCTATCGAGTTGGGTTGGCTACCAAAGGATTTTCTTATTTTGGCATGTAAAGCTTAACTATTTTACCTATTGATTCCAACTGACTATGGTAATGAATATTGGTTATTCTAATTTGTATTTGAGTTGATTTGACAATCTAGAAGGTATAAGTAAAAGGTTAATTTGTGATTTCAAAGTATGCAAATTGAATGCATTGGAAGAGATAAGAAGAGAGGGAGAAAAATTAAAGGATAAGTAGGTATCCTTGTGGAGAAAAAAAGTGTTATTCAATCAGGAAGGATCAAGTATACGCTAGAACAAAGATCCGTAAACAATAATTTAGTTGCATCTCAATCAACTCATTTCATTATTACTCTCTAACCATTGTAGCAATGATCTAAAATCTCTTAATAGAGTTGGTTTAACAGCCATTTGTAAATCCTCTAACATGGTGGCAATTCCATTGAATTGTTTCAAGACCTCTTACAAGGCCACTTCTAATAGGGTGATCAAATCCTTTAACAGGATCACACCTAATAGTGTGTTTTTTAACCTTTAATAGGATTGGCTCCTAATAGGGATCATTCAGAAGAGTAAAAAAAAAAACTAGTTATAATTGGTGATTTTTCCCAAATTGGGTTTCCATGTTAAATCCTGGTGTCATATGTGTTCATGTTACTTCTTTCATGCTTGTAAGTAAATTACTGACATTATCTTAAGATCCACTAAGTTAAAAACATTCTAGATTTATCGAGATACAACAATTTCTATATGCTTACGGAGTATCAGTTATATCAGTCTAAATTTTATATTTGACATCTAAGGGATCTAGGATTTATTTTAGTAGTAACTAATTCACCCCTCCCCTCTTAGTTACTCCTCTTATATTTCCAACATCCCTATCATGATCAATTTAATATTTTGAATCACATTATATTCCATCTTCTATTATGGTGGTGAAATGTTGAACCTATAATGTTAAGTTGACCAACATGAAAATTAGTTGTGAATATATATCTTAGGTTATAAACACCAAAATGTAAAACTCATGACTAGTATCCTTTGATTCAATATAGTTTGTTTACTAATAGTATGTAGTTAACATTATGAGTTAAAACACATAATAAGGTGTATCAATTATGTCAGGAAAATCAAGGGGTTACATAGTCACATAATTATCAAAATCAATTATAGAATAAATCTATTACATCTTACTAAGCCATAAAATTTGTCCTCATGAATATCAACATATCCATCTAATACTACTTGCACAATAATTGGATTATGGCATTACATCATACTGAGTTCTACCATGTAGACCCTTATCTAATTTTGATAACAATTTTTATCTATGATTACTAGAAATGTTTACAAGAGTGCATGTTGATTTATCTTTCCAAAATTCAATTTCCCTAATAGCCCATACTATTTCATGAAACCATCAACATAGTTTCCAAGTTATGACATTTCAAACCTTTATTCCATATGGTCTTAAGTCATCAATCTAATGCAACTAAATAGGTTATTTAACCTAGCACTAGCTAAAATCTATATCCATCTTAGGCAACATCTTGTAGTTCATTATTGATACATGAATTATTGCTCATGACATACATAAATTCTAAAACCTTCTTACCCTACTTTTATTATATGATGTAAGGATAACTATATATAATTCACATCCTTTTCATGAGAAACTAAACATATCATTTGATGTCCTTGCTCTTACTAAATCCTAATCATATCCATAGCATTTAGGATTAGTAATAAGATACTAGGGAAGAGGACTTACAAAATCCTCTTTCGAGGTGACTCTTAGAAGGAGATATTAATCCATTAACAACTAGCTTGTAAAAAGTGTTTTCTAATAGCTTTTAAAACATCTATGCATACTCCTAATTGGGTATTCCCTGAATAAGGTGATGTAATTATCCCAATAGAGAAAAAAATAAAATAAAAACAACTCATTTTTGCACTTGTGAAACATTGTGGGTGCTAATTCCCATTATTTTCTTTTTCCCTAACCAAGCATTTCCACAAAAATAATCTTGATGTTCTTGTGTTGCATGTTGTGGATATTTTATTTACTTTTCTTCTATGTTATAGTTTATTTTGTGTGTTGTTTATTTTGGAAATTGATTAAAATAATTGCAATATCTATGATTGCACTCATTCATGCCCCCACATCTCAGTACCTTATCATGCTAATAAGTCATAGCCATTTTCCCTCATCTATTCCTACATGTCTATCCATGCTCCAACCAACTGAAATCTAAACAAATCTATGTTTATTTTCTCATTGGTCATTCTCAAAGCCAATACCAACTCCAATTTATGAGAAGTTTTCGGAGTGATTAGCCTATACTTCTATCCTCCACCTTCATTTCTAAGATTATTTTATGAGATCTATGAAAGAGGAAATATCACAAGTGGTTTGGAACTCTTGGGAACACAAAATAATCTCCATTTTTTACCACAAATATTTGGCCCAACATCACACAAGCCATAATTTTATCCAACCCAACTCACTATTCTAGATAAACACATTGTTTAACCACCCAAATACCTATGCCCTTGAAATAAAATAGACCCATAAAGCACAAAACCAAGAGGAAATATCTTTATTGTTCAAAAAAAAAACTTGGAAATCAAAAACTTGACAATCCCCAACAACCATCACCTTAGGATGAGAAAGAAAGGATCTCCCATAGAAAACAATTCTTCAAGTGCTCTTTTGAGACAAGTACCTAGAAGGCCATTTGCTTCTTCAATGACGTCAAAGATAAGTTTTCCTCCATCACCTTCCATTCTTAGTTTCTTTTTATACATACGTGTTAATTCAAAGAAATCAAACACAAAGGTATTCACTATATTAATAAAAAGAACTATGATTACATCAAAACATTCCTTGTGTAATCAAAGTGGAGTACTAGAGCATGTGGAATTCCATCCTACCACTCCCAACATTTGATAACCCATCCATGCACTAGCATTGTTTGTCACCTACCACCTCATAACCATCTTAACAAATTACTAAATCTCCATCAAATTTGAACTAAATTTCTTTAAAAAACTCAATGCCATAATAGATAGTGAGTTTTCCAAAGTAATTCCACCCCTTGTGGAAAATTTTAAACTTTCTAAAGGCACCATACTCATTTCAAATAATATTTATGACCTTTTCCAATTTTCATACTTTAACTTTACCATTTCCAATCACCTATGAGTCATCCTCTAGCTACAAATGTTCCACCTTCAACTTGGTTTCTAACTCAATTGTAAGCAATACCACTCGAGTTGCACCCTCATTGTTTGTCTCTTCCACAAAAGTTATGGTTTTATTTTTTTAGAATATTTTTAATTGAACGACAAGTGATATATCCAACCTTGAAGAACCTAATTTTCCCTTTAAATTCCTCATTAAAATTAATTATAATCTATATTACTTCTATTTTTTACCACTAAAATAAAAATCTAGCCTTTTCAGAAGGATACACGCTCAATAACCCATTAACATGTGTACTATAGTAGTTTACTATGCCTTATTCTTGTATTGAAAAGATCCTTTTAATTTTTATAACATTATTTTTCTAAAACTAGATCACAACACCAATGATGTTCCTTTGGAAAGATCATAAGGACCTTAAAATATTGTTGTAAGTGAAGAGAGTAACTAAGAGGGGAGGGGTGAATTAGTTACTATAAAATAATTCCATGTCCCTATATGTCAAAAAGAAAAATTTCATTGATAATGCCATTCTTTATTGAGCTCATTAAAGACTAACTTCTTATTGTAACTCAATTAACAAAGTAGTCTTTTAAATATTAATCTATTTTAACCTTTTGAAAATTAGTTGCATAAACATAAAGCATATAGAAAATAAGATGAACACATATGACACCACGATTTAATGTGAAAACCCAATTTGGGAAACTACCATGCAACTAGTTATGATATTTTCATTCTTCTGAAGTGATCCTTGTTAGGAGCCAACCTTGTCAAAGGTTACAATATATACTATTAAGTATGACCTTGTTAGAGGATCCAATTCACCCTATTAGGAGTGGCCTAGTTAGAGGTCTTCAAACTCTTCAATCTTGAAATGCCATCTTGTTAGAGGATTTACAATTTGACTGTTAAATCAAATTTGTTATGATATTTCTTCACTACTACAATGGTTAGAAGGTAATAGTAATTTGGCTTGATTTATGAAGAAACTTCTTTTTTAGATTCAAATCTTTGTTTGGCTTGACCTCTAGATCCTTGATAATCTAAATATTCTTTGTTTCTTATCTTCCACATGTGTCAACTCTTCTTTTTTCTTCGATCACACATCAATCTTGTTCCTCATTTTTCACTTGACCTTCTTGATCTCTCTTATATATCATAAGCTTTGCAAAGTCATCTTGAATTCCTTTTCAAATAGTCATTAAACATCTAACTAGTTGACCTAAATTAGTCAATTAATTAACACATGTAATCTATTGATACTCAATTAATACTAGGATTGACCACTCAATCAATACTAGGATGCCTTCATTTCCCAAATACTCAGTTAGTAATGAGACTCTTTTGATGCCCAAGCACTCAATTAGTACTAAAATTTGTGTAACAACAATGATAATATACAATTAGAAGAATTGAATCCAACAATTCCCTCTTTGGCATTGATGGAAACACAACATGTCAATCATATAATGATAAAAGTATGAAAAATTAGATAATATCATTAGTTTCATTTTGATTCTCATCCATACTAAATCCCTCTCTAATTCTACCTAGATTTGTCTTAGTAGCTTCCAAATGAATTCCCCCTCTTACATCTATCACCACTTTTCTTTGTTCTTTTTAAATTATTCTCCCTCTTTTCTCTATAGCCTCATCATCTATATACTTTCCATCTTTTGATGCTATACTCTCCCTCTTTGACATCAAATGCCAAAGGATGTTGAATTTACTATGTATCTTTTTCACTAATTCATATACAATATGTTTTGAATTTTGTACCTAAAGTGTGATAACCTACATCAACTTGATATATCTTCAATGAAACTTGGTTGATACATCATCATCTTATGCATTAGTGGGCATCAAATTGGGGAATAACCCCTAGTTTACCTATTAGATACATAATCCTTAGGTAATGCCTTAGTGAATATGTCTATTATTTTCTATTGGAATACTTTAGAATAACTAGGGGGAGGGGATTAGTAATCTAAGGTCCAATTGTAAAGACAAAACTTTCCAATAATAAACAAATATATGTGCATGCATTGATCATCCATTATCTCAAACCATAGTATATTACTATCCTAGGATGTATAGATAAAACATTTTAGTGCTTAATAAATAAATGCGAATGCATTGATCATCTAATATCTCAAACCATGGTGTATTATTTTCCTAGGTCAAATGAACCTTGCAGATATGTAAACATTAAATACCAAAAAATTATTCACACAATTTGACACAAGGATTTTATGTGGAAATCCAATTTGGGAAAAAATACTAGTAACATGCTACCAATTTTCACTCTTCTAAAGTGAGCTATGTGAGGAGCCAACCTTGTCAAAGGTTACAATGCACACTGTTAAATATGACCTTGATTAAAGAATTTCAATCACCCTATTAGGAGTGATCCTTTTTAGAGAACTTTAGAACATTCCATTAGAACCTTGTTAAAGGATTTACTCATGACTATTATTTCAACCTTATCCAAAGGATTTATCTAGAATAATATAGTTGTTAGAAAGTAACAATAGGACTTACTCTAATAACAAAAAAAACTCACTTGCATATTACAAATCTTTTATTTAGTTCTCCATACTACTTGACATTCAATCTCCTTCATCTTTGACTACTTTTTCACCCTTTAAGACCTCACCACCTCAAGCCTTCTTTCTTAGTATGCCAACTATAGGTTCATGTTGGATATAATTGATTAATTGTGTGTTGTCTTTGATGTTACAAAAATGTCATATCAATTAATAGACAGTGCTTACCGAGCTCACTTGGTTAGTGAAGATAGTTTTTCTTATCTATCGAGCATTCACAAGTTTACTATAAATAGATGATAGTGTCTATCGAGCTCACTCAGGTGTCAAAGGAAATTATGGTAGAAAAGAGTATTAACCAAGTTCACATGGTTAACAAAGGAAAGTTGGACAGAGTTAGTGCTAACTGAGTTTTCTCAGTTACCAATGGATTTTTGCAAGTTTTCAGTGTTAACTGACCTTTTTTTGGTTAACACAAGAAATTATCTCAAAACCATTCTTTATTGAGCAGGGTTGGGTAATAAAGGATTTTGTTTTTTTGGCATGAGAAGCTTAATTATTTTAAGTATTTGTTCTAGCTGACTATGGTAATGATTAGTGGTCATTCTAATTTGTATTGAGATGACTTGAAAATCTAAATGATATAAATATAAGGTCAACTTGTGGTTTTCAAGTGTGTGCAAGTGTGGGTATTGAAGTAAGAAGGAAAGAGTGAGAGTTAACTTGAAGGATAAGAAAATATCCTTGTGGAGAAAAAAAGTAATATTTGATTAGGAAGGATCAAATTTTAAGTAGAATAGAGATCTAGATTCAGCGATTCAGTTGCATCACAATTAGATCATTTCATTGTTACTCTCTAACCATTGTAGCAATGATCTAAAGTCTCTTAACAGAGTTGGTTTAACAACCAGTTGTAAATCCTCTAACAAGGTGGAATTTCCATTGAATTTTTTTAAGACCTCTTGCAAGGACACTCCTAGTAGGGTGATTAAATCCTTTAACAAGGTCACACCTAATAATGTGTTTTGTAACCTTTAACAGGGTTGGCTCTTAACAGGGCTCACTTCAAAAGAGTGAAAAATAGTAACTAGTTACATTTGTGGTTTTTTCCAAATTGGATTTCCACGTTAAATCTTGGTGTCTCATGTGTTCATGTTATCTCTCTTATGCTTGCAAATTAATTACTATTAATGTTTTCAGATCTACTAAAAGTAATTCACACTCTACATTTACAGAGTTACAACATTTTCAGTGTGTTTATTGAGTAACAACAACAATTAGTTTTCTTTGTTTAAATTTTATTGTTGACATCTAAGGGATCTAGGATTTATTTTAGTGGTAACTAATTCACCCCCCTCTTAGTTACTCCTATATTTCCAAAAATTGGTATTAGAGCATTTGGTGCTTCCAGGAAAGGTTTCAAGGACCTAAGCTAAAGATCAAAATGTCTTACAAGAGAGAGATTCCAAAGCTAAATAAAGACAACTTTTTAGCATGGCAGGGACTCATGAGACTTCATCTAGCCACCATTAGTGATTCAAGCTGTAAATACCTTGATGAATAATACAAAACTCTTATTGGTACATTGTCTAGTGGAGATCTTGCTAAGAAAAAGAACCATAACATCATGATGATTGATAATGTATCTGCGCTAAGCTATGATGAATTTGATGAGATCAAAGACTGTAAATTTTTTTTTGATTTGTGGAACCTAAAGGACATCTATGGTGGTGATGAAAATGTAAGAAGAACCAAAGCAGAAAGCCTTAGAGGATAGTTTGATTAGATGAGAATGAGAGAAGATGAAAATGTTGCAAACTATGTGGAAAGAATCAAATCTAGTGTCAATGAAATCAAAGCTTCTAGAGGAGAAATCAAGGAAGAAACTGTTGCAAGTAAAGTTCTCAGAACATTACTTCCTATCTATGTAATTAAAGTATCTGCTATTCAAGAAAAGAGGTGTGATCCAAATCACAAGTTAATTTTGGATGTTGTAGTAGGAAGATTGATAGCTTTTGAGCTAGACAACTTTGACAATTATTTTCCAGCTTTCAAAAATGTTGAGTTTGCATTTGAAGCTAAAATTTCACTCAAAGAAAAAGGCAAGAAAACAAAGGACATTTAGTTAGAAAGTGAAGAGGAATAGAGGAAAGTTTTGATAGTGATCTTGAAGTTGTTAAAGCTTTACTTGCAAAGAAATATTCTAGAGGAAGAGGAAAGTACAAAGGTAAGGTTCCTTTAATCTACTTTTCATGTGAAGAGATTGGTCATATTGTTGCCAGATGCCCAAACATAGAAAGAAAGGATGAAAAGAAGAGCCACAAGTACAAGGGAAAGAAGTAATCCAAAAGTCACAAATCCTTCAAAGACAAAGGTAAGAAGACTTATTTTATGGCTAAAGATTCTAATAATAGTGAAGATCAGATAGTATACATTGTTGTAAAAGATGAATCTAATGAAGAAGAAGATAAGATGGCACTTGTCTCTCATGTTAGTAAAAATTATACATGGGTCATAGATAGTGGATGTTCACATCATATGACTAGAGACAAAATAAAATTTGAACACTTTGAACACTATGATGGAAGTAGTGTAAGGTTTGGAAACAATGAATCTTATTACATAAAAGGGAAAGGCCAAATCTTATTAACCAATGAACTTGTATGTGATAATGTCGATTGAGTTGAAGGACTGAAACGTAGCCTACTAAGTGTAGCACAATTAATCAAAATTAGATTCAAGGTAGAATTCATGCATGGCAAGGAAAGACTGCTGGATGACAAAGGGAATCTAATTTGATTAGGCAAACAAACAAGAGGTAACCTATTTTACCTTGATAATGGTGATTGCTCATGTTTTATTGCTCAAATGGAAGAAATTTGGTTATGGCATAGAAGACTCTGTCATGTAGATTTTGATAATATGTTCAAGATAAGAAAATTTAGAAAAGTAAGAGGTATCCCTAGTTTGAAGAAACGAGACATTGGATTATGCAAAAATTGTCAGATTGAAAAAATTGGAAAGACTAGTTTTAAGAGCAAAAACTATCAATCTAAAGATGTCTTGAAAATTGTGCATACTGACCTATGTGGACCCATTGGAATAGAAAGTTATAATGGAGAAAAATTCTTTATCTTTTTTGTTGAGGACTACTCTAGAATGATGATTTTTATGTATCTTAGAGAAAAGTCAGAAGTATTTAAGAAATTCAAATGGTATCTAGCAAGAGTAGAAAAAGAAATAGGAAAAAGATTGAAATGCTTAAGATTAGATAGAGGTGGTGAATTCATCTCCAATGAATTCAATAATTTTTGCATTGAAAGAGGAATCAAAAGGCAAGTATCAACCCCTGATACTCCTAAGTAGAATAGAATAGCTGAAAGAAGAAACAGACCCATCATGGATTGTGCAAGGACTCTAATGATTGAAAAGAATGTTACTATAAAATACTGGAAGGAAGCCATCAGCACTATAGTTCATACTTTGAACCGAGTTCAGTTAAATAAGGACTCACATAAAACTCCCTATGAATTATAGTATGGTTACAAACCCAATGTAAGTTACCTGGAAGTGTTTGGCAGTAAATGTTATATCTTGAAAGAGTCTAGAAAATGAAAGTTTGATGTGAAATGTGATGAAGGTATATTCTTGGAATATTCCTACAGAAGTAAGGCATATAAATGCTTGAATTTGTCTACTCATAAAATCATAGAAAGTACTCATGTGAGAATTGATGAGTTTGCAGAAAAGACTGAAGAAAAAAGAAAAAGGGAACCAAAAGGTTACAAAAGATTTATTTATTTCACACCTGATACATTGCCAGGCACATCTAACAATAAGGAGACTTCACCTCTTGAGTCTTCATCAACTACTGAGTTGCAAGAAGTTCAAATCAAGTCACAGGGACTCGAGTCACATTCTGAATCTATTGAGTCAATGCCTATTGAGTTTGAACAACCTGAGCTTGAAATCAAAACTCAAAATGCAAACAATGAAATTCATTCAAATGGCAAAGAACCTATATTGGCCAAATATGTCAGAAGGCATCATGCACCTGATCAAATTATTGGAGATAAATCAAAAGGCACTATGAAAAGAAAAAAATTGAAAGGTACATGTTTACTTGTTGATTTTGAACCTAGAAGTGTTAAGGATGCTATAGAAAATGAAAGTTGTATTGATGCAATGAATGAAGAAATAGAACAAATAGAAAAGAATAAAACTTGGACTCTTGTTCCTTGGCCTAAAGATAAAAATGTGATTGGAACAAAATGGGCATTCAAAAATAAGCTAAATGAAGATGGACGAGTATCAAGAAACAAAGCTAGATTGGTCTGCAAAGGCTACTCTCAAGAAGGCATTGATTATGGTGAAACTTTTGCCTCTATTGGAAGATTGAAAGGTGTTCAGATCTTACTTGCATATGCAACACACAAAGGATTCAAAGTATATTAGATGGATGTTAAATCTACATTTCTCAATGGTATTCTTGATGAAGAAGTATACATTGAACAACCAAAAGGTTTTTTTGATCTTGACAAAAGGGACATGGTCTGTAAATTATACAAAGCACTATATGGTCTCAAACAAGCTCCTAGAGCCTAGTATGAAAGACTACATAACTACTTGATACAGATTGGTTTTTAGAGAACAAATGATAACAATAGTTTGTATATCAAGGAAGGACCATATAACAAAATTGTGTTGACAAAGATATTTGTGGATGATACTCTATTTATATGAAATCATGATCTATGCAAAGAAATTTTAGAACAAATGAACAAAGAGTTTGAAAAGTCCATGTTTGGTGAAATAAAATTCTTTGTTGGATTGTAGATATAGTAGAACAAGAATGATATCTATATCACTCAATCCAAGTATGTAAAAGAGATACTCAAGAAGTCTGGTATGGAATATTCTAAACCAGTTGGTACCCCTATGTGCACTGGACTCAAGCTTACCAAAGATGATGATTCCAAAAGAAGTAGATCAGACCTTATACAAATCAATGATTGGAAAATTACAATATGTAGTTCACACAAGGCTTGATATTGCTTTAGCAATTGGGATAATGGCAAGATTCTCAGCTAAACCCACAGAAAATCATATGATGGTAATCAAAAGAATTTTGAGATATCTAAAAGGTACTGAGGACTATGGCTTATGGTACAAATTTAGAGGAAACCTAGACCTAAATGTATTCACTGATGTTGATTAGGTAGGAAATCTTGATGATAGAAAAGGTACAAGTGGTGGAGCAATTCTTTCTTGGTAAAAGGTTGGTATCTTAGACAAGCAAGAAGAAAAACTGCACATCCCAATCCATGACAAAAGTAGAATATGTTGCAGTAACAATTTTTAGAAGGCATGAGGGTTGAGATCAAAGAACCAATTGTCATGTTTTGTGATAACACCAATGCAATTAACATATCAAAGAACCTAGTGAAGCATTACAAAACTAAGCACATTGGTATAATATATCATTTTGTTAGAGAATTGGTGCAGGACAAAGAAATCATATTGGAATATGTTCATACAAAAGAACAGATTGTAGACATATTCACCAAGCCATTACCTAAGGATGCATTCCTATATCTAAGAGGTATGTTAGGGGTCATTCCACTATCTAAATCTCACTAAATGAAGTTTTAGTGATGCATTAGTAGGAACCAAGTTAAAGATCAATTAGTTGATGTATCATAGTCAAGAGAATATTGCATATGAATCAATACTCAAGGTGCATTGATACTAATTTGGTATGTGTTTTCTTTGGCGTGTGTTGTCAAAGAGGGAGAAAATTATTGTCATATCTTTCTAAAAATTTTTTTTGTCATTTCAAGAGGGAGAAGTTATGTAATTCATTCATAGAGGGAGATTATTGTATGAAAGAAGAAGTTTTTTTGTGAAAAATCTAAGAGGGAGAAACTTTCTATGAGAGAAAGTCTTGTTCTCAAATTTTATTGTGCTATAACATGTTGTGTTGCCATCAATGCCAAAGAGGGAAATTGTTGGATATAATTGATTAATTGTGTTTTGTCTTTGATAATATAAAAATATCATATCAGTTGATAGATAGTGCTTACCGAGCTCACTTGGTCAGTGAAGATAGTTTTCCTCATCTATTGAGCATTCACATGTTTACTTTGAATAGATGACAGTGTCTACCAAGCTCACTCGGGCGTTGAAGGAAATTATGGTAGAAAAAAGTGTTAACCAAGTTTACATAG
This sequence comes from Cupressus sempervirens, assembly GCA_028749045.1. Taxonomy (NCBI): domain Eukaryota; kingdom Viridiplantae; phylum Streptophyta; class Pinopsida; order Cupressales; family Cupressaceae; genus Cupressus; species Cupressus sempervirens. Next base: position 86,519,829 of record CM053791.1, on the reverse strand, counting down.
TTAACAAAGGAAAGTTGGATAGAGTTAGTATTGGCTGAGTTCACTCAGTCACCAAGGATTTTTACAACTTCTAGTATTAACCAAGCTTTTGTTGGTTAACACAAGAAATTGTCTCAGAACCAGTGTTTACTGAGTAGGGTTGGCTAATAAAGGATTTTGTTGTTTTGGCATGAGAAGCTTAATTATTTTAAGTAATGGTTCTAGTTGACTATGGTAATGATTAGTGGTCATTCTAATTTTTATTGAGTCTACTTGACAATCTAAATGATATAAATATAGGGTCACGTTGTGGTTTTCAAGTGTGTGCAAGTGTGTTGATTGAATTAAGAAGGAAAGAGTGAGAGTGAACTTGAAGGATAAGAAGATATCCTTATGGATCAGAAAAGTAATATTCAATTAGGAAGGATCAAATTTTAATCAGAACAAAAATTTGAATTCAACAATTTAGTTGAATCACAATCAGGTCATTTCATTGGTACTCTCTAACCATTGTAGCAGTGATCTAAAATCTCTTAACAGAGTTGGTTTAAAAACCAATTGTAAATCCTCTAACAAGGTGGAAATTCTATTAAATTATTTTAAGACATCTTACAAGGCCACTCCTAGCATGGTGACACCTAACAGTGTGTTTTGTAACCTTTAACAGGGTTGGCTCCTAACAAGGCTCACTTCAGAAGAGTGAAAAATAGTAACTAGTTACATTGGTGGTTTTTCCCAAATTGGGTTTCCACATTAAATCTTGGTGTCTCATGTGTTCATATTATCTCTCTTATGCTTTCAAATTAATTATTATTAATGTTTTAAGATCTACTAAAAGTAATCCACACTCTATGTTTATCAAGTTATAGCATTTTTAGTGTTTTTATCGAGTAACAACAACAATCAATTTTCTCAGTCTAAATTTCATTATTGACATCTAAGGGATCTGGGATTTATTTTACTGGTAATTGATTCATCTCCCTCCCTCTTAGTTACTCTTTCTATATTTCCAATAGTTCATTCCTTCAGCTACCAAATGAAGCAACACCTCAAGACTCATTTTTTATCTCTAGTTCACACTCTGACTCCTTGCTTCTAGGCTGTTATCTCCTTATATAGATAATTTAGATTTTTTCTGCTTCACCACAATCATCCATCCTAGGGTTAGGTTAGATTCATCAAAGCTACATTCTTTTCCATTTTGTTCCCTCTAGAAACTTCCCTTACAGTCCTCTTCAAATTTGTCTCAAAATGGCTTATCTTGAATTTTGCGCCATCATCTCATCATACTTATCTTCTGCATGCTTCTTTAAGAAATCAATTTTGTCAGCTCAAATTTGTCAAATTTTTGATCAAACTCATTTTACTAGCATTTAGGAATAACATGTTGTTTTCTCAAAATTAATAGTCTTCTGATGCTCAGTCAACATTAGGTTGCTTAGCATACACTAAGTCTAATTGGTTCTCAGTACACGGTAAACTTCCTTCACTCTACTTAGTGTGAATTTGCTTGGTCACAACTAACATTCTGCTTGGCCTACACTAACTTGCTCAACTTCCACTATTTTCTCAATTAGGCTTGACATACAAATTTCTTTTCTTAGCCTTTTTCTTGTCTTTTCTCAAGTACAATTTCATTGTAGCCTTAATCAGATAAATAATACACTATTTCATCAAAGTCTTACTTGGTCTTAGTGCTTCTTTTGTTCACCATATAAATCAACCTTTCTCTATGTAATCTCGTTATCATTTCTTTTCAAATACTCTTCATCAATCAATCAAATGATAGAATTTAGACCAAATTAGCAACCATCTCACCAACAAGTAGCAAGTTTGATATCAATAACAAAAGAATGATTGTTCAATGATAGGTTACATCAATCTCCTCATTTCTATACATCAACAATCTCCCTCTTTGGCATTGATGGAAAACCAATACCAAAAGGAAACATAATATTATGTATTGAAATCTCTCTATCTATTAATATCTATCCTTCTTCTGTATAGGCTATAATCTCTCTTCTTCTTCTTAAGATATTCAGTGTAACTCTTCCTCTTTCTAATCTCTCTCTTTTATGGTACTAACTTTCCCTCATACTTCTAGTGAACTTATAGTAAACTCTCCCTCTTTTACAACAATTCTAAAGACTTGACATCTTCTTATATAGATATCAACAATTTAGGTTCTCCCTCTGTCACCTTGCATATAACTGTAAATATTTTTTTTCAACTCATTCCTTACTTTAGGTAGTTTGTAAAGTAAGATCCATTGCATCAAGTTGTAAAGTATGCCATTCAACTTAGTTGATGTAGGGCATTACTCTTGCTTTTTAAGTAGCTTTGGATAGGGGTATTACCCCTATCTTACCTCTAAGATATTCATGTACATCTTTAGGTTAATATTTTATGAATATATCAACTATTTATTCCTTTGTATTGGCATATTCCATTCTCACTTCTTTGTCTTAAACCAACTCTCTAAAGTAATGATACTTGATTACAATGTTCTTTTTCTTTGCATGCATCATAGGGTTCTTAGATATGTTTATATCACTTGTATTGTCATAATAAATTACCACAAGTTCAATGATTTCTTCCTTCATTCCATTGAGTAACTGTTTGATCCACACCACATTTATACAATTCATTGCAACAACCACATATTTATCTTTGGTAGTAGATTATGAAATTTAATTTTGTTTGTCGTTGCTCCAAGTAACCAATCTTTTTCATAAGAAAAATTCTCCATCACTTGTACTTTTTCTATCATCAATGGTTTTAGCCCAATTAGCATCTGTATAGGCTCTCAATTCAAACTTGTCATTCTTCTTGTAGTATAGACCATAGTCTTCTACCTCTTAAGTATCCCTTAATCATTTTAGCAACCATTAAGTGATTCTCCCTAGGATTTACATAAAATCTTGCAATAATCCCAATAGTTAGTGCAATATCAAGTATGCTATGAACTACATATCACAATTTTCCAATCATAGACTTATACAATTTTCGAATTACTTTAGAAGAATCATCAATTTTGGATAGTTTATGTCTTTTCACCACGGGAGTACTAATTGGTCTTGAATCTTCCATACCAATAGTCTTCAAGATTTCCTTTACATACTTGGACTGAGTAATGTAAATGTCATATTTCATCTGATAAACTTCTAATCCAACAAATGATTTTATTTCTCCAAACATAGACATCTCAAATTATTTCATCATTTCATTTACAAATGTCTTACACAATGCATTTTGTCCTCCAAATATGATATCATCAACAAATATTTCAGCTAGTAAAATTTCTTTACCTCCTATCTTTAAGTATATATTATTGTTGTCATGAGTCTTCTCAAGACCAATCTTCACAAGATAGTTGTGCAATCTTTCATACCATACTCTAGGAACTTTCTTTAAACCATATAATGCTTTGTGTAGTCTACACACCATGTTCTTATTGTTTGGATAAAAAAATCCTTTAGGTTGTTCAATGTAAACCTCCTCTTCTAGTATACCATTTAGAAATATTGACTTAATATATATTTGATAAAATTTGAATCCTTTATGGGCATAATAAGTAAGCAGGTTTCTTACTCCTTCCAATCTTGCAATTGGGGAAAATGTCTCTCCATAGTCAATTGCCTCTTCTTCTACATAACCTTTCCTTATTCATTGTTACTTCACCATTATCATCCAATTTTTTTCTATAACACTTGGTTCTAATAGCATTCTTATTCTCTAGTCTAGGTACCAGTGTCCATGTTTTGTTCTTCTCAATCTGATCAATTTCTTCTTTCATGACTTGACTCCAGTCTTCATTCTCTAATGTATCTTTCACCGATTTAGGTTCATGTATGTTTAACAAACATGTCTCATTCCTTTATCTATTCTTTGTCATTGGTCCAACCTCTTTTTCTCCAATTATTTTTTCAACAAGATGATGTCTTCTGACATATTTTGATAATCTTGGCTCTATTTTTCTTTCAACAATGGGTTGTTCATGAAGTTCAATCTTAGGTTCACTGTGTACTTCTCTATCAGGTAACTTGACATTCCTTTCCTGTAAACTAATCTCATCATCAAAATGTACCTCAACTTTTGATTATAACTTGGCTCTTGAATGCAACTTGACATCCATTGTATGTGACTCAACAATCACTAATTCTTGGTGACTAACAGCTATAGTATCATCAACATTAGTAGAGACACCTTAATAGTAGTACATAAAGGTTTTTTAATTCTCAATTTCCTTATTTTGTTCATCTTCATGAATTTCTTAATATTCATCAAATTTTACATTTGCACTTTCTATAACTTTTTTAGTGTTAGTATTTAAATACTTATAAGCTTTACTTCTTGTGGAATAACCTAGGAATATACCTTCTTCACTTTTTGCATCAAGTTTACTATTTCTATTGTCCTTGAGAACATAACACTTTCTTCCAAATACCTTAAAGTATTTGACATTGGGTGAGTATCCATACCATAATTCATAAGGTGTGAAATCTATACCTTTCTTGACTTGTACTCAATTCAAGGTATAGATAGTTGTAATGATAGCTCCTCTCTAGTATTTTAACGCAATATTCTTCTCCATCATCAGTGTTCTAGCACAATCCATCATACATTTGTTCCTCCTTTCAGCAATCCCATTTTGTGGAGAGGTCCTAGGTGCAAAAGTTTTCCTTTTGATTCCTCTATCATTGTAGAAGTTATTGAATTTATTTGATGTAAACTCTACACCTCTATTAGATCTTATACATTTCAAGATTTTACCAGTTTCCTCTTCAACTTTAGCTAGATACAACTTAAACATTTTAAAAGCATCATATTTTTCTCTCAAAAACATAACTGCCATCATTCTTGAGTAATCTTCAACAAATAGAATAAAATTCTTGTCACCTTTATAGATTTTCACATAAATTGGTCCACATAGATCAATATGAACTAATTCCAAAATTTATTTTGAAGTATGAGTCTTACTCTAAACACTAGACTTTGTCATCTTGCCTAATTAACTATTAGAAATGTTAATCTTCCCTTAGATGTATTTAATTAGGATATTCCAAGGATCCCTAAATGTAGTTTGTCCTATTGTACACATGTGGAGGACATGTCATTTACTTTTTCTTTAGTCCACATGTGAGGACAACTCATTTTTATAATTCTTTTATTAAGGAATTTAGTTTATCCTCCTTCAGAGGATCTTGACACTTTGCACACACCTATTATGAATGTGGCATTCATAGAAATGGGAGTTACACATGCGAACACATGCAACTCCTTTCTCATCTCTTTAAAAGAGATGCTCCTTTCTCTTTCTTCTCTACACATCATTTTGATGTTATTGTATTGAGCTATTTTGCTCCACCTCTCTCTCTCTCTCTCTCTCTCTCTCTCTCTCTCTCTCTCTCTCTCTCTCTCTTCTCTAGGAATTTGCCTTCATTCATAATAGTCACAAGGGGTTTTCTTTGCTTTTTCCTTTCAAATCCTTGTCTCCATTGTTGAACTATCTTGGTTTGTGCTCTTGGATTTTCTTATCTCATGGTAACATTATTTCACATTTAACTTTCTTGGATTGTTTTCCTTCCTTTCTCTATCTTATCATTTCTTACATTAACATTGTTTGTAAATCACATTATCAAGTTTCTTTATTTTTGGAAAACTTCTAGCTCTTTTCATCTTATTAATACTAACCAAATTATAAAAATTTATATGATATAATATTTTGTGTCATAGCCACACGTCATAAAATTGTACAACAAGACAAGTAGCTTCATTCATGTCAATATAAAATAGGTTACCTCTTGTCTGATCTCCATTTCTAATGAGTTCTCCATCAACATCATAGATCTTATCTTTCTTGTGTTCAAATTCAACTCTGTATACTGAGCTATTCAATTGTGACACACTCAATAGATTATAGCTAAGTCCTTCCACATAGTAAGAATTGTCACACATGATCTTGTTTGTTAATCTTATTGATCCTTTACCATTCACTAGATAGATTGCATCATTACCAACAACACTATTTCCATTGTAATGCTCAAGGGTAATGAACTTACTTTTGTCTCGAATCATGTGATAAGAACATCCACTATCAATGATCCATCTTTTACCTTTGGTTACATAAGATATTAATTCAATTGCCTTATCTTCATCTAAATCATCTTTTATAGCAACATAAACAACTTCATCATCATGATCATCTAATTGATTATTAGTTTCTTGTTCAGCAATGTAACAATCTTTCTTTCCCTTATCTTTATAGTGTTTGCTACTCTTATCTTTTCTACCTCTAAATTTGTCTTCATTTCAATTTTTTCTTCTTAGGACTCCTTGTTGCAATATGACCAACTTCAACACAATTAAAATATATGATGGGTAACTTACCTTTTTATTTTCCTTTGCCTCTATGAAATCTCATAGCCAAAAGTGCTTCTAGTTCTTCTAGATGTTCATCATCTGTGTCACTATCACTAGCAACATGCTTGGCCTTTTTCTTTCCTTTAATTTTCTTTAGTGTTAGCTTAGATTTTAAATTAGAATCAATATTCTCAGATTTGAAATTATTAAAATTTGAAAGTTCAAAATCAGTGAGTCTACTAACCAGTCCTTCAAGAGTTAGATCACTACCAAGAGTACACCTCAATTCTTGTATAGTAGAGACTCTAATAGCATAGATAGGCATCATGATTCTTAACACTTTGTTGATCATACTCTCATTTTCAATAATTCTATTTCCTACTCTAATTGCATTTACAACATCTTTGATTCTTGCATAATATAGGACTATAGTTCCACCTTCTTGCATTCTTATTTCATCAAATTTTCCTCTTAGACTTTCTACTTTGGCTCTTAGCACAATCTTGTCTCCTCCATACATCCTTTTTAGGGCATCCACATTCCTTTAGAAGTGGTACATGTTTTTGTGTCTTTAAACTCATAATAGCTTAGGGTAGATGCAATCTCCAACATTGTCTAATTGTGTTATTTCTTCTATTTTAGTTGTTCAATAGTTGGGGCTCCAACTACTACAACATATTCAGTGGCAATAGTTTCCTATGCATAATATCCAGGTCCTTGATGCAACTTCATCAAATTTTCCCATGCAGGAAAGTTTTCCTTGTTTAACTTGGGCACCTCCTTTTTGTATATCTTGATCTTTAGCTTCAAGTACCTTCAAGTTGTTTCCTTCACAAGCACCAAACACTCTAATACCAATTGTTGGAATACTTTACAGTAACTGGGGGGTGAATTAGTTATCCAAGGTCCAAATGTATAGATAAAACTTTTTAGTACTTAACAAATACATGTCCATGTATTAATCATCCAATATCTCAAACCATAGTATATTACTATCCTAGGTCAAATGAAATTTTTAGAAATGTAAACATGAAATACCACAAAATCATTCACACAATTTGACACAAGGATTTTACATGGAAACCCAATTTGAGAAAAAACCACCAATAACATGCTACCAATTTTCACTCTTCTGAAGTGAGTTTTATGAGGAGCCAACCCAATTAAAGGTTACAATACACACTGTTAAATGTGACCTCAATTAAAGGATTTAAATCATGTCATGCCTGACCACTACTTCGATTTTTTTGCTTACTAGGACCTTGTTGTTTTAAGTCCCTTGCTGTTGTTATGTTTTTATTTCTATAAGAACTTGGTTAATTTACTTTCCTTTGAAACATGAGACTTATGCTGAATGTATTTTCTATTTTGAACTATGTTGTTAGCAGTGATGGTGATTTAGGATTTTAAGATTCAAAACTGGTATATAAATAATTTCATGTTGATTGGGTAACGATTATGTTTATTATGTTTTAACTCATTGTAAACTGCATTCTGTGTTTGTATGCTTTGGAAAGAAAGTAAATATATTGTGTGTTAACTTGACATTGAAAATACATTTGTATGATAATATGCTATATGCATTTAGAACTTGTCATTGTACTTTCATATATGTGATTGAGAAGGGATGGAATTATTGTATTAGATTTTTTTTTCCGTATAGCATATAGGCATATGCTATAAAGGGATTAAATACTTTATAATGCATATACCCTTGAGATGGTTTTAATTATATAACTTATATTCATTTTGTTTTAAAGGGTTTAATAAACCACAGTTTGTATTGCATATATATATATACTTGTTTAAAGGGGCTAAATACCCTAAGTTGAGGTTGGCATAAACATTTTCTATTTTAAAAAGGGGTTTAAATTTCTTAAATGGCATACAACCCTAAATGGGTATCGAATGCCATGAAAGAGGAAACATATTCATTATGTTGAAAGCCAAATTCATGGCGGTGGTTTTGACACTGCTGAATACATGACTTTGTGATTCTTGATGGGTATTGAATGCATGATTATGAGGAATTATGGCACTAAAGGTTAGTCGTCCATTTCTTGTTGCGAGTTGGGTTTTTTTTTTTTTTGTAGAATTTGGGTCAGAAACTTGGCCGCATTGGTCTTTTTTGATTCACATCTATGATCTTGTTGCTGAGGTATCAGCATAATGAAGGGTGTTGGTTGGAAGGGAAACTTGCATATTTGGTTAAGCTTGATGGAGTTACTCATCAGGAGTTGTCTGTTGTTGTTATTGGGTTCTTGTACTTCACTCCATTGTGAAGTCATTTGCGAGTTATATGTGTAAGCTGTGTGGAGATTGTTACCAGTTTGGTCTTGGCTTTTGGGGCTTTGGCATCGAGTTAAATTATATAGCATTTTCCATCTTCAATTTTCACATAGGGGCAATTTCTTACTCTACTTCTCTCTATTTGCAATTCCAATGTTATTTCAATTAGCATGATGTAAATGGTTATCAGTTTTACATATTGTGAATTTACATTCAAGGATGGGTATATGCTAAGCATGGCAATGTGTGCGATGCTTAGCTCTGTATATATCCACCTTTGAATGTGGAGTATGAAGTATCATATTGGGTGTAGTCATATATATATATATATATATATATATATATATATATATATATATATATATATATATATATATATATATATATATTTGGGTTTTTCCCTAAATATATATTTTGTTCACCAAGTTAAACCTGATTAGAGCCTCATGCTTGTGATAGTTAATTAGTATGTGATTGTGTTATATGTGGGTATTCAGCTTTGACAGGGCTGAGCTCTATGAGAACCCATATTTCAAGCTCACTTGTTTATTTGTAGCAAATAGGTGAGAGGTTCAGCCTCAGTCATGAGTTTGCTTTAAATTATGGGCTCATGACCGTAGTTGAGGGCAGAGGCATTTTGTCAAATAGTTAGTGTGAAACCATAATAATGTTGAATTTACATGTTATTAATGTAACATCTTTTATGGTTATTGAAATGTTTGAAAATTTCCTTGAGTAACAGCCAATACACTGTTTGAACATTGTAGTATAGTTTGAATTCCTTTATAACAGTTACTTGAGGTTGTGTAAACTAGTAACATGTTATGTTGTGTCGCATCTTATTTGTTAGTATATTGGAGATTCTAAATAGTAAATATGTTGTCCATGGGTCAGAACTTGCAATTTGGCAAAATGGAAATGAGTTTGTATGAACACTTGGTATCATCAATTATGTTCTTTTTGTTTTAAAACAACAACATAGCTTGGAAAATTTAGTTAATTGTACGTTGTTGGAAATTGTTAGAAATGATTTTATTTGATTTGTTTCGAAAAATTTTAGTTATGCCAGTAGTATTTATATTATGTTTTTGAGATGAAAATTATATGTGTGCGAATTGGAAATCTATTATTTTAATGATGTTTTTCTGTCCAATATTGAATTGGAGATTATTTTCAATGGAAAAGATAGATTTATGATATATGTGTTTGATGATATGTTATTCAAAGCGGGAATATCATATGTGCATTATATTATTATCTTGGCCAATTCGAAGGATAAGTTTAGTTTGTTATAATAGTAGAAATAAGTAGTATAGTACTACGACTGGTAAATATCATTAAACTGATGTAACCATTTAGTTATATTTACGAGATCATAATATTGTAGTATTTATTTTTGTTGTTAAAATAATCTAAGTTTACTTTCAAGTTTGGTAGTAAAAGATGAGATTTTAAAAGATGAAGAATGTAATATCATGTGAAATCTGACTTTTATTCGTTGCATGTGCATTCTTAGAATATCTGTTTGATGTGTATTTTAAGGATAGCTATAATGAATGTATATCAAGGTGGCTGAATACCGATTTATCCTATTCAGTTAATTAATTCAGTGATAGTTTTAAGATGAATTGGGTGGGTTAATTATATACAAAAGATAATTGGTCTTACCTATGACTTTAACCAGCAAGGTTAAGTATGGAGAACAAGGCAAGTCTCTATTTCGTCATTTCACGAATACCATATAGAATTACACTATGTGTTTTCTATGAGCTTACCATATATGGATGTAGTATCTTAGCACCATAGTGATGACACCTCAGTATATATATGATTCATTTATTAGTTATTCTTAGTGTGAGTTTAATTTTGGTTTGTTAAGATGGTTACTTCTTGCATATTAATTTTAAAATTGCACTATGTTATTTGGTTCAGATATCTGTATTATGGTTTTACATATGTTTATTCTAACATGTATGCATGTGGACTATGCTTTTTAACTCAGTGTGTACTGAGCCCTCTTTGTGTTGTGTTGCATTTTTGTGTATGTTTCAGGTGTTCAAGTTGAATAACTAATGCTAAGGAAGACTGTTGAAGTTACTTCTTGAAAATTGAATTTGATACTTGTAGAGTCCATATGTTGAAAATAGGTGTCTAAGAATGATATTGTTCTTCATTATTGTACTGAACTCTTTATGTATTAACATCATTATGGAAATTTATTTGGATGATATCTTCTTATATTTTGAGGTCTATGAATTGAGAGTGACTCAATCATTGTTCTTGTTCTTGTAATAGTTGGTTATAAAAAAAAAATTCTATGGTTCTTTATGCTTGTTCATGGTTTCCTAGTTTTTGTCTTTGTTTAGTGAAGCATTACAAATCACCCTATTAGGAGTGAGCCTTCTCAGAGGACTTTAGAACGTTCCATTAGAATTTCACCCTATTAAAGGATTTACTCATGACTATTAGGTCAACCTTAATCCTAAGGATTTATCTAGACTGATACAGTTGTTAGAAAGTAACAATAGGACTTGATCTGATAACAAAACAACTCAATTATAGATTATAGATCTCTTATTTAGTCCTCCATACTACTTGGTATTCAATCTCCTTTGAATCTAACTGCTTGTTCACCCTTCAAGCCATCACCTCTTTAAACCTTTTTACTTAGTATGTCAACTGTAGGTTCATTCCTTTGACCACCAAATGAAGCACCACATCAAGACTCCTTGTCTATCTTTAGTTCACACTCTGACTCTTTTCTTTTTTTCCATTATATCCTTATATATATAATTTAGATCTTTTCTTCCTTCATCAAAATTATCCATCTTAGGGTTATGTCAGATTCATCAAATCTACCCTCTTTTCCTTTTTGTTCCCTCTTAAAATTCATCTCAAAATGATTTATCTTGAGTTTTGTGCCACTAGTTCATCATACTTATCTTCCACATGCTTCACATAATTCAAGAAATCAACTTTGTTGGCTTAGATTTGTCAAATCTTTGATCAAACTAATTTTACTAGTACTCAGCAATAACATGTTGTTTTCTTGGCAATAATTATCTTTTGATGCTCGATCAACACTTGGTTACTCAACATACACTAATTTTAATTGGTGGTCGACACACACTAAACTTCCTTTGCTCTTCTCATACTGAATTTTCTTGGTCATAACTAAATTTTTACTCATCCTTCACTGACTTGCTTGGCTTCCACTATTTTCTTAGTCAGGCTTAGTAGACATATTTTTTTGATTAGTCTTCTTCTTTTCTTTGCTCCAGTATCCTTTCATTGTAACCTTAGGTAGATAAATAATAGACTATATCATCAAAGTCTTACTTGGTCTTATTGCCCCTTTTATACATCATATAACTCAACCTTTATGTAGGTACTCTTGTTATCCTTTATTTTCAAATCCTCTTCTTCAATCAATCAAATGATGGTATTTAAACCAAACTAGCAATTATCTCACCAGCAAGTAGTAGGTTTCACATCAGTGACAAAATAATGATTGTTACATGATAGGTTACATCAATGTCCTTATTTCTATACTTCAAAAATCTTCTAACATCTTCTCCTTGGTTCTCACATATTCCAATCTCACCTCTTTACCTTGAACCAATTCCCTTTGGTAATGATACTTGATTGCAACATGTTTTGTCTTTGTGTGCATCATGGGGTTTTTGGATATATTGATTAAACTTGTGGTTTCAAAATAGATAACCATTGTTTCCTTGATTTCCTCCTTCATTCCTAATAATAATTGCTTGATCCATATTATGTTAGAATAATTAACTACTGCAACAACACACTCCACCTCTATTGTTGATTGAGGTATACAAATCAACTTCTTACTTGTCCATGATACTAATCTCTTTCCACGAAAGAATGCTTCTCCACTATTTATCTTTTTGTCATCAATGCTTCCTACCCAATCTACATCACTAAAGGTTCTTAACTATAGGTTTCCTCCTTTCTTATACCATAAACCATATTTTCCCATTCCTTTTAGGTACCTTAGAATCCTTTTTATTGCCATCATGTGATTGTATTTAGCATTTTTAGAAAACCTTGCATCTATGCCAACTACCAATGCAACATCAAATATGGTGTGTACCACATACTAAAGCTTCTAAATCTTTGATCTATAGGTAGTCTGATTTACCTCTTGTGAATCATTATTCTTTGATAGTTTATTTCCAGTAGACATAGGTGTTCCAACTAGTTTGAAATCTTCCTTTCTAAATGCTTTCAACATTTTCTTGATGTACTTTGATTGAGTGATGTATATGCCATCCTTCATTTGATGAACTTGTAGGCCAACAAATAATTTTATCTCTCCAAACATAGATATTTCAAATTATTTCCTCATTTCTTCATAAAATTATTTGTATAACATCTCATGTCCTCCAAATATGATATCATCCACAAATATTTCTGCTAGCAATATCTTGTCCTATGATCCTTTCTTTTATATAAAAATTACTATTATCATTTTTTCTTTCAAAACCAATTCTCACCAGATATCCATGCATCCTTTCATACCATGCTCTTGGAGCTTATTTTATCTATATAGTGCTTTATGTAGTTTTTATATCATGTTTGTTTTGTTTGGATCAATGAAACCTTCAAGTTGTTCAATATAGACTTCTTCCTCTAAGGTTCCATTTAAGAAAAATGATTTTACATCCATTTGATATTCTTTGAATCCTTTGTGTGCATCATATTCTAGTAGTATTCTAACTCCTTCAAGTCTTGCAACAAGGGATAATGTTTGTCCATAGTCAATACCTTCTTCTTGTGCACATCCTTTGCATACTAGCCTTTCCTTTTTTCTTGTTACTTCTCCTTTCTCATTTAACTAATTTTCAATAATCCATTTTGTACCAATCACATTCTTATCCTTATGTCTAGGTATAAGAGATCATGTTTTTTTTTTTTTTTCTTAAATTCTTCATTCATTATCTCTATCCAATCTTCATTTTCTAAAGCATATTTTACAGATATAGGTTCAAATTCATTAAGCAAGCATGCACCTTTTAATTTGATCCTTGTTAGTATGCCATCTATCTCTGCTCCAATTATTTGTTAAGGTGCATGATTTATTTTGACATATTTTGAAAGTTTAGGTTCTTTCCTTCTTATTTCTAAACTGGGTTGACATGGTTCTCCATGCTTGTGATCTTCTTCCTTTTTCTTGAGCTCCTCTTTCTATGACTTGAGTGCCTTTGTCTATGAATTGGGTTCCTTTGTCTATGACTTACGTGCATTTTTCTATGACTTAGGTTCCTCTGTCTATTACTTGGGTGCCTTTGGTAGTGACTTGAGTTCCTCTATCTCAACTGGCTACAACTGAGGTTGCACTATCTATTGCTCAAATTCACTTGTTTGTGACTTGGGTAAAGTATTAGGTCCTTATTGATAGTAGACAAACTTTTTGTATTCTTTAGGTTCCTTGCTTATCTATTGTTCACTTCTTTCTTCAAACTCATCAATCTTCACAAGTGCACTTTCAATAATTTTACGAGTAGTAAGTTTCAGACATTTGTATGCCTTACTCTTATTCAAGTAACCTAGGAATATGCCTTCATCATATTTTGCATCAAGCTTTCCTTTCCTTGCATCATTCAAGATATAAAATTTTCTTCCAAATACTTTGAAATAACAAACATTAGGTTTGTACCATACCATAATTCATAAGGTTTTTTGTTTGTAACTTTCTTTAGTTGAACTTAGTTTAGTGTATGAATTGTTGTGTTGATTGATACTCTTCGGCATTTAGGTATAACATTTTTCTCAATTATTAGCATTCTTGCAATCTCCATGATGGATCTATTCCTTCTTTCTATTATGTCATTATGCTATGGTGTTCTAGGAGCTAATACCTATCTTTTGATTCCTCTTTCATTTCAAAACTAATTGGACTCATTTGAGATGAATTCACCTCCTCTATCTGATCTTAGTCATTTTAGATTATTTGTTTCTTCCTTCTCAACTCTATCCAAACACCATTTGAAATTTTGAAAAACATCATATTTATATTTTAAAAAGATTATAGTCATCATCCTAGAATATTCATCAAAAAACAAAATGAAATATATTTCTCCATAGTAGCTTTCTATACCTATTGGCCCACAAAGGTCTACATGAACTAGCTCCAAAACTTCTTCATACTTGAAAACTTCTTTTGCTCATCTTTCTAATTTGACATTGTTTACACATGGTCATCTTAGGTTTCTTTTGATTTGGTATGCCTCTTACTCCTTTTTTCTCGCTTATGGTAACTAGGTTATCAAAGCTAACATGACACATATTTTTATGCCATAGCACAATTTCCTATATTTTTTCCAATAGACATGTATTTTTAGTAAGATCTAGGTAAAACAAGTTACCTTTTATTTGATTTCTAGTCCAAACTAGGTTTCCTTTACCATCCAATATCTTAGCTTTGTCATTCATGAATTCTACCTTATATCCTACGTTGTTCATCTATGCCACACCTAGTAGATTGTGTCTTAGTCCTTCAACCCAGTAGGCATCATCACATTTACATAACATGGTTCACTATTTCCAAATATAACACTTGCACCATTATAGTGTTCTAAATATTCAAAATTAGTTTTGTCACTAGTCATGTGATGAGAACAACCACTATCTATGATCCATGTATAATTTTTGCTAACATGAGAAATAAGTGTCATCTTTTCATTTCCTTCATTATTAGATTCATTCTTAACAACAATATAGACTACTTATTCTTCATGATCGTCATTATTAGAATCTTTAGCAATGTAATAAGATTTATTACCTTTGTCTTTGAAGTCCTTGGAGTTCTTAAATTATTTCTTGCCTTTGAACCTATTATTTCTTCTCTCATCTTTATCTTCTTTGTTTGGACATCTTGCAGCAATATTACCAACTTCTTCACATCAGAAACAAATCAATGGAATTTTTCCTTTAAATTTACCATTCAATTTTGGTAACATTTTTGCAAGAAGGGATTAAATGAATTCAATTTCATCATCCATATCATCTTCTTCTTCACTATCAACCTATTTTCCTTTTGAGTTATCACCTTTTATACCAATAGTTAGTTTAGCTTTGAATGCATATTCAAAATTTCTAGCATTAGGAGCATAGTCATCAAAGTTATCCAATTCAGAAGTAGTGAATCTTCCCACAAGTGCATCCAAGCTTATATAATTTTTTGGATTACATCTCATCTCTTGAATTGTTGAAACTCTAATTGAAAAAAATAGGAAGAAGATTTATTAGTACCTTGCTAACCACTATTTTATCATTTATTTTTGCTCTTGTAGATTTGGTTGCGCTCACACTTTCTTTGATTCTTTCACTATATTGGACAATATTTTTAGCTTCTTTCATTTTAATTTTCATTTGATAAAAATTCCCTCTTAAACTTTTTGCCTTGGCTCTTAGCACATTTTTATCATGTCCATAGAACTTCTACAATTTTCCCTACATTTCAAATGTAGTTGGACAATCTTTAAATTCATCAAATTTGGAATAGTTGAGAGAGGAAGCTATATCAATCATCATTATATTGTGATATTTTGCCTCTTTCATCTATACTACAATCATAGGTTTAGGTGGTGGCACATATCTATTTTCCAAGTAGAATAGACTAGTATCTCCAATGCTTGATAGGTGTAGCTTCATTAATTTGTGTCATGCTAAGATATTTTCTCTGCAAAGCTTGGAAATCTCCCTTTTGCATGACATCTTGATCTTTAACTTAGGTCTTTGAAACATTTCCTACAAGTACTAAATGCTCTAATACCAATTGTTGGAGATAAAGAGATTAACTAAGAGGGGAGGTTTGAATTAGTTATTAAAAAATAATTCCCTGTCCCTAGATGTCAATTTTTTTATACTAATAATGCAATTCTTTATCTAGCCCTATAAAGACTAAGTTCTTGTTGTAACTTATTTAACAAAGAAGTCTTATGAATATTAATCTATTTTAACCTTTAGTAACTTAGTTGCAGAAATATAAAACATAAAGAAAATTAAACAAACACATATTACAACAAGATTTAATGTGGAAACCCATTTTGGGAAAACCACCATGCAACTAGTTACAATATTGTCACTCTTCTAAAGTGAGCCTTATTAGGAGCCAACACTATCAAATATTACAATATATATTGTTAAGTATGAACTTGTTAGATGATTTAGTTCACCCTGTTAGGAGTGGCCTGGTTAGAGGTCTTCAAATACTTCAATCTTTAAATGTCGCCTTGTTAGAGGATTTAAAATCTAACTATTAAGTCAACTCTATTAGGATATTTATTTACTACTACAATGGTTAGAAGGTAACAAAAAATTGACCTAATTTATGAAGTAACTTCTTTTGCAGATTTAATTCTCTATTTGGCTTGACCTCTAGATACTTGATCATCAAAATATTCTTCACTTCTTATCTTCCACACTTGTTTTCTCTTCCTTTTTCTTCAATTAGATATCCATCTTGTTCCTCATCATTTACTTCCACTTCTTGATCTCTCTTATATATCATAAGATTTTCCAAGTCATCTTAAATGCCTTTTCAAATAGTCATTAAACATCTAACTAGTCAATCTTAATTAGTCAATTAATTAACAAATGTAATCTACTAATACTCAATTAATACTAGGATTAACCACTTTGTTAATACTAAGATTCCTTCATTTCTAGACTACTCGGTTAGAAATGAGATTTCTTTGATGCTTGACCACTTGGTTAGTACTGAGATTCCTTTGACACCTAATCACTCAATCCATACTCACATTTATGTGGCATCAATGACAACATACAATTAGAAGAATTGTATCCAACAATTAGAAGAATTGTATCCAACAATTAGAATATCTAATTATAATTACCAATCAATATATTTTAAACTAAGAGATTAATACAACTTATTTTAGCTAGTATAGGATGTAAGAAAATAGAGAGGATAAGTTATACATAGATAGGAACATTAATGAATTTTAAAAATAACTCACTTGTGGGGGAAAACTCTAGTAAATGAAAGGGAAATCTAATTTCTAACTAATCTAATTTGAAATATACATGGTTTGAACATATTCAACATAATAATTAAGTATGAAAAAAAAAATATATCAATTTTCAAATTCATCAAAATTATAACTCCCATATTATTATACTTACAAAAGTTGATTATAATTTGTGTGTGTGCTTGTGTGCATGCATCTATGTGTGTGTGTGTGGACAATGGAACAATTATTTCTATTGTATATCCTCAATTGATACAACCTTAGATGCTTTGATCTTTCGAGCACACACACATTTATACATGTATCTTAGAAAAGTGATAATTCAACATGGGACAATCAATAATTTGTTGCAAGAACTAATTGAAAGAAAGAAACATAGTTATATGTAACAAAAAAGTGAATAGAAACAACATTGATAAGATCCTCTTTTTCTTGTTCTATTTGAGAGTATCCATTTTCTATAATTTCCCTCACTAATATTTATCCTTTGGGATTTTGGAAAAAACATAAAAGGATGTAGGATTAAAATAACCAAGGGCTCTTACTTTCATATGGTCTTATTAGAAGAACATACCAAAATAAAATTATTAGATGAATCTACTTTGGAGGGCTTCAAGAAAAAACTATTCCACATCAACTCAACTATATAATCGGATAAATGACTTCTTCTTGAATTTTCTTTTGCAAAGAAATGCAAATTAAAGATCCAATATAACTATGAGATAGTACATGAAATGCATGGAATCGATATAATGTCAAAAAATATTTTCTATACCATTGTAAGACATGTACACTCACTTTGTAAGATTGTTTTAGCCCTCCTTAGTGCAGTTTGGTATGTTAGGACCTCTTATTGTACTTTGTAACTTAAACCAAGGTCTTTTCACTCTACCAATCTTGCTAAAAAAATTGGATTTTCATTCATTTATATGCGTGGGGTAAGTGCACCAAGAAGGTGTATAAAAGGGGGGTATAAGAGGACACTTTTTTCCTAAAATTGGGTAAACTTGAACTTGGAAAGGATGTTTGAGTGTCATTCACTCAAAATAACAAGATGTGTAAAAAATATAAATTATAGTACTCTGAATCTACTTTCTAAAATAGTAAAGTCTTTCATGTACTATATTTAGTATACCATGCATACACTAAATATAGTTGTTTTCATGTGCAACACAAAAGGTATAGCTATATTCAATCTTTTGCAAATCCCTTTGGCAGGATGCTAGTTAAGAGTGATACCTAGAAGTTAGGTATTTTTTGTAAATTTCCAATAAGAAGTTCATTTTTTTTTAATATGAATTATTGAAGTGACTACATCCTAAACTTTTGGTACTTTTTGGTACTTGTTCATGTGTTGGAAGCATGGGATGTTATTTATTATTTTTTATCACTTTTGAATCATAGAATGATTTGAATTATTATTTTATAATTTTTATTTATTCTTTAAAAGTATCTAATATATTTAGAAAAATTGTAAAAATATTTTGGTTTATTTAAAATAAATTTTGATCTATTTCTAAAAAACATTTAATATGGGGGATCATTTTGTGGTGTAGTGGTGTTGTGGTTGTATTGTTAATGGTGTAATAAAGGCTCAAGTCCCCACTTGGCCCAAAAAAAGTGTTAATGTTGGTTGAGCCCACCTCAATTGTTATGCATGTGGAGATAAGGACAATATTAATGTTGGTGGATTTGTTCATGTGCAATGAAATGGAGATTATGGTGTTCATGTTGAATAGAGATAGACATCATGATGGAAAACGAGATAAAAATGTTGGGTAAAAGCACAAACCAATGTCACCTTTTATAAAGAAAAAGGATCATAGAACACAAAGTTTTCAACTTTAACAACATAAAAATGGCGATGTATACTGATGAAATGTGTTAAATTGGATGAATTTTATGCCTCTATTTTTTTAAAAAAAATTTACAGTAAGAATTTATTTTTATTTTTTAAAATTTGAAATCATTTTTTCAATTGCAAAAAATATAGGTTGTTTTTCTCGGTAAACAAGTATATGCAAATAATCATTTTTTGCTCTAGCTTGAAAACATGTTATAGATGACATGTATAGGTAGGGAAAAAAATATTATTTTTTGATGTATATTTTCTTTGTTATAAGTACTCAAGTTCAACCTTATCATAAATCAACAATTTTTACCTCTTGTCAAAACTTCCCTATCAAATCTACACCTTTTTGGAAAAAACTAACATATTCTTGACGATGACTCTCTTCTCTAGTGATAAATATAAATATAATTTTTTTTTTTGATATGATTTACTATTATTTTATTTTTTGAGGGAGCATCTTCTCAAGTGTAAAAATGCCTACTTATAATATTTGAAATTATAACATATTATAACTAATCAAAACACTGTGAAATTTATATAATGATGATACTGATACTAAGATCTATAAAAGGGTATTTTTAGTTTTTGAAAAAAGTTGAGTTTTGATAGAGAAATGAGATTTGACCAAAATGGCTTTAGAGGTCCTAAAAGGTGACATAGAACTATGGTTTTACCCTATTCAACTCTCAATTTTTTCATTGGGTTAGGAGTGCTCATAGAACCTATGCTAGACCCACCTTGAGAGTGCATTGGTTGTGCGCCTTGGGCTCGGAGTCCCTATTGGGCTTATCTACTTGTATGCCTTGGGTGTTGGATTTGAGAATGATGTCCCCCAGATTTTTGGCCTTACTAGCTTATATGTCTAGTCAAAAGTGAAATTAATGACAAAATAAGTACTTAAGATATTTTCAAAGATTTTAAAACTATCACAATTTATTAAAAATCCTTCTTTTCTTGATTGGAAAATAATGTTAAGTTTGGTATGTAAGATTTGTGAAATTGAAATATATTAATAACAATATTAAACAAACTAGATGGCAAGATATTATAAAGGAAACATATCTTAATAGCATGCTTGTTGCATAGTACATAATAGAAAATGATTGGTCATCTAGTTCTAAAATTTGGAATAATCTAATTAAAAATAAAAATCTCTTTTGGGAGGGGTCTTGATGGTTGGTTGGGAGAAGGAACAAAATGAGATTATGGGAAGACAAATGGTTTGAAGGGAAACAATTAATAATGAGAAAATTTGGTCAGCTCAAAGATTTACTAAAATTAAACTATGAAAAAAAGGTTAGTGCTTATATTACTAGGGATAAAAGTGGAAGAAGACATTGGAAGGTGAGATAACATATAACCTCGAACCACTTTCTATGAAACTTCTTGAAACCCTTAAGACTAAAATAATTATGTAGTTCCTAGAGGATGATACATTTTTGAAGGATATAACTATTGGCAATATGGCTAAGTTAGTAAGGTTGAGGGTTGTCATTTATGACAATAGATAATTCAGGAATATAAAGTAGTGTTGATCTCTAAGCTTATGTTTCCAATTAGTATCCAAAAACTTAGCCATTTACAAGTCATTTACTAAGTAAGATTAGAAGGTCATTGTTGTGACCAAGTTATCTAGTAAAGGTTGAGCATATAATGCTTATACCGAGCAAGATAGTTATTGCCAAGCATTCAATAGAGAAAGAGAAGATATGTGAGCTGAGAAAAAGCATGAGCTAAGTAATATAGTAAGAACAAGCATATTGAAAAATTATCAAAAGCTGAGCAAACAACATATAGAAACTGAGTAACAACATGAAGGTTTACACAAGATTGAGTATCAGAGAATTCAAGTGTCAAGTAGTTCAGTTTTGATATGAGAGTTTATAATGGCACAAACTCATATATAAACCATTTTGGCTACATTTTCTATGATATTTAATATTTGTAGAGCTAGCTAGGATGTTGATTATGGGTCATTGCATAAGGTAATGATCCATAGGTGTACATTTCAATTAATCAAAAAGAGGGATGTAAATGACAAAAGATGATGAATTTTAAGCTGTCGATCAAGATATAGAACCTTCATCGAAAGTCTATTTAAGGAAGTTGCTAATGCTAGAATCAATATGTTGAAATGTGTAAGAGTGTATACACATGTGAAGGAGCAAAGGAAAAGTTCAAGGGTAGATCAAGTAGAGAGCAATCAGAGAAGTGGAGGATTGAACATAGCTATCAAATTAGGAGATTTAAATTAGATATACAACAAAGATGAGAGAAAATAAAGCATCAGGAAATAAATCAATTATTTTGTAATTGAGATAGGGCAAATCTCTTGAGAGAGTGGTCTTAACAGACCTATGCAAACCTCTTAATATAGTCCTCACATCATTGTGAGTGTAAAATCCTTTAACAAGGTGAGACCTAATAGTATATTAAGCTTTTAATAGGACAGACCACTCATAGGGTAGATCATATCTTATGGTAAACAATTGTAACCTTAATAGGTTTATTGTTGCAACAATGAAGATTTTTGGGTTTCATCCCCACCCAATTTTTACCGTCATGTTGAAGTGTTTCTAGGTAACCAAAACATTATGTTATGAATTGAAATTTTTGTGGATATGATGTATTTCATTTATGTTTTAGAATTTAGTTTTAATGGTGGATCTATGAGATGAATTAGGTATGAATAGATGAAATTGGTTTTGAAGATAAACATTTAAGATCCTGATTGACCCCACCCCCCCGCCCCTCTTAGTATCTTTTTTCCCATATACTTATTCCAGTAATTAGTATCAAAACTCAGTTCTCTTATCAAGAAGCCTAATATCCTAAGAAGATCAGATAATAGAGATGGAAGTGCATAAGATGAGAAAGATCATTGAGAATTAGATGACTAAAATCTAGATTGTGTTACGATAATTAGAGACAACAAAAAAGAAGGGGAGAGATGGCTATTAAGTTAAATGACACTCAATACTCAAAAGTTGACAATGAAGGACTGGTGGATAGTGGAAAGACTAGTAACAAAGATGAAGCAATGATAGAATTTCTAAAGAAGAATATTGCCCTAGTAAAAGAAGTAAAAGATCTCAAAATAGAACAAGAAATTCAATCAATTACACTCTATGAAGAAATTGAACAAAAGAAGAAAGTAATAGAAGAAAATATCATGGATGAAGAAGATAAAAGGAAGTTGGCTAGCATATTTGAAGAAAGATCATTTGAAGTAAAAAAGCTTACAAACTATCAACTAGAAATGATAAATCAATCAGTGATCACAAATCAAGAATCAAATAGAAAAAGATTTGGAAATCATAAATCTAAGGTTATAAAATGAGCAATTGTAAAATGAGTTAAGGAATGAATAGGAACTCATGAAGAGGGTGAAAAAACTAAATGAAGTAATTAAGCATTTTGAAGACATGATGAAGTCACCTAGAGAAAAAGACACCTCTAGACTTGGATACAACAAACAATCTTCATCTACTAAAGAAGGAGAATCATTTGAAAGTGGAGAACAAAGGAATGCAAAATCAAAAGGAAAACCTACATGTTATCACTATGGGATAATTGGACACACAAATAGTATTTGCAAAAGCAAAAATGGTCAGCATTGTTGGAACAATTGATTGATTGTGTATTGTCTTTGATGTTACACAAAATATCATATCATTGTTAGTCAGTATATGTCAAGCTCACTCGAGAATTGAAGATAGTTTTTCTTTTTCTACTAAGAATTCTAGAATTTTCCTAGTTTAGAAGGTAGTATCTACCAAGTTCACTCAAGCATCAAAGGAAAGGCTTGCAAAAGTTGAGTACTAACCAAGCTCACTCAGTTAATGAAGTAATATTGGATGGAACTAGTGTTAAGCAAGATCACTTGGTTACCAAAGGAACTTTGTGAATATGCAGTGTTAATTGAGTTCACCTGGTTAACATAGGAAATTTTTTTTTGAGTTAGTATCTACTGATCAAGGTTGACTAACAAAGGATTTTCTTATTTTGGCATATTAAGTTCAATTGAATTATCTGTTAGTTCTAGCCAACTAGGGAGATAAATATTAATTATTCTAAGTTATATTCCAGCCAACCTATCAATATGAAAGATATAAATATAAGGTTAAAATTTATATTTATAAAGTGTGAATGCATGAAAGTAATTGAAGATTTAATGATGCTAAGAGGAAGAAAATTAGAAGGGTAAGTAGAATATCCTTGCAAATCTGAAAAGATACATTTGATTAAGAAGGATCAAGTATACAAGTTAGAATTGAGATCTTTAATCAAAAATTCAATTGCATCCAAAATTAAGTCATCTCATTATTACTCTCTAACCATTGTAGCAATGATCAAAATCTCTTAATAGAGTTGGCTTAACAGCTATTTGTAAATCCTCTAACAAGGTGGCATTTCTATTGAATTATCCAAAGACGTCTAACAAGGCCACTACTAATAGGGTGATTAAATCATCTAATAGGGTCACACCTAATAGTGTGTTTTGTAACCTTTACTATAGTTGGCTCCTAACAAGGCTCATTTCAGAAGAGTGAAAATCAATAACTAGTTGCAATTGGTAGTTTTTCCCAAATAGGGTTTCCACGTTAAACCTTGATGTTATTTCTCTTATGTGTTTGCACCTAAGTTAAATTAATATTAATCATATATAATATCTTAATACTTTTCATGTTAAGTATCTACCAAGCATTTTTAGTGTTTACCAAGTTATCAACATTTTTCTGTGTGTTAATCAAACATCAATAGAGTTTAGTTTTTCAGAGTTTATTTTGTACAAATATATAATGGATCTAAGATTTATTTTTGTCATAACTAATTCACCCCTCCTCTCTTAGTTAATCCTCTTATATTTCCAAAAATTGATATTAGAGCATTTGGTGCTTGCAGAGAAGGTTTCAAGGACCTAAGCTAAAGATCAAGATGTCTTACAGAGGAGAGATTTCCAAGTTGAACCAAGACAATTTTGTAGCATGGAAAGAACTTATGAGGTTACATCTGGCAACTATTTGTGATTCATTTTGTTGGTATCTTGATACTGAATACAAAACTCCTATTGGAACAATATCAGTTAAAGGTATTACTGAAAAGAAAAATCATAACATCATGATGATTGACATTGCATCTACTCTTAATTATGTTGAATTTGATGAAGTCAAAGATTTTACCATAGCCTATGATATGTGAATTAAATTGAAAGACATCAATGGAGGAGATGATAATGTAAGAAGAGCTAAATTAGAGAGTCTCAGAGGACAATTTGATCAAATAAAGATGAGAGAAGATGAAAACATTGCAAAATATGGGGAAAGAATCAAAGCAAGGGTGAGTGCAATCAAAGAATCTATAGGAGACATTGATGAAAAAATAATTGTAAGAAAAGTACTTAGAACCCTTCTTCCTATCTATGCAATTAGAAGTGTCTATTATTCAAGAGATGAGATGCAATCCAAATAGCAATATAACTTTGGGTGCTCTAGTTGGAAGATTTACAACTTTTGATTTGGATAACTATGATAACTATGTTCCTAGTTTCAAAAGTATCGAGTCTACATTTGAAGCCAAACTTTCACTCAAGAAAAAGAGCAAGAAATCAAAGGCCAACAAATTAGGAAGTGAAGATTAAGAAGAAAGTTTTGACAGTGATCTTGAAGTTGTTGAAGCCCTACTTGCAAGAAAATATTCCAAAGGCAGAGGAAAGTACAAATCTAAGATTCCTCTTATCTACTTTTCTTGTGAAGAAGTTGGCCACATTGCTAAGAGGTACCCAAATAAAGAAACCAAGGATGAAAAGAAAAGTAATAAGTACAAAGGCAAAAAGGAATTCAAAAAATATAAGGACTACAAGGATAGATGTAAGGAATCTTGTTTTATAGCTAAAGATTTTGATAACAGTAAAGATGAAATGGTATATATAGTTGTAAAAGATGAATCTGATGATGAAGAACATAAGATGGAAGTTATCTCTCATGTTAGCAAAAATGATACATGGATTATTGATAGTAGCTGCTCACATCATATGACTAGAGACAAAATAAAGTTTGAGCACATGGAATATTATGATGGTGGTGATGTGAGATTTGGAAATAATGAACCTTGTTGCATGAAAGGAAAAGGATGTATCTTATTGAGTAATGAACTTACATGTGATAATGCTTATTCAGTGGAAAGACTAAAGAACAATCTAATAAGTGTGGTACAGTTGAATAACATTGGATTCAAGGTAGAATTTATGAATGGAAAGGCCAAACTACTAGATGGAAAAGGAAATCTAGTTAGATCTGGCAAACAAACAAAAGGTAATCTATTCTATCTAGATCTTAGTGAAAGTTCATATTTTATTGCTCAATTAGAAGAAAGTTGGTTATTACACAAAAGATTGTGTCATGTGAACTTTGATAATCTAGTTAAAATAAGAAAAAATAGAAGAGTAAGATGTATTCCTAGCTTGAGGAAACTTGATATGGGTCTATGCAAAAACTATCAAATTGGTAAGATGGGAAAGACTAATTTCAAAAGAAAGAACTATCATTCTGAAGAAGTCTTAGATCTTGTGCATATGGACTTATGTGGACCTATTGGAATAAAGAGTTATAGTGGAGATAATTTTTCCATTCTTTTTGTTGATGACTATTCTAGAATGATGACTGTAATGTATCTAAAAGAAAAATATGAAGCTTTTCAAAATTTAAAATGGTATCTAGCAAGAGTAGAAAAAGAAATTGATAAGAAGTTGAAATGTTTAAAATTAGAAAGAGGTGGTGAATTCATATCTAATGAATTCAATGAATTCTACATTAAAAAAGGAATTAAAAGACAAGTATCAACCCCTGGTACACCTTAGTAGAATGGTATAGTTGAGAGAAGGAATAGATCCATCATGGATTGTACAAGAATATTGATGATAGAAAATAATGGTGTAATCAAATACTAGAAGGAAGCAATCAACATTGTAATGCATACCTAAAATAGGGTATAGATGAAGAAAGACTCAAATCAAACTCTTTATGAACAATGGTATGACTACAAACCTAATGTAAGTTACTTGAAAGTATTTGGAAGCAACTGTTATATCTTGAAAGAATCTAGGAAAGGTAAATTTTATATCAAAGGTGATGAAGGCATATTCCTATGATACTCTTATAGAAGTAAAGTGTATAAATGTTTGAATTTGTCTACTCATAAAATTATAGAAAATGCACATGTGAGAATTGATGAGTTTGCAGAAAAGAGTGAATAAGATAGAAACAAAGAGCCTTAGGATTATAGAATATTTGTTTAGTATGTACCTAATACCCTACCAAATCTATCTAGTAGATAGGAGGTTTCACCTCCCAATTCCCCAAAATCTCCAATAGCTATTGAGTTGCAATCTGTGCAACCCAAATCATAGTCTGAAGGACCTAAGTCATAGTTAGAGGCTATCGAGCTATTACCAAAGCAAACCAAGTCTAATGGACCCAAGTCAAAAATAGTGGGACTCAAGCTTTATACATAAGTTCATGATGAAATTAGTGAAACAAACTCCAAATTCAAAGAACCTATGTTAGAAAGATATGTTAGAAGGGATCATACACTTGATTAGATCATTAGAGACAAATCATATGGAACAATGACAAGAAACAAATTGAAAGGTACATGTTTACTTGCTGAATTTGAACCTAGAAATTTTAAAGATGCTTTGAATAATGAAAGTTGGATTGAAGCAGTGAATGAAGAAATATAATAGATAGAGAAGAACAAAACTTGGACTCTTTGATGGGAACACAACACAAGCACAGAATGGACACAATAGGAAAGGGAAAATTTTATTAACTATGAAAATATGCTAGTACACTTAGTGTAGAGAAACTAGACTCCAAAACATGCCCTATGGGCTTACAAAAGCATAAATCTAGAGATAATTTCTTCTCCCAGTACCTTCTCTCAAACTCCACTCCAAACTACCTTTTACAATGCCAAAAATGTTCTTAAATAGACCCCAAAGGGTTAAGGATTAGGAATACATTCTAGAAAGTTCTAGTTGGCATCCACCGACCAAATAGAAGGCTCTAGAAGTTGCATTAGAAGTAGGCACAAAATTAGAAGAATCTAGAAATGATAACTGAACTTCTGGAAGGCATAACTTTTGAACCATAGCTTTGATTGATGAACCATTTACATTTCTGAAAAGCTCTCGAAGTTCTTTATAGCCTTATGGACTAGCATTTCTCATCCCCCATTTTTTGGCCTTGTTTGAGGTCATTTAATTCCCTAAACCTGACTTTGAAGCATTCTTAGGAGGTCTCCAAAAATTGAAAAACTGCAATAACTTTCAAACCGTGGGGCCTTTTGACCTAATTTTTTTTTTTGGAATGCTCTAAATTACAATTACAATCATCCGACCAATTTACACCTTCTAGTTCACCAAAATGATGGCTCAATTACATACTCCTATTTCTATTACATTTACATGTATCCCAAGGTGATTAAAAACTCTAACCAAGAACATTGATAGTGGAACTATGAGAGTTGGAACCTTTATTGGACCCAAATGGGTGTCCAGTAATGAAAACACATGAAATAGAAACTAAGTCTAAGTACATTTTTTTGGGTGACACAGGATTGCCCTTATACCTCTGGATGCTCTTGCATCACTCTTGTTCCTAGACTCAAGGATAAAAATGTAATTGGCACAAAGTGGGTATTCAAAAATAAGCTAAATGAAGATGGAAAAGTTTCCAGAAATAAAGTGAGGTTAGTATGTAAAGGCTATTATCAAGAAGAAGGTATTGATTATGGTGAAATTTTTTCTCTTGTTGCAAGATTAGAAGGTGTTAGAACTTTACTAGCTTATGCAGCTCATAGAGGATTTAAAATTTATCAAATAGATGTAAAATCTACATTCTTAAATGAAATTCTTAATGAGGAAGTCTACATCCAACAACCTGGAGGTTTTGTGGATACTGGTAAAAGAGAATGGTTTGCAAATTACACAAGATATTATATGGTCTCAAGCAAGCTCCTAGAGGCTGGTATGAAAGACTCCATAACTACTGGGTATAGATTTTTTTTCAAAGAACAAATGATAACATTAGTCTGTATACCAAAGAAGGACCAAACAAAAAGATTGTGTTGGAAGAAATATTTGTGGATAGCACTCTATTCATAGGAAATGATGACTTGTGCAAGGCATTTTCAAAAGAAATGAATAAAAAATTTGAAATGTCTATGTTTTAAGAGATTTTTTTTTTTGTTGGATTGTAGATCTAGTAGAAGAAAGATGGTATCTACATTACTCAATATAAATATATCAAGGAGATAATAAAAAAATTTGGAATGGAAGATTCAAGACTAGTTGGAACCCCTATGTCTATTGGACATAAAATTTTAGTAAATGATGATTCCAAAGAGGTAGATCAAACTATATATAGATCAATGATTATAATATTGTAGTATGTAGTGCATATAAGGCTTGATATTGCATTAGCAGTCAGTATGGTGACAAGATTCTTAGAAAATCCTATAGAAAATCACATGATGGAAATCAAAAGAATCATGAGATATCTGAAAGGTATTAAATAATATGGTTTATGGTATAAAATAGGAGGAAATTTAGATTTAAAAGTATTCATAGATGCTGATTGGGAAGGAAGTATTGATGACAAAAAAAGCACCAGTGGTGGAGCATTCTTTCTTGGTAAAAGACTCCTATCTTGGACAAGCAAGAAATAGAATTGTGTCTCTCAATCCATAGTAGAGGTAGAATATGTGGCAGTAGTAGTCAATTGTTCTAATATTGTTTGGTTAAAATAATTGTTGGTAGGTATGAAGATAGAGATCAAGGATCCAATGGTTATATACTATGATAACACCAGTGCTATAATGCCTACCCCTAGTTTGCATTTTTGTTTATCATTGTCGAACTCTTTTAGGGCTAGTTTTGTGTTGTTGGTTAGCAGCATTGTTTTGAGATTATCTTCTCAGCACGATGGGAGTGGACCACTTAGGTTCCACGCAGTCGGGTGGTAGTGTTTTTCCACTCTTATCATTTGAGATCTGTCCATTTACATCATGGCTGGAGCATCTTTGGTTGGTATTTATCTTCATTATGTTCTTGGATCATTATGATTGATGATATACCTTATGATGGATGTATTTACTGGTATGTTTCTTATATGGATGATTTGCATATGTTAGATGATGTTATCTTATGCTTATATTTGCATGTTAGATTACTTTTTGCATATGATGTAGTATATGTTAGGAGTGACATTCCTACTATGTTAATACCGATGATCTCTTTGATGATTTGGAATGTTACGCATGGAGGGATGGCTAGGATCCATGATGGTCTAATGATGCTATTAATGGTTGGGAGGAACCATGCACTTAGTTAATTATGTTTGTGATATATGATTATATTTTATGATGGATGTTTATATCTTTTGTGATGATGTATTATGTATTGTTTATGGTTTCAATTATGATATTGCACCATAAATTAATATTGGATGATGATGTACTTTATTTACGCGGATGTATATTATTTTAAGCCTTTCATACCTTGTAACATGTACAGTGGATGATTGAGCTAATCTAAAATGTAATTACAAAAAAAGGACACTTGTAATATTGTTTAAGAACATTGGATGTAACATTGCTAAGGATGTGATGTTAGATGAAGAGTTAATTTAGATGTGATACAATGTTAAGGGATCTTTAAAGAATGTAACTGTTATGTATGTTATGTTTACTTTTATTTGAATTTTTGCTATTGCTTCTGTTACTATGTATAAGTTGTGAATGGTTTATATGTCATGTTTAAAAAAAAAATTGTTTGGCAAACTTAGTGAAATTTTAGATTAATTCTTTGGATCCCTTGGCAGGGGATTACATTTGGCATCAAAGCCCGAGTTTCTACATTGGGAGCTCTGGGTATTTTGGAACAACTAGAAACTTTGAACTATTGAGTGTATCTCTTCAAACTTGAAACTAGGTGAACTGAAACAGAACCTAAACTGTTACTTGCATATTTTTCATGCATCAACACTTAGCTTTCAAAACTAAAAATTCTACTTAAACCTAAACAAGGGCAAAACTAGAACTTGAAACTCATTATAGTTGCAAAAATATGTATCTTTCATCTATGATTTAAGGTAGTATGCCCTTGATTATCTTTGCAAGCATTAAGTTGCTCTTGTTTAGAATATATTAGGGGATCTATTTTAGTAGTTTTTAAAAGAGTGAATGTTGGATCGATATGGTTTTTGGTTTATCATTAAACTAGAATCATATTTCTCTAAGTGTGTTGTTGTGTCACCAGTGGAATCATATTTCCCTATGGGGGGAAAGGGTTCAATGGACCCGCATAGTGAGTATCTTAGTTTTTTATTTTTGCAGGCTTCTAGGAGTAAGCCTAATTCTAGGGGGGGTGGTAGTAGTGCCTGCCCCTAGTTCGCATTTTTGGTTATCATTGTCAAACTCTTTTAGGGCTAGTTTTATGTTGTTGGTTAGCAAAATTGTTTTGAGATTATCTCCTCAACACGGTGGGAGTGGACCACTTAGGTTCCATGCAGTCGGGTGGTAGTGTTTTTCTACTCTTATCATTTGAGATCCATCCATAGACACCATGGTTGGAGCATCCTTGGTTGGTATTTATCTTCATTATGTTCTTGGATCATTATGATTGATGATATACCTTATGATGGATGTATTTACTGGTATGTTTCTTATATGGATGATTTGCATATGTTAGATGATGTTATCTTATGCTTATATTTGCATGTTAGATTACTTTCTGCATATTATGTAGTATATGTTAGGAGTGACATTCCAACTATGTTAATACCGATGATCTCTTCAATGATTTGAAATGTTATGCACAGAGGGATGGCTAGGATCCATGATGGTCTAATGATGCTATTAACGATTGGGAGGAACTGTGCACTTAGTTAATTATGTTTGTGATATATGATTATATTTTATGATGAATGTTTATATCTTTTTTGATGATGTATTATGTATTGTTTATGGTTTCATTTATGATATTGCATCATGGATTAATATTGGATGATGATGTACTTTATTGAACTAATCTAAAATGTAATTACAAAAAAAGGACACTTGTAATATTGTTTAAGAACATTGGATGTAACATTTCTAAGGATGTGATGTTAGATGAATAGTTAATTTAGATGTGATACAATGTTAAGGGATCTTTAAAGAATGTAACTATTATGTATGTTATGTTTACTTTCATTTGAATTGTTGCTATTGCTTCTGTTACTATGTATTAGTTGTGAATGGTTTATATGTCATGTTTAAAAAAAAATTGTTTGGAAAACTTAGTGAAATTTTAGATTAATTCTTTGGATCCCTTGGCAGGGCATTACAAGTGCAATCAATATATCAAAGAATTGAGTGATGCATACCAAGAAAAAAAACATTGCTATAAAATATCATTTCTTGAGAGAATTGGTACAAGACAAAGAAGTCAAATTGGAAAATTATAAATACAAAAGAATAAATTGTAGACATATTCACCAAGCCATTATCTAAGAATGCATTTCTATATCTAAGAGGTAAGCTAGGGGTCATTCCCCTATCTGAACCTCACTAAATGAAGTTTAGTGATGCATCAACCAGAGCATGTTGTAGATTAATCAGTTGGTACAGTATTGACAAGGGCATATTGAAAATAAATTAGTACTTGAGGTACATTAATATTTACTAATTATTGTCTTTGGCATGAGATGTCAAAGAGGGAGAAGTTTGTTGTCATACCTCATGAAATTTTTTTAAAGAGATGTATAAAAGGAGAATGAACTTAGTCTAATATCAAAGGCAGAGTTTGCTATTAGAAGAATTTGTAGTAGACAGAAGTTTTTTTTATAGAGGGAGAAATTAAAGGTAGAAAGAGTTCACACTGATAGAGGGAGTTGTCATGGATGAGAATTAGAATGAAACTAAGGATAATTTTCCACTTTATTCCTACTCTAAAAATTTCATTACATTATGACATGTTATGCTGCCATCAATGCCAAAGAGGAAGCTTATTGGAATAATTGATTAATTGTATACTATCTTTGATGTTACACAAAATGTCATATCATTGTTAGTCGATATATGTCGAGCTCACTTAAGCATGGAAGATAGTTCTTCTGTGTCTACTAAGCATTCTAGAGTTTTCCTAGTTCAGAAGGTAGTATCTACAGAGTTCACTCAAGCATCAAAGGAAAGACTTGCAAAAGTTGAGCATTAACTGAGCTCACTTGGTTAGTGAAGGAATATTGGTTGGAACCAGTGTTAATTAGGCTCTCTTAGTTACCAAAGGAACTTTGTAAATATGTAGTGTTATCCAAGTTCACTTACTTAACACAAGAAAAATGTTTCTGAGATAGTATCTATCGAGCAAGGTCAGCTAACAAAGGATTTTCTTATTTTGGCATATTAAGTTCAACTGAATTATTTTTTGGTTCTAGATGACTAAGGAGATAAATATTAGTTATTCTAAGTTATATTACAGCCAACTTGACAATATGAAAGATATAAATATAAGGTCAAGATTGAGATTTATAAAGTGTGAATGCATGAAAGTAATTGAAGATTTAATGATGCTAAGAGGAAGCAAATTATAAGGATAAGCAGAATATCTTTGTGAAGCTAAAAAGATACATTCGATCAAGAAGGATCAAGTACACAAGCTAGAATTGAGATCTGTAATCTACAATTTAGTTGCATCTAAAATTAGGTGATCTCATTATTACTCTCTAACCATTATAGTAGTTATCAAAATCTCTTGATAGAGTTGGCTTAATAGCTATTTGTAAATCCTCTAACAAGGTGGCATTTCTATTTAATTGTCCAAAGACCTCTAACAAGGCCACTCCTAAAAGGGTGATCAAATCCTCTAATAGGGTCATAGCTAATAGCGTGTTTTGTAACCTTTAATAGGGTTGGCGCCTAATAGGGCTCACTTTAGAAGAGTGAAAATTAGTAACTAGTTGTAAATTGGTGTTTTTTCCAAAATTGGGTTTCCACATTAAATCTTGGTGTCAAATGTGTTCATTGTCATGCCTGACCTTATTCCTTCTGTTTCTTTTCGTTTGCTTCAGTTTGTTGTTATAATTCAAGTTCTTTGCTAAGATATTATCAAAATTTGTTTATCAATTTGTTAAATTTAGTTAGTTGAGTTTTGATCTTGTGTTGATACAGTTATAGTGATCATTATCTGTTTATGCCAGTTTATTGTAATAAGGATTCAGCTATTTTGAACCAGCTGTTTATGTTGATTATGAGTGCAGGTTTGAACTAGAAACTGGTACTAATGTTTGAGCTAGATGAAAGTAAATTTAATTTGATGTTAGTTGCTTGAGTTTAGCATTGTAGTAATATGTAATTTGGCATCAATATGTTTTATGTTGTGTCTTAGAATGGGGCTTAAAACCCGTGGCTAATACCATACTTTAGTAGATTAATGACATGGAAAATTGTTTAATTGATATTATGAAATGAGGTTTGAATAACATAAAACCCTAATGGGTTTTGCATGTGAAAATATCAAAGGGGTTTTAGCCAAACATGGCGGTGGCATTGTGACTGCCATATACATGGCTCTGTTTGAGTGACAGTTCAATGAATGCATAGTAATGAGGAATAATGGCACTTAAAGTTTTAATCGGCCAATTTGGTTGTGAGTTGGGTTTCTTACTGAGATAGGGCTGAAAATTTGGCTGCATTGCTCTATTTGAGAAACACTTGTGACCCTTGTTACCGTGGAATCAGTTTCATGGAGGAGTTTGTTGAAAGTGATTGCGTGCTTATGAGGCCGAGCATCGTGGAGTTGCTCACAGCCAGTTTATTTGATATAATTCTCTCAAGTTTTGTTGTTGGTTATCGTTACCTCTGTTACAAGAAAGTTCTTCTAGCTCTATAATTTAGAAGAGTGGATTTTGGTTTGGGTTTAGACTTTGACAATGAGTGGCTAGAGTGTTTCATATACCCTCTACTAATTTGCAAGTAGGGAAATTTCTTACCCTACTCTCTCTCTCTCTCTTTATAATGTCATTTTTTTTTTATATGTTTGTATATACATGGTTATCAGTTTTAAATGTATAAGTATCTGACATTTAAGCATGGGTATAGGCAAATTTGGGCACTACGTAATTGCATAGCTCTGTGTGTATCCATACTTAAATGGGAGGTTTGGTGTTATGTTTTGGGATTTGTTGTTTGTTTATATATATTTTCTATATTTATAAATTTGTTATGTTTGTGATTGTATAAGATTGCATGACCGAGGGTTAAGTCATAATATAAAAGGGTTGTTTATGAAATCCTAGGCATAGTCATTTCATCAAATAGTTTGTGTGAACTAAAGATAGATGTTTTGTAGACTTTGACGGCTTAGAGGATTTGGGGAAATTCAGGCCCAACCATTAAATGGATTGCAGTTAATACTCTTGGGATGAGAAATCTGTATCGTATCGATTTTGGTATTAAAACATATAGGAATATTATCAGTCAGTAGAAAATATTAGACAACGGCATTTTGTTAAACAGTTAGCAGCAAACATGTAAGTTCATGGATATTGACAAACAGTGTTATCTAAATCGATCTGTGATTTTTTAAAATAAGTTGTAGTTTAACAATGATTTAGTGAAATGAGATTTGGTAGCTAATATGGATTACAGACATTGAAATGTTGCTAAATCTATAATCGTATGGTTGAAATAGCTTACCTTTGATATAGCTATAATTTTGGAAGCTAGTATCATTAGGAGACAATCGATTACTTTCTTATTCGAATAAGATATAAAAATGCCCATAATTTTATATGACAGTCGTATGATAATGTGGAAACTTTAAGTTGACTGTGATTATTCGAGAACAAACAGTAATATGTTGTTAATTGATTTATTTTGATTTAATAGTAGATTTTGTTTATTTGATAATTAACAATTCTATGGATACATTTATTTCACTCTTTTATATATAGTAAACTGGATAGTTATTGTAAAAGACAAAAAAAAAAAAATGAAGTTAGTCATTATGAAAACAACAAGTAATGTTGAATGATGGTGTTGTAAGTTTTAAAAAGGAATATTTTCATATTGAGAAAACATAGTCTCAGCTGATAGTTACATTGTGTAATGACTCTGTTGTAAAAGTTTTATAAACCCATAAATTTGATTATGATTAAAATTGAAATCACATTGATTTAGATGTATAGTAAAAGACGAATGACAACACTGTAATTGACCCTCTGTTCAAACTATGATTGAATCTAAATTTGTAGAAAACTGTCAATGTTGTTTCAAAGTATTACAATTCAGTCATAGTGTTGAAATAAAAAGGAATTCTTTTACTTTAAAAGTTATACTCTATATTTCTATTGGGTATCAGAACTGTATCCTGAATACTATTGAAATGGAAAGTTAATTTCAAATTAATTTTTGGTTATGATTTATGTTGATGAAATTCATTTTTAAAATGAAAACATCATATGTACTTTGATCTTACTATCTTGCTATTTCAAAGGATAAATATAGATTGTTATGATAGCAGGGTTAAATAGTATAGTACTAAGATCAGTAAATATCATTAAATTAATGTGTTAGTTTAATTATTTTTACAAGTTCTTATTATTATAGTATTTGTTTCTGTTGTTATAGTAGTCTAAATTTACCTTGGAAATAGGTAGATTAAGATGTGTTCAAATAGATTAAAGGATGTAGTATCATGTTGAATACTAATTTATATCTATTTCATGAACATTCTTAGAATATCTATTTGATGTGTATTTTAAGAATAGCTGTGATGAACGTATATCGGGGTGGCTGAATTTGGTTTATCCTATTCAGTTAATTAATTTAGTGATAACTTTAAAATGAATTGGGTGGGTTAATTACATATAAAAGATA
This sequence comes from Cupressus sempervirens, assembly GCA_028749045.1. Taxonomy (NCBI): domain Eukaryota; kingdom Viridiplantae; phylum Streptophyta; class Pinopsida; order Cupressales; family Cupressaceae; genus Cupressus; species Cupressus sempervirens. The sequence continues at coordinate 86,483,406 of CM053791.1, read as the reverse complement.
ATTGGCCTTACCTATGACTTAAACCTATAAGGTTAAGTATAGAGTACAAGGAAGATCTCTATTCTATTATTGACAAGTATAATAGAGAATCCCATTATGTGTTGTCTATGAGCATACCATACATGGATGTAGAATCTTAGTGCCATAACAATGACACCTCAGTATATATATGATTCATTTACGGGTTATTCTTAGTGCAAGTTTAATTTTGCATTGTTAAGTAAATGTTTACTTCCTGCATATTAATTTTGGAACTACACTATGTTAAGTGGATCAGATATCTACATTATGGTTATGTATATGTTTATTCTAACCTATATGTAGGTGGATTACACTTTTCAACTCAGTGTGTAATGAGCCCCTTTTGTGTTGTGTTGTATATCTATGTGTTTTTTAGGTGCTTCAAGTTGATTAGCAAGTAGCTAAAGATTACTGTTGAAGTTTCTGTTGGGTGATGCGATGTGCTCCCCTATCCACAGGTGGTTAATTATGTGGTGTTCCATGTTCACTAATAGTCATGGCTTTTGGTGCAACGAAAAATGGGCCCCACAATTGGTATCAGAGCCTGGTTTTGGCTTGGTCATGGGTTCAAATCTCCTCGGTGCCTTCCCGACCCACGTAAGCACCTGGTATGCGCATCGAGGGGGAGATTGTTGGGTGATACGACGCGCTCCCCTGCCCACAGGTGGTTAATTATGTGGTGTTCCATGTTCACTAACAGTCATGGCTTTTGGTGCAACGACAAATGGGTCCTACAGTTTCTTCTTGAATCAGTGTTTAATTACTTGTAGGGTCCATATGTTGGACATTAGAGATTAAAAAGAATGTTGTACTTCATTATTGTACTGAACTCAATATGTAATAGCATCGTATTGGTAGCATATATGGATGATATCATATTTCATCTTGAGTATTTTGGATTGAGAGTGACTCAATCATTGTATTTGTACTTGTATTAAGTTGATTTAAAAACATATATATATTGCATTCGTTGTACTTGTTATTGGTTTCAAATTTTTTTTTTTTATTAGTGGTAGTGTTACATTCATGCCATTTCTCTTATGTTTTTTTACCTACATTAAAATAATAGTAATCATAGATAATATCTTAAGACTTTACATGTTAAGTATCTGTCAAACATTCTCAGTATTTTCTAAGTTACCAATATTTTTTTGTGTGTTAACTAAGCATCAATAGAGTTCAGATTTTCAAAGTTTATTTTGTACTAACATCTAATGGATTTGGGATTTATTTTTGTGGTAAATGATTCACCCCTCCCCTCTTAGTTACTCCTCTTATATTTCCAACAAAGCACATCCCTAAACCTAATCCAAGTGCTAATTGTCTTAATTGCAAGAAAACAAGACATCAAGCACGTGAATGTAGATCAAAGAACAATGATCCAACTAAAAAGGTATCTAGATTCTAAGGTCATTTCTACAATTATGAAAAGTATAAACATAGAGCTAATGAGTGTAGAATTAAGAAGTCACATTGGTCACCTAAATAACAAACACATATAGCAAGGAAAGGAAATTCCTACAATTGGGATTACAATATATGGTACAATTGTCAATATTGTGGAGAGTATGGACAAATTTTAGAGAATTGCATCAAGAGACATTTAAGAAAAAATTACAAGAAATGGTTAAATGGAGAGATAATATGATTCAATTTTCTTAAATTTTGACATATTAGTAAGAAATGCAAAACTAGAACACCAACACTAGTACCATGAAATGTAAATGACAAACTTGAAGGGAAGAAGAAATAGATAGAGATAGTGAGAGTTGGAAGCAACAAAATAGAAGGCACTATGATCACCCAATATGATGGAGCAGTTGATCATGTCACATCTCACTAAAGAAAGAAGGTATGTAGGAAATGCATATTCAATGTTATATTTTACTTCAATTCCTAATCATAAAAGTGATGAAAATTCATATATGCATAAATTAAGATTCATTAAGAACTATTAAAAATAGAAAATTATAAAGTACCGAGCATCAGTGGTACATTCTATGTTGATGGAGTCATGTAGTATATATTGAGTGATTAAGGAAGATTACATATTGACTGAGCTAGTTTTCATTAATCAATTGAGTATGAAAACATTAATCACAGACCTAAAATCGAAAGATCAAAGTTATTTATTAAATTTGGTGATTCATTTTCACTCACCAAATGATTAGAAAGCTCACAAGAAGATTTAAAGGTGATCAAAGTAATTCTGGTGACTAGAGCACAGAAATCAACAAAATTTACAAAGTGAAGTAAGTATCACTGTCAATGTTGAGTGAAGTATTCGGTGAAGATTTTTGTGAAACTTTTTTAACCATAGTTCACAATGGCATTTGGAAGTGAAATGATTAAGGATAGTAGTGTGAAAATAATTAGGAATGATAAGAGACATCCACCCATTTTGTAAATATAGTTAACAATGAAACTTCTATTGATTATGTTGGACCTCTATCATCAATTCCATCTAGAGTCTTGACTATTCAAGATATTAAATCATGCTACCAATCTAAAATTGGAGATTTTTAAATGAGGGAAACATATGAAAGTTGTGTGTTGATAGAATTCTAAAGGATGAATTCAAGATCATTGCTGACAAAGGGCTTACCTATACCCTATAATTTCCTAAAGTTTTCAAGGTTGAATGGATCAAGATTATGCTCAGCCAAGTTCACAAAATGAAAATTTGGTTGGAAGGTGGGCCAATAAATATCAACAAGGCAATCATTTGAAGTGTAACTAGGTACCCTACATTGGATCGAGCAAACAGAATGAGTAGAACCAAGAATGTGATAAAAAACATGACCAAGGTGAAGTGGAATGGTCATGGAATGTTAATAGATAGCATTGAGGATCCATTAATTTATTTATTTTTCATGTGATTGCACATAAGTTATATCAATCGAGTAGAGGGAATGGTGTGTTAGCATGAATGTTGATGATGCTACATTGGGGGAGTATTGACATGTTGCATTCATGAGTGTGTTTGTCATTCAAGTCAACATAGCAGTAAGTTCGTGAAGACTGACAAAGTAGAAGACATAGATCTTAGTTATATGGATAATTTTTTGATTGTTTGGTGCTGCAAGTTCATGGACATGTCTAGTAAAGTGTCCTAACGTAAAATTTCAAAGCATACACTACTACATTTGGGCTCATTTTTTGACCTTTATTGGTCAAAAATTTGACCCAATTTTCAACCAAACTTTGACCAAATTTGACCAACACATTGGTTGAACATTTTTTGGTCAAAAATTTGACCAACCTACTGGTTGGTCAAAATTTTGACCAATACGTTGGTAAAAAACTTTTGAAATTGCTAGCACATTTTCTACCAAGCATTGGTCAAAATTTTGACCAATGCTTGGTAGAAAACTGCAAGGCATTGGTCAAAATTTTTACCAATGCTTGGTAGAAAATTGCAAGGCATTGGTCAAAATTTTGACCAATCCTTGGTGGAAAACTATAGGGTATTGGTCAAAATTTTGACCAATGCTTGGTAGAAAACTACTGGGCATTGGTCAAAATTTCGACCAATGCTTGGTAGAAAACTATTAGGCATTGGTCAAAATTTTGACCAATGCTTGGTCAATTTTTTTTTGAGTCTCACAATTATTGAGGTCTACTTCAACAATGGCCCTTCCTATGAAATTTCCATCTAAAACCTTTCTAATGAGATAATGTGTTATGAGCTCTTCATCAGTGGGATGGAACGTGAATCCAGGAGGCAGTTGTGCATCACCCATATCATGAACCCATGATATGGGTGATGCACAACTGCCTCCTGGATTCACGTTCCATCCCACTAATGAAGAGATCATAACACATTATCTCATTAGAAAGGTTTTAGATGGCAATTCACAAGAAGGGCCATTGCTGAAGTGGACCTCAACAATTGTGAGCCTCAGGGAGGGTTCAATTCCCTCCTTTATTATTCACTATGCATATAATCCCATACACCCATTTGATCTCGAATGATAATATGTACTGAATGTTGAGTGTCTATGATGAGTGCTCCAAAACCATCCATTTCATGCCTTCATCTATACACAATGTCTTTCTAGTTTCTTTCTACTAACACACCCATTTCATTTCATATGATCATTTGATAATTGTGTCACTCTAAGCTCTCAAATGTTTCCTCTTGATTGATCATCTCATAGCTACTGAATGAGAGCTTTGGGATAAGCTATAGACATCCATCAAAATTTTGGCTAGATTTTGATCTAGGATATAGTACTAGAAGCTATATTTCATGCCAGTCAAAAAATCTTCTTGGCCATGGCCTGGGGCAATATGAACTAGCTAGATGAATGCCACATTCATGTTTGATGGAGAAACCCTTCCTGAGAAAGGGGAGAGATTTTTTGTTGACCACTCAGTTGCTATTCTCCTACAGCTACATGCCAAAATTAGAAAAAAATACACTCATCTTTGGAGTTGAATCTACTTCCAGTTATAACAAGCAAGCTTCTATCAGACAATGAAAGCCGAGAATTGGGGACTTCAAGAAAACCATTCTGGGACTATTAGGAACATATGGATATGAGCAGACAATTCTGGTATTGAACTGAAATCTTTTCCTCAAATTTTTTTTTATATCATTGTTGCACTATATTGCAATGGTCTAACCAGTATGTAGCATTAGAGAATGAGAATTTGGATTGTACTGATTAATAATGGTAGTGGTAGAAGTAAAGACATGTCAGTTGCAAGTTATAAGACTTTTTATGAGTTCCATATGATGGATGGTTGGTCAAAATACATACAGTTCTCTTCTTTAAATAGTTAGAATGGGGTTTTAAAAAGAATAAATTTAAGAAAGAAATTATTAACTACAAAGTAATGCATGCATAAAAATGACAAAATTTTTGATAATGAAATTTGATTTTGCAGCTTTGACATGTTAGCTCGCCAAGTCACCTCACCAAGTCAGCTTTCCCACATGTCCCACCATTTACCCAAGTCCACTTGCCAAGCTGACAATTCAAGTGCACTCACCAAGTTGACTCTTTAAGTTTTCTCACCAAGCCCATCCCCTAGGTAAACTCTCTAGGTCAGCTCGCCAAGTCACTCCCACCCAGTCACCTCAATGAGTTGACTCTTTCAGTCAGTTCACCAATTCATGTCACCAAGTTGACTATTGGAGTACACTCACAAAGTTAAATCTTTAAGTTCGCTCATCAAGTCACCCCACCAAAGCACCTCATCAAGGTCAGTCTTTAAGTCTGCTCACCAAGTCAGCTTGCCAAGTTGCCGCACCAAGCTGACTGACCATCTCACCTCACCAAGTGGACTCGCTAAGTTGGCTCGCCAACTTGCCCCACCAAGTTGATTGTTGAAGTATGCTCGCCAAGTTGACTCTTTAAGTTCGGTCATCAAGTCACCCCACCAAAGAAATAACATCAACGAGAGTAACAATGCCATCTCTTAGCATTCTCAGTATTGCCATTGGCACATAAAGAACTGAGCTACACTTCACAATGCCAAAACCTTGAGCAGAATTCACTGTGGGAAGAAGCAAGTTATGTTTCCTTGGCAGGTGTTAGCTAGCAATCATTTCATATAACATCTTATAAAAGAATTCCTAAAGCTAACCACATTTTGAAATGAGATAACAATTGATATATATCATTTCAAACTCAATTTATTCCTATTTGTGTATAACATTACCAGGTTAGTGTTATGCCAAGAGAATGGAATTTATGTATCCTCTTGAATCTAAAAAAGACAAAGGGCCATTCTTGCCACTCTTTAGAGGTAAACCATAAAATCTGAAGAGACACTAAGCCAAAATTATTGGGCACACAAAGGTCAAAAAACATGGCAAATGTATAGGACAAATAGAGTCAACTTTTATGAAAATGATAAATATCTCCCAACAATAATTGAGAAAGGTTGAAAGCACATGCCTCCTCATACAACTTTTATAGCATTTCTGGATGAGATGTTATTACAGTAGACAAACACTTAGTTGCTGCCCTCCGAACCTTTTAGCTGATATCCTCATCATCGCTATATTCATTAGCACTCTCTCTACATCAACAGAATAGTATTCACATGTTGGTCATAAAATTCATAATTACATGGAAATAAAAGACACCATTGTGCAAAAATTAAATTTTCTCAAGAAAATAATTCTCTTAAGCAATTTTAACATACTCATCCTCCTCTCCATTACTCTCTTCTGTATCTTCTTCCATATTATCAGTGTGGTTTCGATCATAGCTTATGTAGTCCAGAGCAAGTTCCAAAATCGTATCACAATAAACAACCACATCTCTGGCACAACATAGGACAAAACTCTCCAATGCCTACAAATTGCATCTTTAAGGTGATTATTTAAAGATTTTAGAATAGTCAGGGTTTTCTATTTGAAGAATGAAATCTGAAGATGCATTTCACAAAACATACATATACTTTCAATATAGATGATATGAACTTTTAAAATGGAACCACTAATGTTAACAAATAGTGTGAGATGAAAATACATAATTTCTCTACAACCAAACTATTTTAACACCTACAAGCTATATTCTCTTAGCTCCTCATCAGCTTCAGATGCACTTTTACAATAGTTAATAAGCAGGGGAATAGTTTCATTTAGATGCAGTCCAAACTTGTACCCAATAGCTCGACTATAAAGGGGAAAGGACATTATTAGAATAAGACTATAGCTTATATAGCTAAAGGCCATTGATGATACATTGATGAACACGTGGACTACAAGATTAAAAAATGGAAAAAAAATATAGAATTGCATTTTTAAGTAACATAAAATTTCACAAATATTATATTGTTTTTATATTTTCTATATCAGTTACAATATTCAATTATTTTTCAAAAGGCCTTCACTTTTTTAGCTTCTAAAACCATTTTTCCCATAACAACCAACCATTAACTACCCAACATGGCAATATATTATTAGTAAGTAGGAGATATTTCCCACAGTAAGTCAAATTATGATATTGCTATGTGGATTCAACTTTGTAGATTTTAAGTCAAACTCATTGACCCATGTTTCATGAGTAATATTTCATAAGGACTCATCTCTCATGAGAATGAATGTATTGTGTGTAATCCTCCACTAAAAAAAAAAAAGCCTGCAACCACCTAACAAGATTATAAGAGATACAAAATTATGTTCTACTAAGCACTTAACATTAAATGTAACCTTGTTAAATAGCCATGATACCAACATTCCAAGATGATATGCTCTTAGTATCCCTGTGGTTATTGAAAATTGTAGAGGATTCAAGTAACAATGAATCTCATATTTAATTTGCATAAAATAGGAAGGATAGGAAAAATTTCAATAGTTTTCTTCAAATCTTAAATTACACCAAAAAATTTTGCATAAAATGCCAAGCAACCCCACTGCTTTAATATCAACATTTTCTCAGCAAAAACCCAAAAAAGCTTACCTCTGCATTCCTTATTCATGATTCTAATGACTCAAAGTAGTCTTGTTATTGGCAGATATAAACTAAAGTCTAAAGGATACAATGTTAGAGTAGCTTCAAAAAGATCATCCGAAGGACATGATATGCTCAAGCTAAAGGAGCTTTGGGGTTCATTACTATAGTTTGGAATGGGCTCATATTCAATCTTCTAAAGATTGAAGATGAGCCCATTCCTGAGTGTAGTAATGAGTCTATAACCTTGACACCCATCTCTTTGCAGACTTGCACATAGGCTTCAAAATATTGATAACACAATTCATATGTGCATACTATTGGAGCAAAAGTACTACTGTAGAATCCAAAAAAGTTAGGCCAAATAGGTAGATTATAGAATCATGAAATTGTGAACCATTACACACACACACACAAGAAGAATATTATCATCACCTTGGCTTTGATAAGAATACAACCCACCATCTCACTCCTCACTTTAGTTGTATGGAGTTATCCATATCTAATACATGAAAAAGTGTTCAGTGCCATCAAGCAAGGTAGATTCAGACTTAATGTTTAGTTTTGATTCTAGATAAACTTCAACAAAAATAATGGACAAAAATAGGCATAGCCAACTACAGTGCACAATTTGGTTTTGGCCACGTATACCAACATTAATTTCAAAAACAAATATAAGAGATGAAATTCAAATTCTGATTGGGTTCATCCCATAGTGTTTTGTTTTTATGATGGTGATATTGTTGTGACCATAAAGGCTCAAAGTCCTATTGGCTCATTGTGATCATAGTTTTGTACCTTTAACAATCTAATGTGCTAGTAGGTTTGAGCATCAATATTGATAATTGGGAATGAGGTTCATTGTTTGTGGCTTCATTGATTTGTAGATCTAGGTCAAAAGCATTTCATGTTTCATGTATTGGAAGAGTGTCATTCCAACATCACCGATCACCTTCAATGCTCTAATGTGCTCACAGGTTTGAGCATCGGTATTGATAATTGGGGATGAGGTCCCTTGTTTGTGACCTCACTGCTTCATAGCTTAGGTCAAAAACCTTTCATGTAAGGGAAGGGTACCATACTAGCATCACTAATTACTAAAAAAGCTCACCAACATTTAAAAGAAAAATGAAATTGAAAGTCTGGTATAGACCTGATTGTTAGTGAAGGAACCTTGGAGTTGAGGAGGATCATTGTGATCAAGCAAGCTTGTGGCTGTGCCCCCAAGGACAATTTTGTATCCTACTAGATTTCCTATCTTTGTCTTCCTCAATGGATTGATCATATGAAACTTGGATGGATGATAGAGGTTCAACTTAATTTGAGCATCCTTCTCTGTTTTGGTAATGTGTATCTCTGTTGTCCAAAAAATTTTCCTTGGAGTTGATCCATCCCTCACCCTATGCTTCACCATCTTCACCTGAACAAAGGAGTTTTCTCTACCATCAATATCCATGTCCAAATAGAATGTCAAGAAATGTTCATGGATAACACCAATTATGTAAAGAATCTACAAATACCAGGAGAAAGAGAAAACCATAGGAATTTCCTGCAAATAGTTTATAGACAACATACATATGCAGAATAGAAATGAATTCATTCATATGTGAAGGTAAAAATAATTAAACAACACAACGATGAGAACAAGGAAATTTCATTGATTGTGAGGCATTGAACCAGTTTCACTAGATCAAAAATAGCAACAAGAATCAAAGAAATTTCTCCTTTGTATTTAACTTTCAAAATGAGAAGGAACCTCTTGAAAATGAGGAATATGGAGCTTTTATTCCCCTTGAGACTGGTGAGGAGGCTTAAAACTGACAACATATTCTGGAAGAATGTGTATATCAATGTGAGTGCTCCAAATAATTTGATTCTTTGGAATGATGATATCGTTAATGCCAAAATCAAACTTTTCACAACTTAGATGAAACTGAAGAGAACTAAGAGGAACTTCCTCAACATTCCCCAAAATAACTCAACACAACACAACATACTATTCCTCATTAATGTCTAGGTCTGAAAATGGAACACTATAAAGGATAAGCAATAATAGTAAGTCAAACATTCCTTCTTAAATAAAGAATATGCATATTAAAGGAAAGAATATTCTAAAATTCAAACATTTAAAAAAATCCCCACCAAGACATCATCTTTGAACATAATCTTTCATACCTTAGGTAGGAGAAATCTTCAGGAGCAAGATAAATACCAACACCATATGACAGACCACCATTCATTAATCTATTATTGCTAAAACCATGTATTATAATTGATGATACACTTGTGAACATACAACTTCAAGTATCAACAAATAAGTCCTGAATTGAAAATTTTAGAACCATGTACTTCATAATTACCATAATAGAATAAGTAGACTCCAACAAAAATAATAAGAGCATTTTACTCTTGGTATATGAGATAAAATATGTACCTCAGTAAGATCCTAAAAACTTCTCAAATATAAACATTAAAATGGATCACAAATCTCAAGACTCATAAACCCAAGGATGCAGACTACTCTGCCAATCAAACACACCCTCTAGAAACCATACAAAAATTTTCCACTGCATCACTACATGGATGAAATTCCTGCAAGCATTGCATATTATTAGAACAATAGGATACAATTGTTTAAAACAATCCAAAAAAGAGTTTCCCAAATTGTTATAAACATTGAACTTGAATCATTTCCTACATCAGCTAGACATCTATGATTATACTTACAAGATCCATCAAAAAAATTGGTTTAATAGAGCCTTCCTCCCCATATTTACTCAAACATGCTTGATGTGTGTTCCCTTAACATTTTTTCATTTATGAATGCATATTCAACTTGCAAACCAAATTTTGGCAAAGAAAAAACTAAAAATAGAAACAAATTTTGAAAATGACAATCCTCATTATCAGGCTTCCATATTCCATATCAATAGAATTCTATTTTCTAGGTTCAATTGTATAGTAATCTTAGTATCACATTTTGGGATCATCTTAATTAGTTGTTGTCCACCACAAATTTACAAAGCTGTGATGTTGATATTTAGCTATCATCCATTACACATTTACAAAAATTGGGGTTATGGCTCATCTTCACAGTAAGTGCTTTATTGAAACTTTAGTGAAGGAAAATCTAACCATTAAATCTTCTTAAATTTGCAGTGGAAGAAACATAAATAGGAGATAAAAGTTGACATTCAAATGTGTAAAGTTGTGACTTCTTGACTTTATTAGCATTGACCCAGCTTCAAACTCAAGTTGTGGTTGTAAATGATGCAATGTGTAAGCTCAAAACTTAAAGACCTGGGTAAAATTCACATCATAGATGTGTCCCTTCTAACAATCCCCTACCCAAGGGAAAACACACAATCACTTCCAAAAGAGTGGGTTCAGATCTTCAAAGTGTGTGTAGATGACTGCAACAAGTAAAGCCCTAGGAAAATCTCACCACATATTCATACTCCTCATAGCACAATCATTTACCAAAATGAATGGCAAGCACTAACAAAAAAATGAGGTAAAAAAAAACCCTCAATATGGGTGAAGATGATGGTAGGGTAAAAGTCCTCGTAAATTTATTCCTCTTTTAACATAACTACTTAGCCAAAAAGCAACATATACCTAAGTCAAGAGGATTAAGAGTTGGTCTTTTACAAAGGTTATAAAAACAGGAACAACAACATTGTATGAAAACTTGATGCATTGTCAAAACTTGGAAGACATGGTTTGGGTATTTTAATTTAATCGATAGCATACAAATGGCACATCATAATCTGGATAAGACCATAAGCACCATGCACACAACAAGAAAATTGCATTAAGAATTGATGAAGCTAAAAAAAAGAAAAAATTCTATGCTACAATTTTAATTAAAGAAACATGAGCAAGAAATTTATGTTCTCTTATATTCAGGGTTACGTTTTTAACCTTCCTATCTCAATTGCATAATCGCCTCTAATTGTTCCAGGGGAAGAAGCCAAAGGATTTTTTGCTCCTATGATTGTTTGGCCAGTTGCAACCACATTTTTACCCTCCTAGACCATAGCAACCACTAGGCCAGAAATAATGTACTCTACCAAACCACCAAAGAATGGTTTTGCAAACAGGTCCTTGTAGTGTTTCTCGGCAAATGATCTCCCCACAAAGACCATTTTCAGACCTAACAATAAGTTTAATGCATATTAGAATTGTTACATGATAACAATAACATAGTTTTCCTAAGGGATCCATCAAAATAATATATTATGCTACTGTTAAGTTCGATTACACAAAAGGGTTTGATTCTTACCTTTCAGATAATATCCCTTTTTCTCAAACCTTGTAATGATTTCACCCACCTATATACTTAAAGAAAGAATCATTATCCACCCAAAAATATTCCTTCAAACTCTTGCACAACACATAGTACAAAATTACAAATGAATACATATAGAATAAAGGAAAGAATCATTATCCACCCAAGAATATTCCTTTAAACTCTTGTAAAATACATAGTACAACATTACAAATGAAGACATATAGAGGAAGAAACCAACAGTTCATCTCATTTAGTAAAGTTCATGCAAACAAACCAAAAAAGTGATACTATCAGACACATTCTATAATGTGAGCCCACTAGCATAAGTAGAATTTCATGAACTTTTATGAATTAAAATTAAACACTTCCACTGGAAGTCAACATTAACAATAACAGCAAAATAGATAATAAATTGCACTATCAGTTACACATAGACGTCAAAAAACATGTTGAACATCTATCAATTTTAAATATATTACTAATTTAATCACAACTAATTTCACTCATTGCAAATAATGCAAACTACATCATTAAAATTCATTACAGGTTTGAACACTTACAAACATCAACAATTCAGAACAACTCATTGCTATAAGATATAACATAAATAGAACAAAGGGATCATTCCAATGGTATGGTAGTCTAGCCAAAAGGGTATGGGACAATGATGCTTTGATAGTCTAAATTATAACTTTAATTCATTGACTGTAGATAGTAGCATCAATTGGTATTCCCCATGAACAATCATACAACAAACTGAAGATTCAATGCTTCTACATATTGGTGGTGATGACCTTGACAAAATAATCAAATCTAGGTAGGCCAACAGATTATGAAACATCTAATTACCTAATTGAACCCACAAATCTATCTAGTTATATTAAAATCTGGGTAGGCTGTAGCTGTATATCTATAAGGGAGAGTTACATATATCTTGAGCCCTTCTCTTGTACCCCTATCCATCATCACCTCCCAAAAGAGGTTTATGATGTTAAGAAAAATGAATTTGTGAAAACAATCATTGGCCTACATTTCACAAAGGAGAGACATGAAAGGAGGAAGAGATTGTGGATGAAGCAAAATGCCAAAAGAACAAAAAATGGAAAGTTGATGTGCAAAAAAAATCCCAATAACAATGATAGAATAAAGAAGTCTATAAAGGAAAATTCAGAAGTCTCGTATGGTCAAAAAAAAAATGGGCACAAAAAATAAAATTATATCAAATAATTCAAACCATCAAAGATCACAATTAGAAAGCATATATTAAGGAGCAAATATCGAATGGAGAGCTAAAGTGCCCATAATGCAGCTTAGGACAAGTTCTCATCATTTGAGGAGTGAAACAGGTAGATACCTGGGGAAGAATGAAAGGAGACAATATTTTGCAACATAGGAGTAGTAGAGATAGAGTGACATTTATCATGGAGCACCCAACATACAATGACATCCACTCCATGTTTTGGGAGATTTTGGAAGGCACAATTTAGGTACTTTTGAAAAAATAGTGAGACATGATAGAAAACTTAGTGATCAAAATTAAATGTCCATGAACACACTTAAAGAAGAAATTACAAAGGGTCTAATGTTCTAGCTAACCTACATTAGAGTGTTTTCATTACCTAGGAGGTTCCATAGGCTGCTTTGGCCACATTGACAACCTTTGAGTCATTCATTCAATCATATTGTTAAAGGGCTAATTAATTGAATGCACCACCTTGTTCTGCTATTCTAGACAATAGTTTTTTTAAACACCAGCAAACAATAGTTTCTTTAAACACCCTATAAATAAACATGATATTATACTAAACATAACCAAAACATTGTTCATTAGACCAAAAAAATCATTCTAAATAAAAGCTTTGAAGTAGAAAGTTTAAAGACATCCCCTGGCCAAAAATAACACTTATGATGTACAACCATTGTAGAATGAAGCCCCTCCAAATGACAACCAAAAGGCTAATTTTCACGTTGTGTAGTCCCATATTGACATGCACAGGGTACCCAAAATATTTTCTATACCACAATAATTTCTTGTTATCTCAACTTGTTTGTTGAAAATCTATAGTCGAGCTTGTCCCAACCTACCTGTATGTGAATTTTGATAAATACTAGTAACACTGGTTGCAAGTTCAATTTTATTTAGGCTAGTAAGGAAACAATTTTTTACAACTACAAACTTTGTATTGCAATCCATTAATTTGATCAATCTGTCCCCCAGATGTTCAAATTCACGAGTCACAAAACTAGAACATTGTTAGGATTTAGAAAGAAAATTGTTATTAATCACACCATCCTTAACCTCATCACACAATACTTGGTCATTCTCCAACTGAGTTACTTCTGTGCCTGTTTGAACCTTAGTTGATGGTTTATCAAACAACTACTTTGTTTGGAAAATCTTCATTGGTAACTCAGTGACAGGTTCTGGCTTTGGATCTCTATACAATTCATTTTCACTAGTGGGGATCTTAGTTGAATATTTCTTGATCAACTCATCTAATTTAGCAATATTCATTGAAGCCACATTAGCTACAGTCTTCAAATTTGGCATTCTTGCTCCTTTTCAAAAGGTATTTGTTGTGGTTAGTTGCTTTGCTTGAGGCTAGTTCCTTCATTGGGTGCTTCATTGTCTTTTTTCATTCTTTATCAAAAATTCCATTAGGAGTAGCACATTTCAATCTTATTATTAGACCCATCATTATGTAAAAGCGTAAATCTTGGACATAATTATTACATTGGTTGGCTTCATGCTTTTATCTGATGAAGAGTCTAGTAGTGTGACCCCGACCTTCAAATTATGAAGTCTTGTTTCATGATTAAATGGACTAATGATCCATATTTTTATAACATCAATGAGACCAAACAACTTATAGGACCATGATAGCCAACAAATAGATAAGCTTGAAAAGCCCTAAATAGAAAGTCCTAATTTCAAAATTGTCTCCATCTTATTGTGATTTATGAATTATGTTTTAAAATAATAGCAAACTAGAACCCTTTATAGGACATGAAGGCCAAGAGTTCCTCAGACTGTTATAATAAGCGAAGTGAATAATCCTACAAGTCAAAATAAACTAGCAATGTTATTTAGCACATAAAGGATATGCTTCTACAAATAGGAATACATTCTACTAAAATCTACACTTATCATTCATAGGAGATAAGAAAAGGAAAAAATGCTAGTAATTAAAGAAAATTAGAACATTGTGTGAAATATTCAGCACATATCCTAAGCTCAAAATCGAGTAAAAAATCCAAGGAAAATATTAGCATGCACATCTCAATCCTATTAAGGATGTGTTTAATTCTTATAAGCCTTTATCATCAAGTTGACTAAGTACCCTCCACCTGCATGCATTGTGTGTTTCTCAACTTACAAAAATTCATTGAGTGCAGTATGCTTGCAAAGTTCAGATCATTAAAACCACTGGCTTATATAATTGGTGTGCGGCAGTGAAGATTCTTTTCAAAATTGTCTATGCACCACTTTAGGCACTTTTAAATTTTAAAACTAGTGTTTCATGGATTTCAATGACATTGCAACTATTATACACATTAATCTTTTGGGAATCTTGTTATCAAGCAACATGTAAATGTTATTCAAAAGGAGGACTAGTTGACGATACAACAAGGAAGAGTGAAGAGATGATGTAGGCATCACTCTGATGCAAAGACTGGCAACAAATAACATACAAACATGTGTTTATTTTATAAACTTCAATGAAATCTATTTTCTCCTGATCCAAGAAATTATACCAATGTCTAGAAAAAATAACTAGAAATAGATTAAAAGGAGTGGAATGTATAGTAGGTACAATAGCAAGGGAGTGAAGAAAAATAGCTACAGTCATGGGGCAAAGAGAACAGAAAAAAGTGGGCTTAATTGAAGCATGGGGTGAACCTGAGAAGATTAATTGCTAAGCCAGTACAATGATTAATAGAAAGGTAAGGGAAGAGCCTACAAAATAGTAGAAACAAAAAAAGGCCACTCTAAATGGGTGTGTGTATAATAGTTGTGGTAGTTGCTTTGGTCTCTAGGTCCTCTCCTTAGGAAGTGAGTGAGTCATTAACCCATGATCCAAGATTCATCAAGGATTGGAAGAAAATGGTAGAAAGTATCAAGAAAATCACCAAGGAAGTTGTTAACAAGTTTCCCACAAAGTGTCATGGAGACATTGACAAGAGAGTCATCAAGGTGGGTGATGGAAATGTAGAAATCATGAACCAAGTCAAATTGAAAGTACGAGTAGCGGTGGAAATTCCTTTAGTTTGTAAGTCAAGTGGGATAGAAAGATGCAAATGTTAAAGACAAAAGTATTTAATAATCTTATATAGAACAAGGGAATGTTTAAGGATTCTTGCACATTCAATTGAAAAATCAAGTTAAGTTCCAGACAAATGAACATCTTAGGCAAAAACCTTCCTCATTTCTAGCTCATTTCCTAAAATTTGGTCAAGCTAAGAAACATTTCCAGCTCCCCTTCTAAATTCCAACCTCCTTGAGAGCCCACTTCTAGCTCCTTGTCCAATTTCTAACCTTAGTATTGCATTTCGATCTTGTGTATGAAATCCTGGTCTTTCTTCTCAACAATTTCTAGATCCATCACTAGAATATATTGATATGCACAACTATGGATAAATCGTCATATTAGAGAATCAAAAATATGGATAAATCATCATTTGGAACTATTTTCACTAGTAGCTAAGATATCAATCTGCATCATACATGGAAGAAGTTGAAGAGCAGTCAATACACATCAACATCATGGGAAGAAGTGATTTGGTTAATGAACTGATTACTAAATCAATATGGAGTGATGTACAATAAAAAATGAGGAAACCTTAATGGGTATTCCAATTCCCAAGTGCTGATAAGCATGATAGTTATTATGAAGACCAAAAACCAAGTGATAATTGATCAATGATCATATGTATATCCAATGATGGTCCATGATTACTATGTAATAGGATGATACACAAATTAGGAGAAGCTATATCAATAAACATAAATATTCAAGAGGACATCAATCAACATATGATTGAGCAATAATAAGCATACAACACTCATAACTAATACCGATATGGAGGAACAACAATTATGTTATGATAATGATTAAGTGAAAAAATGACAAACTTTGAGATCTATTGAACCAATGAACCATATTATAATTATACTAGCTCATGCACATTGACTAGTGAGATCATTACTATTAGCATCCAATGAGGAGAATTTAAGTGATCGAGTCTTCCATGTAAATTAGACATGATGCTAGTGAAACAAATGTTCAACAATGGAACCATTTGCATGGGCAAATGAAAAGTGAAAACCAATGTCAAACCACTAATGGATTCCATGATTTAAACATCGTCATATAGATCAAAACTATAGAGATATAAGATTTACATATCCATTTTCATCACTAAATTGTGAGAGTACATGCAAGCGAACTGTCACATCGCAAGATTCCTACCCATGAAATGCTTACTAGACCCTCAAAATCATCAAAAAGTGTTGTTGAAATCCTTTGTACTTGGGCATCAACCACTAAATACCATTAGATATAACCTACTGCAGCTGGGTGTTAGAGTTTGAAATCATAATCATACTTGTAGTGGTTTATATAGTGGCTGAAAGTGCATATTAAATTCGTGGCACTAAATATGATGGCTGGAAATTGCATATCAAACTCGTGTAGGATAATATCAGTCTTTCTGTTGCAGATCATACTTTATATCATACCTTAAAGTGGTCATTTAATAGTCCCAAAGTGGTCTATAGAAGCCTACAATAGCTAGCTAACATCTGGATGTGATACATGTTGATTATATGGCATTAAAACTTATGGATTGAATTGTTACAATTTGATTTGTGACTGATAATAGGTTTGTAATCTCTCTTTTCAGTCTTAGCAGTAAACAATAAACTCATATTTTGCCATATCATTTAGTTGCACATGTTTTGATTCATTGCATAGTCATTTCCTTTAATCATTTGTAATGTGTTATCATAAACAAGCATCAAAGTGAACTCAGCCAAAGTCAAATCAAAATTGTCAAACTAAGAAACATCACCATTCCTGGGAGTCCAAAACATACATCAAACCAAACAAAATGGAAAAATTGGATTGGGTTTCGGTGGGGATCTTTCAAAATTACTTATTGATTCTTAATCTATCTTGTGGTCTTGAGGATTTGCAAAACCTCATGAAGTTTGGTGAGAGATGACAACATTTGGATCCATGACTATACCATGCATTGTCTTATCTTCCCAAAGGTTCTTTCTCTTCTTTCTTTTGGTACTTGATGGACAATAACTTCACTATCTTATTCTTATCCTTTATGTGCTTGCTTTCCAAGGTAAAACATAATATCACAATTTGACTTGCTATGGAAAATAGTTAAGAACCAAGATTGATGTACAAAAATTAAAAAATATAGATAAAGTGTGCTTTTCTTGTTGAGGTATAAGTGGCATCTACTGCTGGTACTATTTTTGTTGAATGGGTGCAACTCCAAACTGCCTAACATTAGATTGTTGTCCTTGTTGTGGTTGAACCAGTGGAAGATAGAAATTTGGAATAGGTACATTTCCTAGCCTAATACCAGGGACAAGTTGCTGCTGATAACCAAATCTACTAGCCTATGAGAAAATTGGCATTAGATCATAAACTACCAATGAAAACAATACTAAATGAAGAACTTGCAAAAATTTGGAATGGTTTTCCAATCATGACATGCTAAAAAGGGCAATTTGTTCTTGTATAAGAACATAACAAATAAAAGCTAAGGAACATTGAGCTTTTCATTTTAGATTGGTCACAAAACAAAAGTTGACACATCCTTTTCTTCAAGATGAGTATAGAGCCATTTGCATGGTATCAAAATTAATTTTGAATTGATTAGCACAGATTAACAACATCAGCAGAAAATATATCAAAAAATATTAATATATATTGTATTTACTTGAGGTGGCATGAGTGTAGGTGGCCCTTGTCCACAGAACATTGTTGGCTTAGACCAAGACCTCTAGGAGGGTATATAAGAAGACAAGTTTCCATAGCTTGTGCCACGCCAACCGGATTTTGCATTTGTGAGAATTGCACCTGCATAAAACAATCAAGAGATGCCAAATTAGTATGGCATTTCCACTGATAGAATACCAATAATTTCAACCAACCAAATAGACATTGTGAATCAATAATTCCGAGAGTCATACTAGTTACAACAATATTTTGAGGAAGAAAATACATTCCAGTAATAAATGCACATTTAGGAACCCAACAATTCCTAAATTTCTACCCAGACTTAACCATCTAACCTACTAACTCTATTATTAATACCCTTCCACCCCCTTAACCTCAGGATCATCCTTTCCTACTCTTATCAAAAATGGTTCCATCAAGATAGCTCAAGTCCATACGAAATGTCTCAATGATTGAGTTTCTATATATAGTTATCTTATTTTAGGGCACCAAAATGGGTTTTATCCCCTCACACAAGTAAATAATCTATTAAAATATCCTAGATTTATAATTATAAAGCTTTGCTTCGAACAAAATGCCACAATCAAATTGTGAACTAGAGAATAGTGCAAGGCCACATAGACAATTACTTCTTGCAAACACTATGATAAGAAAAGATAATACTCACACACTACTTGAGATTTGAAATAGAACAAGCTTCAACAATACATTGCAATATATATATGGATCTTTTGGCACTGTTACTAAAATTGTTTACCTTCTAGGTAAGAACATAAGTTTGTTTCAATATACAAATCTTCAAAAGGAATTTCATACCAGAAAAAAAAGTAACAAGAATAAATTAAATTGCAGTGCACTAGGAATAATATAATACATAATAAATACTAAACCTCAATTGAACAAAAGACTATATACTGGCTTCAATAAAACTTATGCTACACCTAAACCATCACTTGTAGAAAGCTACTTGAAGATATGTAGTACAAACCATCCTAGAGAAAAACCTCTAATTTTTAAAAACTTTCACTTTTACTAGGTGAAGTTTTACTTTTTGCCTTGGCAAAGTCAACTAGGTCTTCAAACAACTTATCTTCAGGTTTAACTTGTTTACTGGAAGTTAAAGATTGTTGTGGATATGCATCATTGTAAGTTCCATCATGAATGGAGATGTTTTGTGTCCTTGATATCAAATCATCATGTGTGCATTCATTGTAACCATGTGTAGACTGGCCAGAGCCCAAAGCTTGTTGCTGCAAAGGAATGACTATTGAATGCCCTATGATTGACTGGGATTAACTTCTTAAGTTGTAGTGTCAAAGCTTATTCCATTTCATAGAAATAATCATAACCCAAACATGGATTCAATGAAGAGATACATGTCTCTACCACTAATTAAAACTACAGGCTTCTCTGACTAAATTGATAGTTAATTAATAGTAGAATAAAAAGTTTTGACAAAAAATGTTTTCATATTCTGGACCAAAATTTTATTGTCAAGTGTAACTGCTAAAAATGAACTGCAGACACTAAAAAGAAAGAATGATCATCCAAAAAAGCCTATATTTATTAAGTTGAATGATACCTCTCAATTAGAAGTCTCTTCCATCTTGTTGTGAGCTTGTCCTAGAAGCCATGACATCATGACAATCTTGTAGCTATTTATATATACAATAAACAATGCAGTTGCTTTAGCTTTCTATAACTATGACATTCTCCAACTTATATAACTTTTGGGGGGTGCTTCAACCTAGTGAGTATCACATAAAAATCAGTCCTAAAATGTCAAATAATTCCAATTGAATGTAATTTAGAGTAACTCTTTATTTTATTTGAAATAAAATTAATTACTAATCAATGTAACTCAAAATAGTGAGAAGAATAGCCATATTACATAATTGAGTACTGTATACAAATTTGTTTGAATGTAGTTTTTAGTAACTCTATAGTTATTTGAAATAACATTAATTTATGATCAATGTAACAAGCAATAATGAGAAACATAGCCAAATTAGGCACATAGTCGTAAGAAAGCATTTTCTCTCCATCCCAAAGAAAAAGCCAATTTGCCTAACTAGATTCTTATAATGAATATATGAGAGCACTTCAATTTCATTTTTGAATTCGACTACACCATGCACTTGTAGAGATCCTTTCTTGTTCCTCTTTGTGCCCACCACTTAGCCCACATTATTGAGTGTCCTATACAAGAAAGTCTTATAGCAAGCAATTTACCCAAAATTCTTGGAGTTGTTCCACTATAAGATGTAATGAAATCATGAACTAATTGCCTATTATTTAAGAAAATGAAAAACACTATAAGACACTTTGTAGTGCTGCAATAATAGCCAAATTACCAAAGTAGGCATGCTTTTTGGATCATATTCTCTCTTAGACATAGATGTAACATGCATTTTGGTTGCAGGTGATTTCTAGGAGCTTGGGGTTCACTATCAATTCCAACACCTTCGACTAAAATTTTTGAACTAGATGATATCCATTCTTGGTATGATGAAGAGACTTCTTTTAATTTCTTGCTTAAGAAATATACAATTTATTGTTGGTTTGATGCTTAATAAGAAATTATTAGAAAACATAGCCTTGAACTTGGTCAAGTTTTTGCTAGAGTTCACAATAGTGGCTTATTTGGGATTAGAGACCTATGTAGGCTACTTGCTAATCCAGTCAAGCATGGAAGAATATCATGGAGTATCCATTTTACCTTTGTAGAGAGAATTTCTAAAGCTATTCTACACATTGTGGTCTTAAAATACCCTCAATGAGTATTACTCCTTGATAGCTTACATATGAAGCACAAAGCCTTTGAATGCTTTGAATAACAAGATGGTGCATAACTTTTAGTGTTTCATTATAGTCTTGTGATGAACAAGCAAGGAAATCTATATAGTAGCCCATTTTCCCCCCAAGCTCAACTCGGATTTCAATACCATTGATAATTATTGAGACAAGGTGTTTTTCAAGCTTGTAAGTGGTGCTCTTTCTGTTGCCTGATCCCAAATTTTTTTTGTGAAGATGCACCTATGACAAAGATAAAAACTGATGTTAGAGCCAAGAATATGCAAAACCTACTAGAAAATGTTGAAATAAAAATGTATCTATTGCCTACAATCTCCAATATAGAAAATAATGACCATTGAAATGTTGTCATTTGGATAATCTTTATGTATTTTGTGACACCATCCAACATTTTTAGTTACAGTTATTATCTAGTTGCTTAGTCCATGTTCTTCTCAACAAAGGTGCTTCAATAGCAGCATATTGCAGCTAGCCTAATTAAAATGACTTTTCTGATTTGTAATTCTCAACACCTAGTGATGTGAGATACGGAATGTGCATGCACATCTACATTTAGCTTTTTATTTTTTACTAGCCTTTTATTTTAGATTTAGAAGTCTTAGCCTACATCCATACCCTTAGCACACAAGCTATTTCAGATTTACAAGTCTACACTTAGGTTTTTTTTTTCACTCCTATACTTCTTCAACTATAAAAGAAAAGCAGGTGTTAATTTATTAATGTTGATCTGGTGCAACGTTATTTTTCAAATTTAATGAGAGGACATTTAATAACCAAGTCCTAAATCTTTTCAAACATATTAAGATTTTAGCCAAATCATTCAAGTATTCAAAGGTTATTAAAAAAAAAATAGAAAGATATAACTACACACCCTTGTCCTCTAGATCCCCATGCCATTTCCCTGTTGTGTGAACCCACTCTCTATCTGTGCCTTCATCCCTTTTTCAATCAGACTGTACCAAATGGTTCTCCCATCCATCTATTTGAAACAAATTTAAAAAGTTAGCTATATAATCAATAATCAATCAATAAAATTTAATCAAAATTAAATAAAAGTACATGACTATGAAAGAATAGCTTAAACTTCTAGTGCTATTAGAAACATATAGCTTATACAATCATCAAGTTTAATTACAAAATATCTTATACAAACATCAAACCCGGTGCCAGCATCTGTAGTAGATCCTCCAATCCTGGTTTAAGTAGCAAGAAAATGAAACAAGAAATTGTGAGGGATTAAGGAAAATGAATTAAAAATTTTAATCTTAGCCATCTAGGTATATGTAACATAGAAAATGACAACCAACTGATGCATCAAGCCTTTGACCAATCAACAGCCGATATCAACAATCAAAAATCAATATCAAAATGAAATGCACACAACTACTATCCCTGTCAAGCCATGAGCAAGCAAGAGTAGAGCATCAAGTTTTTTGTCTGGTGATGGCACCCAACTCTAACAAAATGTGAATGATCACATGCGCGGGAAAAATAAAAAATAAGAAACATTTTTTATTTTTTACATCTAAGCCTCGTATTTATCAAAATTTCAACCAACACATTTCAGCTTATATGTGTTGGTTGAAATTTTGACCAACACGGGGCTTAGATGTAAAAAAAAGAAATTTTTATCTTCTACATTCCGACCAACCTAAAAAAAATTAGTTGATGGTCAAAAATTTTGGTAGAAAAATGAGGTCAAATGTAGTAGTGATAGCATGTAAGTCAAAGATGCATCGAAGTTATACCTGATTTACAAAGAGTAGTACATAGATAGAGCACCTAAGAACCAGTTTCTAATGTTTGCATTATATCCTTTGATAGTGATATAATCTATTGATGTGCAATTAGCCAATGACTAATGATAGTTTGATGATGATGGTAGTAGATGTGCAAGCCGTAGTGTTGCACATGTGAGAAGTTGTATACACTGTGAGCCGATAATGCTATTGTAATTGTAAATTAATTAATTATCTTATTATAATTAATAGGAAAAGCCTCAAGCTTAACTCAAGGAATTATTTTGAAGATATGGTATAAATTAAAGATGTTTTCCTTGTTCAGAAGATGTGTATGTATGCAGTGATAATTGTATAAATGCAAAGTTCAAAAAGGAGCAAAGTATTTATTGAATGTGAGTAAGCAATCCAAGGGATTATTAGATATGATATTTATGATCTAATTACAAGATCAAAAGGAGCAGAAGTTTGGTTGATAGGATAGGAAGAGGAAGGAGAAGTAATATTTTTTCTATTATTCTATAGGGAATAATATAGAGATCATTTGGAAGGTGGGTTCACTGATCTTTCCCTTGAAGTTGTCTGGTCAGTTGGTCCAACTATCTTCTATAACTCCTAATAGGGTTGGAATCTCCTAACAAGGATTCAAAGTCTGCTAGAAAGGGACTGATATGTATTGAATGTTGTTATCCACTCCTAACAAGGTCCATCCTCTAATAAGGAATATGTATATTAGTACATCATCTTGTGGGTACCATCTCTACTAGGGTTTTCCCTCTAATCAAGGGTTTCCCTAGTTAACATATCTAGTGTTATTGTGCATGAGTATCTTGTTGTGGTTTTTTATTATAATGCTCACATGGTTAAAGTTTAATAAGGTTGATAATTTTGATATTATTTGGATAACTAATTCACCCCTCACTCTTAGTTATATTGGTGGACTATACATTCTAACAATTGGTATCAGAGCCTTAGGTCCTTTAAGGAGAAGCTTAATAGCTTTGGGAAATCATGGAAATAAGAGATAGTCAAAAATTGGATAGAGGAAATTTTGACACCTAGATGATGGAGCTTCTTTGTGAGATATCATAATTGTATACATAATTGAGCATTGATTTTTTGGATCCATAATCATTTTGTTGCATACAAAAGAATTGAGACACAAGTAAAGATAGATCCAGATCTGAAGAACACACAATGATCAAGGCAGATATTGCTTTGCTTATGGAAAGAGAGCCAAAAGGTATGGAAATTTTTGTTTGTTGGACGTGTAAAGATTTTGGTCATCTTTGGTCAAAATTTCCTAAGAGAGTAAGAAAAAGTAGAAATAATTCACTTTCTAATGAAGATGAAGAATTTAAAACAAGTACGAAAATATTCTTGAATGATTGTGATGATAAAGTTAATGAGCTTGAATTGGTTGAGGAAGAGGAAGTAGTAGAAGAGATAGCTTCCATAACTATTATTGATCCAAATGTTAACCATGAAAATATGAAAGTATTCATTGAGCCTAACAATGATTTGCAAAATGTATTAGATTGAAGAGAAGAGATCTGAGCCTAGTGTAGAAGAAAGAGTTGAGTTGACAACTCCTAGTAGAAGTATATCAAAGAATCACCCTCCTAGAAAAAAAATTGGGAGTAGAAACAATAATTAAGTAAATGAAGAAGCAAGTAAATTATGATTTTCTTCTCAATTTGAACATAAGAGTGTAGATGGAGCATGCAAAGATGATCATTGGTTTCAAGCAATGAAGGAAGAAATATATCAAATGGATGTTAATTCATATTTTCTAAATGGAGAACTTGAAGAAGAGGTTTACATTGAGAAGTCTGAAGGTTTTCCTTTGATAGAAGACAAAGATATGGTATAAAGACTAAAGAAATCTCTATATGGACTAAAACAAGCACCTAGAACTTGGTATGCAAGGTTGGAAAACAATTTGGCAAAACTTAGATTTGTTAAAGGTACAATAGATGGTAATTTATATTTGAAATAAATTGAGAATGGTTTTTCTAATAGTAATATTTGTTGATCATATCATATTTGAAGGTAATAATGAAGCAAGTGATAAGTTTTCTATATAGATGAAAAATGAATTTTTTGCTAGGATTGCAGATTGTGCATAATAGTGATGGTATTTTTATTTCACAAGTTATCTAGCAAAGATGAGACACCCACAGTTGAGTAGAAGAAATACAAATCCATGGTTAGATGTTTGAAGTATATGACTCACACCAAACAAGATATAGAAAATATAGTTGGGATTGTAGCTATATTTCAAGTTGATCCTAAAGAGTATCATTATGTAGCAGTGGTGAGGATATTCAAATATTTGAAAGGAACATCTAATTATGTTATTTGTTATGATAGATCAAGTGATTTCACTCTGTGTGCATATACTAATGTGGATTTGGTAGGAAATATGGATGCTATAAAGAGCACAAGTGATGGAGCATTTTTTCTTGGAGATATTTTGGTTTCTTGGCTAAGCAAGAAACAAGATTGTATTCCATAAAGTATGGCTGATGTAGAGTATGTTGTAGCAGCAAACAATTATAATCAAGTGATGTGGATGAAATAGATGTTGAATGGTATTAGGGTTGTTTTTGTAGAACTTGTTATCATATATTGTGATAACACAAGTACAATAAGTATGTCTAAGAATCCTGTATTGCATTCTAAGATAAGCTATATCTATTAAGTATCATGTCTTGAGAGAGAAAGCATCAGAAAAAGAGATTATATTGGAATATGTAAGTACTAAAGATCAAATTGTAGATATCTTTATGAAGCCCTCACCTAAAGATACATTTGTGTACTTGAGAGGTATGCTTGGGGTTATGCCCCTACCTATTTCTAAGTAGATGATGCAGAGATTGCATTATTCGAGTAGTTCAAAGCATTATTGTTAGACTGTACTAAATGTTGATGCTTCCTATATGGGGGAGTATCTGTTATGAGCTAAGTCATTAAGGATTCTTGGTATTTGGTCTTGAATAGTATCTTTGGAAACATGAGCTGGTTGAAGACTTAGAGTAGTAAATTGACATAAATGAGGCCTTTGTCATTGATGTCAATAGGGGAGAATATGGATGAAAAATATCTTCTAAGTGTGTATGGGGAGAATAGTGATTGATAAATCTCTACTTTATTAGGGAGATTTAGAAAGATTCATGTAAAGAAGAAAGAGGAATATCTCTATGGGGGAGATATGCATCATGAGGAATTCTAATGTGTTGTGAGTTGTTTAGTGTGAAATTTTTTTCTTGATCCTATAGAAGAAGAAAAAATCATTATTCCAAAAGATTTTAGATTTGATTGATGAAGAGGATTTGAGAAGATGAGAACAGAAGCAACAATAATAGAGTACTATTGGGTAGTCTTGGAACTTAGATATTTTCCATCTATGTTTCCATCATTGCCAAGGGGGGGGATTTCTGTCATGAATATTGATGATACTACATTGGGGGAGTATCTTAAGAATTGGAGAGCATTGACATGTTGTATTCATGATTGTGTTTGTCATTGATGTCAACATAGAAGTAAGTTTGTGAAGAATGACATAGTGGTAGACGTAGATCTTAGTTGTACAAACAATGTTTTGATTATCTGGTGATCCATGTTCATGGACATGTCTATTATAGTGTCTTGATGTAAAGGTTCAATGCACAACATGCAATTCAAAGATGTACAAAATTTGCACCTAATTTATAGAGAGAAATACAAAGATAGAGTACTTGAGAAGTGGTTTTTGATGTTTACATTATATCCTTTGATAGCTATATAATCTATTTATGTGTGGTCAAAAAATGACTAATTATATTCTAATGATAATGTCAATAATGGACAATCCCTAGTGTTATATTTTTGAGTAGCTGTATAGACAATGAGCCAATAGTGCTATTGTAATTGCAAACTAATTAATTATCTTATTATAATTAATTAGGAAAACCTCAAGGCTGACTCAAGGAATTATTTTGAAGATATGGTATAAAGGAAATTTTTTTTCCTTATTTGGAAGACATTTATGTATATAGTGATCATTATATAAAGTGCAAAGTTCAAAAAGGATAAGATTTATTGAATGCAAGTAAGTGATCCAAGGGATTATTGGATGCAAGATTTGTGATCTGATTACAAGATCAGTATTGTGCTTTCACAATGCACACCCCATTTCTCCCAAGAAATGGGGACCCTCTAGTATAATTTTTTTCTTTCTAGAAATCTATTCCTAGGCTTGAGTCTTTTTAGGGTTCTCCTTGGTGTCTAAGCCTAGTCTAGTCCTCTGCCTAAAAAACCCAGCTATCAAAAATTGGAAATTTTGGAGAAAAAAGAACTTTTCAGTAGTAAAGGTGCATGCTAACACACCTAGCACACCCTTCAAGGTGTACTAGTGCACTAAGTGCATTAGTGAGGGAGAATTTCCATTTGGAAGTGCACACTTGTGCACATGTGCAGGTGCACACCTCCAAAGGTATGCTCTATCCTAAGCCTATAAAGGCTTGGGACCTCTCCTTCCTCCTTACTTCATTTTTATCTTCTGATCTTCAATGACCACACATTTGCACCTTGAAAAGTGTACTAATATTTTCTACCTACATGCACACAAAAACACATAAGTAAAAGGTGTGCACCTTACACGTCTATCTAAGGTGCATACCTTTAAGAAAAAAAGAACCTAAAAAACATAATGAAACTTAAAAAACATAAAAATCATCACCTTAGTGAAAGGTGAGCATGTGTGTAACTATACAAGGTGCACACATGTAAACCTATTAGGAAACATTGTACTATATAGAGTTAAGGGTTCGCACATAGCGCAACCCAAAAGGTGCACTATGTGTGCATCCATTTTTCAACACTTGGCTTACTTCTTTGCAATGCAAGGGTATGCACCTAGCGCACCCCTTAAGGTGCACTATGTGTTCACCCTTAGTGATTGAAATTTTTCCAAATGAGAAAGGCACACCTATCACACCCTCAAGGTGTGTAAGGTGTGCCAAAGTTTTGTCTTAAAAAGTATAAAATAGGGTTATTTAGCATTTTTGGGATAGTTTTAGGTTTCGAGTTTGATTTTTTCCAACTACGGCTTGTTTAGGATTGTATTTTCTACCTTCCAAACTAATGTATGTCTATTTTGTGTAGATAAAATGGCTTCTTATTCATCCTCCCTCACTGTAAAGATTTCTCCAAATCTAGTGGTCTTCAAATTTTGAGGTGTTCCATCGAAATCATGTTTACAGGATGCACATTTAGAAATAAGAGATATAGAAATGGGTCATATTGACAGGAAAGCATTCTTGGTTCTATGAAAAAAACCAAATGAGAGGTCCCCAATGGTGTTTGTACTTATAAGATCAGGATTAGTAAACACAACTTCACACCCAATTTCAATGCAGTCTTCTAAGTTAATCATTGGCTTTGGCCAAGAATTATGTTTCAAACAAGAGAGTGGTCAAAAGCATAACTAGAGAGATCATTCTTGATCAAAGACCCAAGAATATAGAGAAAGTATTCCATCTTCTAAGGGTAGTTTAGTATATAAGGTTAACATGTCATCATGTAGAAAGGTGGTATAGAGAACATGAACAAGAAGCTATAGAAATTATTCAATCATCATATTGGATTGATTGGACACCTATGAGAAGAAAAGCTTGAAAAGTAGATATGATAAGAGGCTATATGAAGGATGATATTGGACATTCTATAGTGCTCTTGAGTAGGATCGTGGGATTACTAGTAGTAGGACATTTAAAAATATGGATGGTACACTTCCTCGAGACCATTTGAACAAAAAAGATGCCAATTGATTGGGCTACAATGCTTAGTAAGAATTTGGATGAATAGCTAGTGGATGTCAAAATTAATCCTAGATTCTATATGACTTCATACATGATATATCTGTTAGTAGCAAGGACTACTAATTAGCCAATCTTGTTTAAGAGGGGAAGCATGCAAGATGCTAATGCTTGGCCATATGTGATATACCCCCAGTTGGTGAAGAAGAAATTGTTAGATCAAAGCAAAGAGTACCAAATTGTAAACAATGCTTTCATTTTTGCAATAGTAAAATTCATTGAAGGTGATAATGAAAAAAGGATATCGGTAGAGGTAGTAGCAAGAACTGCATAAATAGGTGCCTACTACATCCAATTTAAGACATTCACTTACTTGAAGGTAGTAGACACAATGGTAAATTCTAAGAAGCTTCCCAGTTATCCATCTAATAGACTCATTTTGCTAGAGATAGCAAGAAAATTCACATCTGCATATGGAAGTATGAGGAAAAAACATAAGAAGACCTAGGTATGGCCCATCACCATAGGTCCTTTCAGGGTTAAGAAAAAATAGGACATAATGACTTTTGATTTAGAATGAGATCAGTATCCCTTGGAGGGTTATTACTCCCCTTGTCTATGTTCTGAAAATATTGGTAGAGTCCAATATTTAGTGGGAAAATAATTTGATCATGAGGATGCCATAGAGGATCATTGGATGAATGTAGTAGAAAACTACGATATCCAAATTAGGGATTATTGTAGGATGAATCTTTATTTGGTAGAGAAGGTCTTGAAGGTTAAGGTCCCATTTAAATCAGTCCAATAAGACACAAAAGAGGCCTTGGATCCTTTATATAATCAAGATAAGATATTTGATCGACCAATCATGAATGCAAAGATTGACAAGGAGGAGAATGCATATATCAACTATAGGGTAAGAAATATTATCCAATCAACCAAATATTGGATCAAGAAGCCCTTCAAGTTGGACCTAGTTTTGGAAACAATTGTCTTATAGGCCACATCCCCCCATAAAGGGGAGAGGGGTGAAAGTTATAGTACTAACATTTGCAGCCCAATCTCCAATTAGGTCAAAAATCATATATCAACATGATAGGGAAGTTGGATGCTTCAAGGAAAAAAATGGAAATAGTAAGATGAAGAGAGTTTATCCTCAGCAAATTGAGACTGAAGTTGAAGGGACCCAAGCCCAAGAGGAAACTCAAACCTCTGAGAATCAAGAGCTGGGAAATGTAGAAGCTACTCAAATCCAAGACAATCCACAAGTCCCACCATCAAAAGAAGGGCATAGATCAGAAGAAAGAGCACAAGAAGTGTCTCTAGTTGATCAAGGAGAAGCACAGGAAGTGTCTCCACATAGTCAAGAGGCTTCCTCATTAGTAGCTAAGAAAGATAAGAAGAAAAAGACTCTAGTAATAAGAACTAAGAGAAAAAAGGTGATAAGAATGGTTATTCCTATTCCTTCAATTCCAGAAACTATTCCTAAAGAAGTGGAAGAGGATGACCTTCCCTTGAGTTGAAGGACTCGTCTTGTTAGGGCTACTAAGGTAGAACAAAGAAGGAGTTCCACTATAATGTTTCCATCCATTCTTACACAACCTATACAAGTTACTACTTTAGAGGACGAGTTACAAAATTGGATTGATGAGCAAGAGGACCAAGGGATTGATGTCTTTAAGATGTCATATTTTGATTTCATGCCTATAGGCACTGAACTTGTTGGAGATAAGATAAGGGATACAACAAAAAAATAATCCTTTGGAAGGGGATTGGATTCAATCTCTAGCTCAACCACAAGGACTTCAAGGTGCCCCACCATCACCAAGTCAATATTTATCTCTCTTGGATAAAGGTTCAATCACTCCTCTCCCTCCAATGAATGAAGAACAAGTACAACTGATGCAAGAAGAAGAGCCAAAATAGAGAACCATTGATGAAGTATTAGAAGAGGGGAAGATATATGAAGAATCTTAGCAAAATTCCCAAGATAGAGATTCAAGGACCATGGAATCAATAGACATAGAGATGCTTGATGTAGACTCTTTATAGAAAGAAAGGACTCTAGAGAGGAGCAATAAGGGAAATGCTCTAGCTAAAAAAAATTGTTCATCTAAGTATAAGTCTCTAATGGAAACTATTCTAAGATGGTTGAGAAAAGAGGTGACGGTTAGGCATAAAAGACAATTGTATTGTACTGAGGAAGAAGAAATGAGAGAACTAGTTGAAGCTCTCAAGAAGCCTGAGTTACTTAAGGGTGATGCATGTACATTAGCCTTCATTATGAAGAACCAAAATTAGGACTTGTTCACTCACATTGCTATCCCTCCTCTACATGTAGATATTGAAGATCTGACTATAAATTATTATTAGATCAAAGAAGTCTTGCTTGGAAAGCCAATTGTGGACATGGCTAAATTGATGGTCACAACATGAGTTAAAGAAGTGTTTAATCACTTAGATAAAGATGAGGCTGAATTGGTCAAGTTTAGAAAATAGAATGAAATCATGAAAGGATTTCTCCATGATTTAGTTAGTCCTATTGACCTAGATAATCTAAAAGCCACTCTTGAAGCAACTTTACAAAAGACAGATAAAGAAAGGGCAATTATATAGGGAGATTCATTTTTGAAGGCTTTTTAGTTATGGAAAGAAATGTTTGAGGAAAAGAGTGTGTAGATAATATAGGGAACCTTAAGTTATTGCACCATATGCAGAATAATGTAGAGAAACTAGTTTCTATTTTAAACCAAGATTTTGAATTGATGGACAAAGTACATACCTGGGGAAATGACCTTTGAACATTGTAGTCAATAAAAGGTTAGAGGTATTATATGCTGATGGATGTATATATGGAAGATGATTTAGATAAAATAGATGATTGGATTGAGAAGATCATAGATGGTAATAAAGTAATGGAGACTTTACACACAGATATTCATAAGCTCAAGGATCAAACTCAAGAGAAAATTTTGGAAGTAAAGAAGTACTATAGTGATGTGTGCCTTGATATCTTTGAAGATGAATTAAGAGATAAACTCCCACATATGCAAATAATCATCAAATAGTTTCAAAATATAGTAGACAAGCATTCAATATGGAGGAGGCATTATTGGATTAGATGTAAAACTATTAAATTTTGTAGAGACTCGAATAGAAGTGGGCAAATAGCAATAGATATTTTAAGGATAAGTATAGTGCTTTTGATTTACTAGATGCAACCCAAGTGATGGAGATTATAGAAAAATTCAAGATAAAACATCTAGACATAGCTCTAGTATGAAGGGCAACAAAACCCAAGATCTAGAATTTCAGTTTTAACACTTGGAATTTTTTTGCATTTTTTGGATCTGTCTCCCAAGGTGAAATTCTCCAAAGATGTGCCAAATTTTTTTGAAGAAGTTAGAGGTGTGAAAATAGTTAACTACCAGTGCCAAATTTAGAGCTTTCCATGCACCAAAAATGCATTATGATGGTAGTTAAACTCCTACAAACCTCTAGAAAAGGTTGAGCTTCTATTTTTGGCATCTCCAAAGACTCCTACATCATCTAATGGATTTATTCTTCTTATTTTCCCATGTTTTCTTTATTTTAAGAAATTTAAAGGCTCATGAACCCATTAAATTATATAAACAAGGGTGGAGTCCTACTTAGCACCAATTAGAGAATCAATTTGTACATAAATAGTTTTGTTTTATTAGTTTAGAAGCATATATTTGTATGAAGGAGTCTCTCACTCTCAATGCAAATTGAGGAGAATATTTCCTATAAATTGAGGAATTAAATATGTATTTTGGGCCATTATTCTAATGCAATAATATATGCTATTAGTGTTCTCATTTGGAGTGTAATTATTCTTGCCTGAGTGTGTTATGTTTTTTGAATGTATGTCCATGGAATGTCATGGAGCCAATAGTTTTGTTGTGTTATTTTTGATTGAAAAATATTTTAATTTTGGTGTTTGTTGCATGTTTATAAATTCCACTAATGTACTTAGTTGGAGAAGAGATCACCCTATTGTTACTACATATCTTTTTGTCTCACATGAGCACACTTTCCATGGCCTTACTATCTGATGAAAAGTGAAACATCTTATGATTTCTAAATTCCCATTGATGATTTCATCAATGGAATTAAGGAAGTTCTACTCCTATTTTCATTGGCTACCTACCAATATTTTCAAATTCTTAACTCACAAACGTGTTGTTTCCATGGCTTATGTATGTTAGGGGTTTATTTTTCAAGTCATTTGCTTAAACTTTTTGTTACCCTATCTTGGTTATTTTCTTTTACAAACACTTTGTTAATCTATGAATTCATATAGTTGCATAGTTAAAATGACATTCACTATAAAAAAAAAATACATTTCTTTTTGTGTGATTACTTTTTTTTAAGATAGCAAGCAGATTCGACATCTTATCTGGAATTGGTCAAATGAGAAAAGGCCTCCTCATGATCACTCATATTTATCTTCTACATAGAGGATTCTAGTAGGTTGCAAGATCACCCAAAACCTTGGAGTTTATCCTAGATCAAATCTTCAAGAGAGGAATTTGAAAGGATTCTTGCCATTAAGCATCATTCAAAATGATTGCTCAACAATTAAAAGGAGAAAAAGTCTGATTGATAGGATAGAAAGAGGAAGGAGAAGTACTATTCATTTCTATTATTCAGCAAGGAATAATATAGAGATCATTTAGATAGTGGGTTCATCAATCTCTCCCTTGGAGTTGTCTATGTAGTGGGTCAAGCTATCTTCCACAACTCCTAACAGGGTTTGAATCTCCTAATAGGGATTTAAAGTCTCCTAACAGTCACTAATATGTACTAAATATTGTTATAGACTCCTAATAGGGGTCCATCCTCTAACAAGGAATATTTATATTAGCACATCATCTTGTGTGTGACATCCCCACTAGGGTTTTCCCTCTGATCAAAGATTTCCCTGGTTAGCATATATGGTTTTATTGTGCATGAGTATCTTGTTGTGGTTTCAAGTTATATTGCACTTATGGTTAAATTTTAATAAGGTTGATAATTGTGATATTAGTTGGATAATTGATTCACCCCCACCCCCCTTCTCAGTTATATTGGTGGACTAGACATTCTAACATAGTGTGCCCTATGTAGTAGTTGACTTGGGCTAGAAAATTGTGAAGAAATATCATTTGGATGATCTTGGCAAGCTATAGCTTTGCTAACTCATAGTGAATCTAGAGATAGTGAGAAAAGAGAAGAGCACATTTTGTAAGTTTGGTTCTCTATTAGTTTGTATATTTTTCTATGTAAAAAATTATTTTCCTACCATTGAAAGGATTGGATGGGATAGGAATAGGATTTCTATGGAGCAGCTAAGTGACCTAATAGATAGATTTAGAGAAAATTTTGAGGTAGTAATGGACAACTACTTTGAGGTAGTAATGGAGAACTACTTTGAAGAATTTAAAGGTAAAATGAAGAATGAGATGAGGATTCCAAAGTATGTTGTACACAAATATTATGATGAAATATGTTTTATTGTGGACAAAAATTTTGTGTGTGCATAGACAATATTAATGAGGGTAGTGTGGCTAAGGCCAATGCCCTATGAGGTAAATGTAAATGATGCGATGACAACAGTTACTACACTCTTATTAGATGAAATTTATGCTAGTACCAAGAAGATTGACACATAAAAAACTACTATTGCCAAGCTAACTATAGAAGTTAACACACCTAAGGATAGAAAGAAAAAGAAAAGAAAAGTTGCAGAGGCCAATAAGAAGGAACAAGGAGAATGGTTAGGAAAACCCTCATAATTCGAGGAAGACAAAGGAAAGAGCTTGTAGTTGTGAATCCAAAGGCCACATAATTTTTTTTAAAAGGTTGTAATAATTAAACCTAAGGTGACGGTCAACCTCGAAAAAAATGTGCCAGAAATGGTGACACCACATAAACCAAAGGGCAAGGTGATCACCACAATAAAGAAGATAGAACAATCTCTTGTTGAGTTATTACCTGGGAGTCCATCAAAGAAAAGGAAGTAGGAAAAATATCAAGCCAAGCCAAAGATGAAATTGATCATTACACAATAGGAGGAGGAAGATGAAGAAAAGGTTGGGTCTAATGAAACTAGAAAACAACAAGTAGTGAATAGAATCCATCAAATGACTATAGATTAGGTATGCACAAAGCTAATAGAATAAAAAAATATTTTGGGACTTAAAGGTTTACAGTATGATTCTTTTGGGAAAAAATGATAAAGTTAGACTTGAAGGTGCAATTATTGACATGGTGATCAAGTTCAAGTGCAAATAGGTGCACACAGTTGGAATTAGGAACTAGATTTCTAGTGGGATTGTACAAAAGAGTGGATGCCAAATGGAAATGAGCATTGTTCATTGAAAAGAAAATAAGAGAAAAAAATTGGCATAGGTTATGCCAGATTTGGGGAAGACACATATTTTTATATCCCTTAAAGATTTTTTAAAGAAGTTTATGTCGAGGGGCATGGCCTATAAAGTTTTAAAGAATACAACTCATGAAATTAAGCAAGATAGTATAGGAGTATGGAAAGAAGAATTTGGATTGCTTACTCCAATAGTAAAGGAGAAGGAAGGCCAAGGTTCTATTGAATTTGAAGACAAATATAAGTAGGAAGTATCCAAGTTGACTAAGGAAATTCAACAACTTGTCAATGCATATGAACAGAAAGACACTATCACAACTGAAGATGAAACTAACACCTCTCTACCTAATCTAATATACGAATTGAAGAGGAAATCCAAGGTTTGATGAGGGACTCAAGAAAACTCTATAAAAACCCAATTTTGTTATAGAAATTTGAATATCCAAAGGTTGAATTCAAGAAGACTAATGATGTTACAATCACATCATTTATATTGGGTACAAGTGCCAAGAAACTTGGTAAGGCATTAATTGTATATATGCCACCAATTCGAATACAAATTTTGAAAAGGATATAATTTTTGAGAAAGATTCATGCACTAAGATGGTAGAGGATGACATCACATAGAAAGAGCAAGAGGCTATTGTAGCTTTTATTCAATTGTTGAGTGCAAAGGTTGTAGAACATACACAAGTAACACCTATGCAATAGGTGATATATACACTAGTGTACCCAAAGGAGAGATCAAGTGAAAGGGGGAAGCAATTAAAACTATCACTACCAAGTGATACACCCTCTAGATCTCAGGTTGTGACTCATGCAGAGGAGGAAGATGATGAGTCAGTGAACCTTGATGAGGTAATTTTACATTACCTAAATATGATTTGAATAATCTTACACTAGATAAAATGAAAAAATTGCAAATCTTGTTGAGCCATAAGGAGAAATAAGATCAACTAAAAAGAGAGCAGAAGAGAAAACATGTATTGCATACTATCAAGGATATTTTTATAGATGTATTTGGAATCCCAAATGTGAATAATGGGCATAGAATTTTGGACTAGCTAGTGTATGTAGTTGAGCGAGTTTAGTTAGATGATATATAGATGACTAAGAAGCTATTACAAGGTATGAAATGAGAATGGAGGATAAAGTATTATAGAAAATCTCACAAGAACTTGTAGAGAGACAAGCCAAGCTTTCTACATCTATTACACAGTTGGAATATTTTTGAAGATCATCAATTATTTATATTTTGATGAATAGATATTTTCCCTTAATTTAAAACTTTAAAGATACATATTCACAAAAAAGGGGTCAGGGGATATAGGATCACCCCGTGAGTTCAAATAGCCCAAGGCCGAAGATCAACTATTCATCAAAAACACACATGCACACACGCACGCACGCGTGCGCGCGCACACACACACACACACACGCGCGCACGCACGCACGCACACACACACACACACACACACACACACACACACACACACACACACACACACACACACACACACACACACATCTAGAAGTAAAATAAATTGGTTGCAAGAGTAGTACTAGCTGAAGGAGGGTCTTTATCATTTGAACACCAAAAATATAGGGGGTTATTGGTTGGCTCAAGGGGAGCCCAACCATTAGTAGGAATAGAAACTTTATCCTATTCTTTATCTTCTTTGGTCCTTGAAGGAGAAATGGCTAAATTGAGTTGGAGGAATACCCACTTTGGGTCATAATGAGCAGATGGCCAACCCCCATTACTAGCAGTAGGAGGAGTCACCAAGGACCAACCTGAGCCTAACCTTCGAGGAGGTGAGGCCAAGTGGTGATGGCCATGAGAGCCACCAATGGAAGAGCACCAATGAGGCTATAATTTGGGGGTCTAACAATAGTAACCAGAACTACTCTAGCCTCACTGGTGACTGCGAGGAGGAGTGCGATCACTAGAAAAAGTATCCAAAGGCACACAGGCAACCATACAAGGGGCATTTCCCAAGTGAGCAAGTAGGTCTTGTAGGTGAGCTACTTCCAGTGCAACTCTATCATTTTGTACTTAAATTTGCATCATGACACTATTACATATACATTCTTAGAGTACATTGCAACATAAATATCAAGAAAGCTATGAGAGAATAATTGTGATCTTTCCAAATTGTGAACAATATCTCCATTTTGAAAGCATGCCAAATCTAGGTATATCTAAAGGGTAGTCTAGGAGCATCACCTAGGACCACCATATTCCAAGTGAAGGCCTCTAGATGAAAAGGTCTAAAGAAATAAAAAAATCTAGAGCCAGTAATCCAGAGCTCTTCTACAAAATCAAAAAAATATGCAGAATACTTTCAGGTTGGCCACAAAAAGGGCATCGAGGATCAAGAACTCCAAAATTGTTTATGTTTGAAATTGTTTGATATATATTTCTTTACAATAGATACTACACACTCATTAGAGCTATTACATGCATGCATTAAGAAAAATGTTAGCACATTGGGAAAGAATGCAAGTTCAATCTCATCCTCTTATAGTGAACTAACATTTAGTTAAAAGAGGTTAACCAAGCTCATGGCTAAATATGCAGAGATAAGGCATGAGTTGACATTGCTTCAACTTCAATTATTGCCAAATACAGAGATAATTTAGAAGGTAATCTCTATTTCTAGAGATATTTTGAAGAAAGAAATATTTTTTTCAAATATTGTAGGATTTATTGACCTAGCTACCAAGATAGAGATTCAATTTCAAATTTTGGAATAGGTACAGGAAAGATGGAAAAAGAGTTGTGACAATATTGTGGCAATTCATCAACAATTGTTTAAGAAGTGTCGGCTAACCCTAGAAAGCCCAAGTTCCATTAGTGACAAAACAAGGGGGGATAATGAAAATGAGTAAAATGGGGAATGAAATCATGAGAAAGTGGGAGTTAAGAAATAAAGGAGGAGATATGATATAACAACAAATTAGATATATCATATTGAATAGAACCAAATAAAATTCTCAAGGGTATAATACATTTTTGAATGAAATGATTTCATGACAAAGTGTTTTTTCCACTAATGTCAAAGGGGGAGACTGTTGATTTATAAGCCTATGTTTCCAATTAGTGTCCAAACACTTAGTCATTTATAAGTCATTTACTAGGAAATATTACAAGCCCATCACTACAACTGAGTTATCTAGTAAAGGTTAAGTATATAAAGCTTATATTGAGAAAGGCAGTGATTTTCAAGAATTTAGTAGAGACTGAGAACATATGTGAGTTGAGTAGAAGTGTGAGTTGAGTAATATAGTAAAGATTGACTATATAGAAAATTTATCAAGGGCTAAGAAAATATACATATAGAAGTTGAGTAATAACATGAAGGTTTATGCAAGACCGAGTAGTCCAGTTTTGATATGAGAGTTTGTAATGACATAAACTCATATGTAGACCATTTTGGCCAACTTTAATATGATATTTAATATGTGTAGAGCTAGCTAAGATATTTATTATGCATCATTTTAGAAGGTAATGATCCATAGGCATACAATTAAACCAATCAAAATGATGCATGTAAATGTTAAAAGGTGATGAAGTTTAAGCCATTGATCAAGATCTAGAACCTTCACAGAAGTCTATTTAAGGAATATTCTAACCTTAGAATCAGTATGTTGAAATTTGTAGGAATTTATGCACATGTGAAGGAGTGAAGATGAAGTTCATGGGAATATTAAGCATAGAGAAATTAGAGCAGTGAAGGATTGAATAGATTTATCAAATTAGAAGAATCAGATTAGAGATACAAAAAAGAGGAGACTCAAGATGAACTTGTAGAGGAAACTGACAGTTGGGTACTAAATCAATTATTTTATAATTGAGACAAGATAAATATCCTAATGGAGTGGTTCTAATAGACCTGTGTAAACCTCCTAACAGAGTCCTTACTTCATTGTGGGTGTAAAATCCTTTAACAAGGTGAGACCTAATAGTCTCTTAATCTTTTAACGAGGTAGACCCCTCATAGGGTAGATCATATCTTATGGTAAAAAAATGTAACTTTTATAGGTTAACTTTATTGTTGCAACATTGAAGATTTGTGGGTTTCATCTCCACCCCTGTTTTACCTTCATCTTGAAGTATTTCTAAGTAACCAAATCATTGTGTTATGTGTTGAAATTTTTATGGATGTGATGTATTTAATTTATGTTCAACATTTTAGTTCTTATGGTAGATCTATAAGATAAATTATGTATGAATAAATGAAATTGGTTTTGAAAATAAAATTTTAAGATCCTAATTCACCGCCCCTACTCTCAGTATTTTATTTCCCATATACTTATTCCAATAGGTAGAACTTATAGCTAAAGAATCCATAATTAGAGACATTGTCTAAGTGTTAGATAATTTTGGCATTAGTTCAAAGGAAACTTCAGTATTTTGAAGCTATAGTGATAATCAACACACATATAGTTGAGGATGGGTAGACTAGAGTGTTATGATGACATACCTAAGTGCAAAGATAATT
Source organism: Cupressus sempervirens (assembly GCA_028749045.1). NCBI lineage: Eukaryota > Viridiplantae > Streptophyta > Pinopsida > Cupressales > Cupressaceae > Cupressus > Cupressus sempervirens. Next base: position 86,443,449 of record CM053791.1, on the reverse strand, counting down.
ACCATGAGTATGGATGAAGTTATAGGTAAAAAACTTGTAAAGGTAGAGAAATAGATAGAATGAAGTATATCAAAAAAAGGTTAATAAATGGTTAAGGAATTATTTTGGTCATGAAATAATTACTTAATTATTTAGGGATGATATCCTAAATTTTTACCCTAAGTTAGCATGACATGTGAAAGCATCAAGCTAACTACACTACATATTTGTGGAAGAAAAGCGTACAAGTAAAGAGATCACTACTTGCAAAGTATGTGGAATATATGCAAATTGTATGTTATGAGAATGTGAGTTATATGGTGTATATGCAAACTAAGAATGTGACATGTGAACTTATGTGAGACACCCATGATGCAAGTTCTAATGCAAGATCAAAGATATACAGAGTAAACAATCAACATAAAGAAGTTATTGTATCTATCTTGTTTTGTTTAATGCATTGAATTGCATAATTGGATGTTTGGGAAGTGGGATCTTCTTTCATACATATGTATCTGTAATACACTCCTAACAGGGTTGAAGAAACTCCTAACAGGGTTATAGAAACTCTGAATAGGGTTGAAGCAACTCCTAATAGGCTTGAGGCTTTTAATAGGGCCTAGTCCTCTAACAAGGATTGAGAAACTATATGTAATTCATAGACATCTAACATGGTCAATATCCTTAACATGATTCTTTTGTTTAGTGGATCATCTTGTGGGTGCCATCCCAACTTGGGTTTTCCCTTGTCCAAGGTTTTCCTAGTCAACCAAATATGGTGTTATAAGTTCTCTACATATGTATTTACTTATTGTTCAACATTATTGGTTTACTTTCATATGCATATTGCAAAGTAATTAATAATATCCATTTGTGGGAAAAAAATTTTAGAATACTGATTCACCACCACCCACCCTCTACCCCCAAATATTATTTATTTCTAATAAGAACTACATTTAGGAAAATTACTATTAAATCATAAGAACTCTTCTCCAAACATTACCAAACCCATAGTTCAGGAGGAAGGTTTTGAAGGACTAGTTGATTCCTAAAAGCAATTTCTTTTGGCGGACTGTTATTCATGAAGATATTCTAACCATTGGAAATCTAAGGAGAAGGGCATTTTAGATCCCTAACATGTGTTATATTTGCAATGCTAAAGATAAATATATTCTTTACATTTATTTTCTTTGCCCCTTTTCTAGAGAGATTTGGTCTATGGTCCTCCAGAAAACAATTGTGGCATGGTTTTTATTGAATGTCATATAAAAATTCATCCTCAAATAGGAGTACCCCTTTAACCACCCTTTGATCAGATTACTATGGAGAATTATCCCTCCTTACAATTTTTGGGGGATTTGGAAGGAATGTAATTGCCATAATTTTAGAGAGGAGTGTCTAGTTGAAGTGGTGGCTACTATCATTTGCAAGATTTTAAAGGAAAATATCAATTCTAGTAAATGGATGACTCCCCCTAACCTCCCATCTATTAGTGATCAAAAGGTTGCTTTAACTTAGATCTTCCAAAATCTTTCAAGCTTTATGAAAAATCCAAGTCTACTATAAGACAAAATACTATATGGAAACCTCCCACCCAATCCCATGTGTGATGAAATTGAATTTTTAGTTGCTACAATATGTGGATATGTTGTAGGCGGAGTAGTAGTTAGTAAACTAGGATAGTTGTCAATTGATGACTTATTTGGGAAACTTTGGAAGCACATCTAGGAATGTGGCAAAGACTATGGCACTAGATTGGGGCCTAATACTTATTGTCAGTCTAGGATGGAAAAACCTTTGTATTGAATGAAACTTGAATATTGTTGTAGAAACTATTAAAGAAAATATGGAGCCAAGATGATCTATCTCTAGTATTATTAGAGATATATAGGTCCACCTTATAGACATGGGAATGTATACCATATATAACATTTTTTTGCATTGCCCAACCTGGGGCTACAAGTCCAAGTAATAAGATACTGAAGGCTAATGACATGTTTAGTTGTAGACATTCAAACTCTCACTAAAAGTGAACACAGTCATATACAAAAGGGATGATGATAATCTTAAAGACATGGGTACCTTATAGGTTCCTAAAAGTGGTGCTTCTTTTTAAGAAGGATATGACTTCAAGTTTAAATTTAAACTTGGCTATGAAAGAAAGGAATTATTTAAATTTGGCTTGTTGTTTGTTTTGTGAAGTCATTATGACCATTTCTATAAGGGTAATGGAAATGATAACAAGATTTTTTTTTGAAGGAAATTGTACAAACATTTTTTACCCTTACTCTAAGCTTTTACTTAGATTAGTGAGCACATTTTTCAAAGGTCAGTAAAATTTTAATTGATAGCAAGAATTTTTATATGCATATGTCTCTTTAGTGGTGACGTTTCATATAATTCACCACTATTCTGAGTAATAATCATTGTAACTTAAAACACATCTATATTTATAGTTTTTCAAGTGAAGGTTTATAAAGTAAGGGTTTAATCAATATTATCAATATGGAGCTATAAGAGGATTCTAAATAGGGGATGAAAATGGGTGGTGACATGGTGAGGATTGAACCATAAAAAGTTAAGGACTATGTGAGAAAACCTTGTACCTAGATGATATTGAAGGGAAGGGGGTCTAGTTCCATTCAAGGAGGCTATGGTGGGATGTGATGATAACTTCTCCTCATAGTTTGTTAATTTGAGGACAAATAGAAGAGTCACCATTAGAGGAATTACTTTCCAATTGAGCAAATAAATCATAGTGATGGCCTCTAGTTTTTCCTTCAAGGGTAACAAGTTGTAGAAAGTCACCAAAGTCTCTAACAAGACAAGCCTCAAAATATTTTCCAAGACATATGAAGAGCCACTTAAGAATAGGGGTGGATTTAGTCATGAGGACCTTCCAAAACCCTGGGATAACATATGTCTTGTGATTATGAAATATCTAACATTGGAAGGTAGATTTGGCGTGTTCTTTTTTTTATCACTTTCCTTTAGTGAACCATTTTAGGCATTAAGATGAGACTTCTATACCTTTTTTTATTCTTCATGACCTAGAAGGTATAGTAATCAATGTAAGGGATAGAAATAAGAAGAGTAAGAAGATCACTATTCTCTACCAAGGGCTCATCCTCTATCTTTATAACTTTCATCTTGCACTCTATCCATTCTATTGTATTACTTCAAAGGATTCCCTAGGCCCACAAAATCACCAAGGTTTTTTGCCAGTGGATATTCTGTGATCCCCACTCCTCAGTAATTCCCACCTTCCACACTATCTAGAAACTCTTTAAAATAAAATAAAAACAATTCAAATAGATTCCGAATTAGTTTTAAAAAGCCTAAAATTGAACACATTGTCTATGTTGAGCTAGTTGACTCTGAAGAATATAATGATGGAGGTCATAGGAGGTTGGGCACACTAGCCAAGAGTAATGTGAGAAGGAAACAAATGGATAGGAGAGAGTTGGAGACTAGTGAGAAGGCAATAGGGTGGGGGCTAGTGAGATAAAAAGGTCCATGAAGGAAGGAGAAGGTGGTTTGGAATAAATTTTTTGACAAGAAGGGTGAGGAAGATGAGGATATGAAAGAGGAGACCTTAGACTTAGTGGTTGGAGAGGATAAAAATAAGATGGAGGTAAGTCATGACTCTACCCATGTATCTTCTAGCTTTATAATAAAAAAATTGATTTCACCTTCTTTGCCTACCCTGTCACACAAAAAACCAATAACACCTCCCCTATTACTACTACCTCCTTGATGAGGACTAGAAAAAGTGAAAAATATAAGGTTTTTCCTAACCCCAATGTGTTGCAAGATCAAGAAGTAGTGAGGCACAAGGGAAAATGTGCAAGGTTCTAGGAACTGGAAGATATCTTGGAGAATAGTAGTAGTAATTTTGAAGCACTTAAGGTCCAATTTACTACTTTGTATGAGTGCCTCAAGACCCTATCAAGATTTTTGGTGAAGGTGATGCATTTGGCAACTACTACGATGAAACGAATCTATAAGGAGAGGGTGGATGAAGGTCTATCTCAAAACACTCTAATAATATTTATGGTTTATTGGCTAATGAAAGGTCTTGTTGGTGAGGAAGGAGAAGCAAAAGGTCCAAAATATGGCTTTTGTTGTTTTGTATATACTTTACTATGCTCTAGTTTTATTAAGATGTTCTAGTTGGTAATATTCTAGATTAGTAATTTATGTCCTTACTGGACTTAAAAAACTTTTGAAGTAGTTTTAGATATTATTTTTATATTACTATTATTCAAATGGACAATACTTTAGTGAATAGTAATATGGTTATTATTATGTTAGATAAGAACTTGATCTAACTATGCAAGTTCTCTCAACATGGGTTTTGTATATCAAGGGATGGATGGGGTTGTAAACATGTTGGTTATTTAATTTTTGACTATTTTTTGTGAATGGGTTAACCAATATTTTTTTCTTAATGACCAACCCAACTTTTTTTAGCTTCTTTAATATCAAAAAATTATATTAATAATAGTACTTTTAAGTGATGGGGTATGTTATAATGTGACAGCTAAGACGTATCCTTTTTTTGATGATTAAGGTTCAATTTTTATTACACAATTTCCATCATTTCATTATGTGATGGTTAGGAAGGGGTTGTCATTTTTTAAGCTACTAATTTTCAAACTTCATTGGACTATTTGAATGATAGAATTCATCTCATTATATGATAATTAAGTAGTGATGGTGTTAATGCGTCTACCAATGGTCAAACCTCAATGGACCATTTAAATGACAAATTCCATCTTGTTGTGTGATGTCTAAGAGTGATATTATTTTTGTGGTCACCAATTACAGGCAAACTCTATTGATCCAGTGTACTCATGGGTTTAATTCTCAATATTAATGTTGTTAAAAAATTTATAAAAATTCCTATTCATGGGCTTGTTGGGGTTAATCCAAATTCTAAGAGGGAGAAGACATTATGGACACTTCTATAGGAAGGTTGGATTAAAATTAACTTTGATAAGGCAGCTAGGGGAACCTAGGTGTTTTAGGGTGTGGGTACATGACAAGATACCATAAGGGAAACATACTTGTATTTCTAGCCAAAATTTTGCAAGATGGAACAAATAATACTACAAAATGTTCAATAGCCAGGGAGGCTCTAGGCTTAGGAGCAAGAATTGGTTGTGAATGAATACATCTAGAAGGTGATTTAGAGATCATTATAAATGGCATAAAGAGAGGAAAGATGGAGGCATGGAACCTAGATCAAAGTATACGAAAAATCAAGGAATTTCTTCTAGTTTTCAAAGATTTTAAGGTTTCACATTCATTTTGGGAAGCGAATAGAGTGGTAGACATGCTAGCCAATTTAGGTTCCAATTCAGCATTGGGTCAACAAAATGAAATCTTTGAGGACTTTTTCCACCTTGGATTTGAATAAAGAGAGTACTATAGTTCGGAATTTAGACACCAATTTCACTCATGATAATTAAAATTGGAGTTTTCAAGGGAAAGGCATTATGATTTTGAATTTTGATGATATTAATGATTTCATGGTAAGTAGAGATTTCCTTGCTACTAATGTATCCCTCACATGTGTCAAATGGAGTGATGGCTTACTTTGGTACTTCATTCTAGAGAGTTCTGAGGTAGATATATTCATGTTGAAGGCCACTAAACTCTTTTTTGTTTTCACAGAGATAGAAATGGAGGTGAACTTTGCTCTTAGATTAGACTCTTAGATTTAGACCTATGAAGGCCAAATTTTGATGTGGCATCTTAAACATATTTTTGTTTTTGATGACTTGATCTTTCTAAAGGGCATTTAGAAGATTATAGAATAGGAGATCTAATTTGGATGTGGCATCACTATTTTTTGTGCTCACATTGATGGTGGGGAAATTGAAAGAAGAGGTCCATTAGGTGGTGGGTACATGTCTAGAAAGGTAGTGGCTTCTAGGGCTAGAGGATATAATTGAGAGAGCAGTCTTGGGTATTAGAATTGAGATGGGTTTTGAGCCTTGGTGACTAACTGGTGGAGGGGACTCATCTATTCAGCCACTAGTGGTGTGGCTTTCCTCTACTCTATAAGGTGTTCACATCCCCAAAGCAGAACATGGGTGGAAATTGATAGTGGAATTCTTGACTAAACACATTTGGGATTTGAAGGAGCAAGAAAGAGGATTTATGAAGGGCATATCAAGGAAGAAAACAATTGCACCTAGATAAAAAAGTTTTCACTAGATTGTGAAGAAATGCCACCTTAACAGGGGTGTAGCCACAACACAAGGTGTTTGGGTTGATGCATCTTTGATAATCAAAGAGGGGGAGGGCTGTAGAAAGCGTAATTAGGGGAGGTAGGGGATTTTGATGATGGATGACCACTCAACTCCAACTTTTACTCATGAGGAAGTGATATGATGGTTCAGGGAATAGTAGACAGTGAAGATGGCATTGGCACCTTTTTGTGTGTTTGACTAGTTTAATAATTGGGTTGGGTGGTTTATCTTTGTTAGAGGGTTCATAGTCTAAATTTTTGTTTGTTTAAAGGCATATTTATGGGAAAGGTAATGGTAGTATAGACTGAAAGCTTCGAGCCATACCATAACAATCTCTCTCTCTCTCTCTCTCTCTCTCTCTCTCTCTCTCTCTCTCTCTCTCTCTCTCTCTCAATATAATACAAATATTACCTATCAAAACAATTATAAAAATATTGGGGACTCTCTTTCCCTTCACCTTAGAGGAAATAATAATAATTAAAAAATTTCTTTCTACATAAGTAACTGTGTGATTTTTAAATTATTTGTACATTTGTTATATAGTTTAAAATAAAAAATTGTGTACTTCTACATATTATTATTACCATCTAGAACTAGTCTATTACTTTATTTTGTTATTATTTTTATTAGTAAATTTTATACCTTCCCAACTACCACCAACAAGAGACTTAACTACATACAAATGGAACTAAACTTAAGACATAACTAAACAACATGGAGAAACTAAACAAAATTCATCTATAATTGCTATACATACATTTTAAACACACAATCAGTCTAGAGTGTTCTTGCAAAATGAAACCTAGCACCAAACAATAATCACATCAAAACCTAGAGTAAAAAAACCCAAGGTGATAAGGGATACTAAACCAATCCCTCAAAATCATCATCCTCAACTATAACCATGATCATGACCATAACCAAACCACAACCACAACCATGAACATGACCATGACCATGAGCTAGACCATGTCTATAGACTAATACTTATTTTCATTGATGAAGGTCATGTTGTCGTAATGGTGAAGATGATTGATTCAGAGATCATGAAGTGCCAAAATTTAATTATCATTGATGATAACAAATCATACTGGAGGGGATGAATAAACTATATTTGTAGTGAATTTGAAAAAACATGCATAATTGTAAGTATTTAGTATACCCATGACAAAAGAGTCAAATGTAGAATAAATGATCAATGATAAAAAATTTGATAGTTTCAAGTTGTGCAGTTCATGTGAAATCATTTTCAATATCATGTAAATCTATGTTTGGAATCACATCAACTAGTTTACATTACAAAAAGAGATCTAAGGAAGAGAACCAATGATAGTAGTTAGAAAAGGGTTAAAAAAAAAAAAAGTTAGATTGAGTTAGTAACTAATGGAGAAAAGTTTTTAATGTGATTTAATTTATCATTTAATTATTTGGGGCCAACATCAAAAAATTTGAAATGATGAATTCACACACTATCTCAAATGATATTAATTGTTTTGGTAGCTGACTAAGTAACACATCTAGGTTCTCCATTGACATTAAAAAAATATCTATTAAAAGAGATGTAAATCAAACTGTAAACAGTTGCAATATGTGAATGTGATTTGTGAAGATATGACATAGTTGTTCAAGTGTTGTGGAAGCATAGAAAAGTAGTGCATGAGTAGAACAACAATGGATTTATCAAGCAATGATTGATATTTTTATATCATCATCATTTGTTGAATTATAATAGGTTTGCAAGTTAAATCCCTCAACAAGATCACTACTAACATGATGAAATAAACCTAATATGTTACAAAGATTATTGAAATTTTTTTTTTCTAAAGTTTATACAACATCAAAGTAACAATGTGGAAGCAATATACACAAACATAATATTTACACATGTGATCACAATATAGATTTCATTCCTCAAGAGTTCCTTTATGTTGACTCATCTTTAAGATTTTTTATTAATTATTTAAGTATTAAATAAAATCTTCATAATCATAAAAATATAACTGATTAATCTCATAAGAAAATGCACGAATACAACTGATATAATGAAATACATCTAATGGATTGCATCCACTACACATGTTGCAAGGTATGTGAGAATAGATACAAGCACAACATAATACAAGATACATGATATCATACATACATCAATTGAATACAGGTCTCTAAGATAAGGATAAGAATGATCAAGGTACAATTTCATCCATGAGCATCCAACATCTATCACTCTAAGGGGGACCCAAATGGTAAGAAGACACAACCTCTTGACCACATGGTTACCTAGTCAATCTTCCACTCCAACTACGTAGGAAAGATAATGAATGATCAACATATAACTAATAAAATCATAAAAAATTCCTAAGAAAGGAATCTTAATAGCCAAATCTATCTCAAGTATAACACAAACTACTCAAGAATAAAAGACAACCAAAGTTGAAAGAACACTTATCCAATACCAACACCATATACCAAGTATACATTGAGTACCAAAATCATAAGAAAAACTCCACAAAATATATTCACCTCAAGTCAAAAGACACATTTCAAAAGTACAATCATTATGAATTACCAATCACCATCAATGAAAGTAAACACCAATAATAAATACATCCAACAATAAGTACAACATCAATAAATACACCATCAAAAGTAATATCCAATAAGTACACCACTAGAGGAAAATACAACATCTATGAAGGATACTCATGCTACATAGTAGGGATTGTCATCACATGGTCAAACTACTTAAGTTATCCTAGACTGGTCACTCATTAGACCCTAGACCCTCTAAGTGTTGAGTTACCCTATACCAGTCACTCTAGACCCTGAACCCTCAATGTGACACAAGTGGAACTAGAATAAACTCTTGTGAAGACAAGAAAAACTAGTCATACCTCTCACTAGGTATCATCCTATTCCCATCCTTAGCCTATAAAAGCATCAAGGCATGGGTGAGGCACATCTCTAACTTATCTTTTTAATATATCTCAAGGAAAAAGGGTTAGGCAAGATATTTTAATTACTATGTTATCATTTATTACAAAACCTACAATAGGTTACAATGTTATCATTTATTACATGTGGAACTAGAATAACCTCTTGTGAAGACAATAAAAACTAGTCATACCTCTCACTAGGTATCATTTTATTCCCATCCTTAGCCTATAAAAGCATCAAGGCATGGGTGAGGTACATCTCTAACTTATCTTTTTAATATATCTCAAGGAAAAAGGGTTAGGCAAGATATTTTAATTACTATGTTATCATTTATTACAAAATCTACAATAGGTTACCTTGGTACTAACTGCTTTGGGTCTCAGACCCCTATTGCAAGCCACTCCCAAAGACACACACCTAAACAACCTTCCCTAAGCACATAAATCATAGTTGTATCCCATATCACAACACCCATAAAGATATAATTTGGTTCCTTAACAAGAAACCCAAAAATAATCTTGTTCTCAAAACCAAAGTCATCATATATGCTCACCAAATAAATCCCATAAACATAAGCCTCAATTTTGAATCATAAAGTACATCTCAACATCTAGTCGAATAAACACCACAAAAGAAATCTTAAAAGATGCCTTCGATGCACATCCTAGTTTGGTCAACTAAATGGTTCACATAAAAGCCATCATAAAATAAAAAATCACATTAAAATTTTTTTAGACCCATCACAAAAAAAATACTGCAAAACCTCAAATAAACACACATCAAATAATACAAGGTTCCATCGAATGATTTGGATTATATTGTTTTCATAAGTTTTGTTTGATTATATAAAGGTTATAAAAGTGTAGATAAATTTAGTATGTTAATTATCTAATAAGTTTAGAATTAATTATTATATATTAAATCAATAATATTTAAAATAAAGATAAAACATTTTTAAAGTTCATAACATTGAGTTTTTATGCATTTTCTCTATGTAAATCAGTTGGTAATTTAAATGTTATAATCTTATATGGAATGATACAGATCTGAAACTTATTTCAATGGAAAGATAATTTAATTTCACATATTTTTCATCATTACCAATTCTAAAGAAAAGTTCATTTGAATGGTGTAAAATATGAATCTTTCTAGCAGCACTATTCAGATTTGAAGGTTACCAATTTAGGAGAAATAACATAACTTTTTTTTGTACTATTAGATCTTAAAGAAAATCAAGAAAATAATTCATAATAGACTTATTTAAAATCACAAATAAGACATTTTCCTAACCATATATTTTCCAAAAATTATAAGTGACTATTCATGTGTCTCTAGTTGAAAAATCAAGCTCAAATAGGCCTAGTTTTAGCATGACAGTCGCTATTTGACCATGTTTGTACAAAAAAATCATATATCATTTTTATATATGTTAAATAAAATCGAAATGGGTGTCTAGAAGTATCTTTTTCATTTTTGAAAAAATATACTAAATAAAAGTTATAGCAAAAATCACATATTTCAAACCCTCAAACTGACACACAAGTTCTTGCAAACAAATTTATTCATAATTAGGAAAACACAAAGAAGACAATCTTTCCAAACATAAATTGCAAAGAGATTTCAAAACCTATACCTTCAAAGACTAAGTTGATTTTTTAAGAAGAAGAAGAAAACCCAATTGTGGACTTTACTCCCAAGCTTTGGAAAAAAAAAACCTTTTACTTCAAATTTTGAATGCATAACCTATAACTTGTCTCCTAAAATCTTTGTTCTAAATTATCTTATTGTTCTCCAAAAATCTTCCATTTTCAAAGTAACTAGAATGATCTCTCAATAAAGAAAAATAAAAACATAAAACTAATAAAGCTAAAGTTTATAAAATAAGTAAACATCCAAAAGAAGGTAGCCCAACTAAAATAAAATAATAGTTTCTTTTTAAAAATAAAAAATAAAAAATAAAAAAATCATTTTTTAAAATTAAACAATTTATTCCCTACTCAAAAATCTTTAATTAATTTTATTAATTAATGTGCAATTTAATTGCATATAAATAGTTTAATCATTAATAAAAATGAAAGCCCATAATTATGTGCAGCTCTAATTTTATTGTCATTGATTAAATATTCATGATAAATCAATATTTAGGCTTTAATATTTTTATTTTCTTTTTTTCTTTTCAACTTTCATATTTAGACTTTTTAAGTCATGTCTTTTAAATAAAAAACAAATATTTATGTATTTTCCATGAAGGCTTGATGGTTCTTATTATGAATATTTTTAAAGCAAAGAAAGTGGACATACCCTATTTTAGTAAGAAAACTTTAGAGTGTAAGACTAAGGGGAGTGAATAGGATGAGGACAATGATTTGGACACAGAGGAGAAAGAAGATGAAATAAAGGTGAAAAAATGGAAAAGACTAGCTCTCGGGAGCTTGTTTTTGAAGAAAAGAAGACTAAGAAGGTGGATTGTGAGATGGACATGGAATCTGAAGAGGAGTTGGAGGACAATATAGGGAAGATTAATTCTAGTATTGCTACTAGAAACAAGGTGGAGAAAATTTATAGGGTTTTAAACATTCCCTCTGAACCACTGATAAAGAGGATGGAGCAGAAAGGTAAGAATGTGCTTTCTCAAGGGAGGGCTGATGAAAAAGGTATCAAGGAGGAGGATAATGAGAGAGACAATATAGAAAGGGATGAGGATAACCTAGTTCATAACAAGGACTATGAGGAATAGGGGTATTAGAAGGGAATGATTGATAATATGAGTTTGATGAAAAGGGATATTAGTAGAATGTAGGAGTAGATGTAGGACATTAGGAGAGAGTTTGATCAATTTAGTAGGACCACCAGAGGTGAGAGAGCTCTTGGTCACCATCTTGATAGAATTCCTAAGGTGATTGGTAATGTGGAAGAGGTTAAGAATCTTATGAAGAGAATACCACCCTTGGAAGCTAATAATAGAGCTATAAAAGATAAGATTAAGGATTTGTAGAAAAGGTTGGATGGCATGGATAATAGAATGGTCAACATTGAGAAGGTGGTTAAGAAACTTGCTGACTAGAGTTGCACCATCTTGAAGACTATGGTGGACAAAATTTACACTCTACTAGAAAAACTAGAACAAGGGAGAGTTCAAGGCTTAAAGGACTTAAAAGAGGACCACGACCCCAACAAGCCAACTAGGGATAACTCTAAGAAGATTAAGGTCATGGAAGCCAAAGAAATGGATGTTCTGAAGGCCTATGTGCTTAAAATGAATATCCTTGTAGATCAGGATGTTGATGTACTGAATATCCTATAGCTGTCTCTTTGCTTTAGTTTTGTTGTCTTTTTCTTCTATTTGTATTTAGGCTTATGGTCTTAGTAAGTTCTATTTTTTGGTGCTGATGCACAATTCTTCTAGGATTCTTTTCTCTTTTTGTTAGCTACTTTGTAAAAGGTTTTAGGTCCTTTAAAACCTATTTTTACTTAATCAAAAAATTATGAGCAAGACCTTGTCAGGTCTAAAAATTAAATCATTTTCCTAGGTGACTCTTAGAAGGAGACCCAAATCCATTAAAAAGTAGCTCCTATCAAGGATTTTCTAATAGCTTTTAATAGGGCTATAGATACTCCTAATTGGGTATGCCCCTAATAAGGTTATGTAATTATCAATAGATAAAGTCTTATTATTTCACTTGTAATTACCCTATACTTCCATGCCTACATTTTATGAGATAATATTTTTGTAATTTACAAGTGGGAAGATTTACTTCTAAGAGGTGGGTGGGGGGTGGTAAATAAGAAGTAACTAACTTTAACCATTTCAAAACCTTATAGCTGAAAATAGTCACATGCATCTAATTCATCCAATGAACATAAAAGTAAAGACATGCATGAAAACTGATAACACACAAATTTGGTAACCTAGAAACCCTCCAAAATGAGAAGGTAAAACTAAGGTGGGGATGACACCCACAAAGTATCACTACAATAATATGTAACTTGTTCAAGGTTACAAAGTTTGACCACTTCCAATGGTCTACCCTATGAAAGACCTATCCTATTAAAGACTTTACACCTTGTTAAAAGTGACCTGGTTAAAAGATTTAACCACCCTATTAGAAATGGACCTAGTTAAAGGACTTTTAGTACATTCACTTGGAATGCCACCTTGTTAAAGGATTTACAAATGGTTGTTTGGCCAACCTAGGTCCATAGGATTTTTAGTCCTAATACAATAGCTAGAGAGTATTATAAAGTCTTGACCTGATAACGTGCAATCTTCAATTGCTAATTTTAGATCCTCATTTTGCTCTACTTGCTTTGATCCTTGATTGATTTGATATGTCCCTCTTCAAAACTCTGATACTCTATTCTTGATCAACTAGATTTTGGAATGTTGTTCTACTCTTCACCAAGTCTTTACACCCTTCTTCACTTCACACTTCTTACATTTACATCTTATACGACACAATGGCATTTCATCCTCCTTTTAAAGATTTAAAATACTTAGGGTTAGTTATGATCAATGTTAAATCTTCATTTCCCACTCAATTCTTGCACTTTTCCTATTGGTTGCATACCTTCTCCATTTTTCTTATTGGTTGCATGTTGATTACATAGGTAATGCAAAAGATTCGATCTTATCTTCAAGATCCTTCGAGATTCATCTTATGTTAGCTTAAAAAATGGTTTACATTTGAGTTTTTGAAGATACAAACTCATATGTTTATTCTATGTTACTTGACACTTACTATTTTGTTGATGCTCAACAGATAAAGGAAAACTAGCTCACTCGGCTCCCATAGTATTTTTGTTTCACTTGGCATCTATAGTGACTCAACACTTGAACTTCGCTTAGCACCTAAAGATCACTTGACACCTAAAGTTCACTTGGCTCCTATTGAATTCTCTAGCTTAGCACACACTATAGCTTGACTTCTGTATTATACTCAGCATCATCTTGAGAATTGTTTAAGTGTGTTGACACTCAATTGTCAAAACCAATCTGAGACTAACAATCTCCCCCTTTGACATGAGTGACAAAAATACTTAACTAGATATAATGAATCCGATCTCCATGAGTATACTACACACTCTATTTGGCATATGTACAGAACTTCAAAAAACTTGTTCAAAATTCTATATACCTCAAAAATTTTGTAACTCCCTCTGAGCTGATGTGCCAATTCTGTAACCAAAATTCCATTCTTGAAACCAAAGATTCTTGTGCTGAATTTGTCTCATGTTTATGTATCTAATACTCTTTGCCTTGTCTATCTTATCATTCTTTGGCTTTTGTTTCTGTTTCTCCTTTTATTGTACTCTGCCTTTGTTTCTACTCCCCTTTTTACATCTTCTTGTAATAATTCTTGCATCCCTTTGGTTGTATCTCCTTATTACTTCCTCAAAATGTGAATTTGAATATCTCCCCCTTTGGATATTCATTATTTCCTCCTTCAAAGAATGTAATATCTCCTGATTTTGTTTATTATCTCCTCCATGCAATGAATATCTACCCCCTTTTGACACTTATGTCAAAGGGTCCTAAGAATGAATAAAATATTTAGCCAAAAATGTTTTATTTACCTCCATGATCATCTTTAGAGAAGAATCCCAATTGTCCAAAGCAATTTCCAATGATTTGTGTTGGATGGTTGTCTTTGTTGCAAGATGTACAAGGCCTTCTAAAGTAGAAAGATTTGGATCTTTCTTTAGAACATTTTCTACATAGGCCATTTTTTTATGGAGTACTTCTAGATGTGGGGTAATGGAAGATTGAATTTGTATCAAATTGGCCTCTTATATTGACAATACAACTAACTCTTTTTGTGTGTGAAGCGTAGTTGCAAAATGCTTCTCACTTTGAGTTGGATCTTTGGGTAGCTATGTGCTAGAAATCTTGAGATTTCATTCCAAGCTCAATATCCTTTGGCTAGTTTCTTGTGTGAAGAATGATAAGTCACACAATTTTGAGTATAATGAGAACATATTCTCAAGTATTGTCTTCACGTTCTCAACCTTCTTAGCCAATTGTACTTGTGAAAGTGCTATTTCACTAGATATCTTTTCATTGACTTTCATTTGAAACTTCTTTCCAAACCATTCTAATAATTTTAAATTAGTATCAAAGTCTTAATCCTATACTTGGTCCACTATATTGGATAGTTTCTCCATGATGGGTTGGGTTTCATCAGGTACTTGCAAGCTAAATGAATCAAGGAATATATCTTTGATTTCCACAAATGCTTGCTTCTATCTATACTCATTTCTTAGTATCTCTTGTTTCTTCCTTCTCTTAAGTGCCTCTTACACTTCATTTATCTATGCTAGGTTCATAGACCTGGAGTCATAACTCGGTGTGACTATTTCTTCATCAAGTGTAAAGTCTCCATAATGAAATACCCTTGCAACCTTGGTGGTGCTCGAGCATAGTGCTAAAATCTGCAATGGTACTACATTAGTGCTCAGTTTCTTGGTAGGAGTCCCTGAGGTAGGCAAGTTTGCCAATGTCTATATTACCTCTTGCTCCTTAGGGGTTTTCTCCTCTTCCTCCTCTTCTATACTACCCTGATCAATAATGATGATTTGAGGAGGTGTACCTTGGATTTGTGTTGTAGGAACATCTTGCCTTGTTTGTTCCTTTGTTGGCTCCTCAACAGTTGTTGTTTATGTGATTGTATGATCAACCTTAGTAGTTTTATATTTTTCTTCTTACTCTTAAGTTTGATCTGCTATAGCTATGGGAGGTTGTGAAGGTGGCTCTTATGTGTTTTCCTTCTCCTTAGAGATTTCTGCTACAACCTTTTGCAACTCATCCACACTCACCAAAACTAGATTTGTACACAATTTTGATTACATTGTAGTTTGGTGAAGGGTTTTTTTGAGATCCTCTATAGTTAATGGTTTGATGTTCTAACTTGAAGTGTCAAGAAGATCCTTAACAATTATTGTTTCTACAAGTTTTGTATGTGGAGGACTTGGTGGTGGTAGTTGGGTGTCTTGGACACTCTATTCTAGCTACTACTCTTTAGTTGTCGCTTCTTCACCTTGTGTCTTCTCCATTGTTTCCTCTTCTTTTTCTTTCTCTCCTTCATCATCTTTCTCATTCTCCTCTTCTTCTTCTTCATTTCTCCCCTCAAATGGGTCTTCCTGCCCTTCCTTTACAATTGCCAATCCATAAATTGATTTTGACATCTTTGTGGACTTTTGCACAACATCTTCTATTTGGTTTTGCAAAATTCTAAAGGCTTTGTATTTGGGTACAAATTTGCTCCCATGTTTCTTACTAGTCTTAGCTATTCAACCTTTAGTTAGGTCTAGCATTACATGAGCCAATTTTGACTCCCTTATTTCTTTCTTCATTTTGAGAGAGTAATGCCATTTATTTTCAACTAATGAGCTTAGCTCCTTAGGCATTGAGTTGTCTAGTTCAAGTGGGGTGGTCTTGAATTTAGCCATCATAGTGTAGATAGACTCTTCCACTATGTTCTATTGTTCTCTTGACAACTTATTGAAATCAATGGTTTTCAAACTAGTAAGATCTACATTATCTCTAATGTTTTTTGTTTTTGTTTTTTTTGTTGATGCACTTTTACTCATAGATGTTGGTAGGATGGATGGAAAAGGATTGGATTGAACAAGTGGAATGGTGGGTGGGAGTTTGGCAAATAATGGATGTGAAGACATAAGGCTTATGGGTAAATGGATGAGTAATTTGGAAAAATCATCATTGGCACACACCTTGAAAGGTGATGAAATAGAGCGAAAGATGGTGGTGAATGAGGTTAAGGAGAAAATGGAGGAAGAGAAAGATAAGGACTAAAAGTAGAGCTAGAAGATGGAGGATGGGAAATTTAGGATAAGAAGCATATGGACTAAGAGTGGATTGGGGGGATGAAGGATGAATATATGGGGATTTGGATAAAGGATGAATGGATGAGGCTTTCTGAGTAGCATGAATGGATGCCAATTGAGATTTTTCTTTGAGATGCATTTCTTTTATGAGCATCTTTGATATCCACATGATTTTTGACTTTTGCAACTTGGGCCTTTGTGGCCTCTTGACTTTTTATTTGATTGGGATCAAATTTTTCTCTTCATGAACATGCATTTTAGAAGGGACATGTCAAGACTTGGATTTTTGTGGATTTTTTGATTTATGCTTTTGTATTTTGGCATCCAATATGCTTTTATTAGCCATGGGATGGGAACAAGAGCATGAAGGAGATGGAGGGATAATGGATGGGATGATAGGGTTTGAAGGTTGGAAGGGATCCAAGGGTGAGTGCCTTTGATGATCTAGCTGGTGGATTTGAAGGGATGGAAGGATAGATTGGAACATAGGATATGGATGGATATAATTGCCCAAAATGGATGGATGGAATGAAGGATATGAGCCCAAAATAGATTGAAATGGGGATGGTTTGATGGAGGATGGACTGATTAGGTTCATTATATGGGATTTGGGTAATGCTAGGAGGAGGAGATGTGGATGGGATTTGGAGGAATTAGAGAGTGATTTGAGCAACATTCATTCAATGAGAGATGTGTTTAAACATGCAAGTTCATTCTAAGAAAAACCTACAAAAAAACATGATTAAGTTTGTAAGATGCTCCAACCTGCAATGCTACCAAAAAAAACAATTTGATTAGTCACACAAAATCTTCCAAAATGAAAGTTTAATTATGGTAGAAATTTTTTAAAATTTTTTTGTTATTTTTGATATGCGTAAATCAACTCAGAATAGTCCATATCCTACGGAACCACTAAAAGTCAAATTTTGATTTATACTTTTTTTCTTT
Organism: Cupressus sempervirens; assembly: GCA_028749045.1. Lineage (NCBI taxonomy): Eukaryota > Viridiplantae > Streptophyta > Pinopsida > Cupressales > Cupressaceae > Cupressus > Cupressus sempervirens. Next base: position 86,425,486 of record CM053791.1, on the reverse strand, counting down.
TTTTTTTTTAATTTTTAAATTTGATTATGATTTGATTATGAGCTCAAAGATATGATGATAAAATCTATAGAAAACATGTTAGCATGAAACCTACAATGAAAAACTATCAGAATTTTGAGCAAAGCACTTAGCACAGAGAACCCGCAAGTTTAAGTAGCGATCCTGTAGGTATGAAAATGCAGTAAAAAGTTGTAGGAATGTGACACAGGATTGGTTAAGAAAGTACAAGAAATGAAGCCCCAAGTTAAAAGGTAGCAGAGTGATCCCACGAAACAACGATCTCACAGGTTCTTGGGAGAGCATTCTCACAGAGATATAGGTCAGCAAGTTTGAAGGAAAAGGAGAAAAGTGGTTTTCTATGATTGACTACTTTGGACCAGCATTCTTGCAGGTTTTAGCAACGATCCTGCAGTTGCAGATTCATGTTCTCGTAAAAAAAAGTTTGGCAAGGATGCAAATTTTTTTTCAAATGTGGTAGAAACTAGTTGGGGATGAACGAAAAACTCGCAGTTGCGGGTTCGTGTTCCCACCGACAAATAGCCTCGTTCCCGTGGTAGTGAGATCACATTCTTGGGGTCGTGGGATCGCTAAAAAAGCTAGTTTTGAAGTCTCCAAAAATGAAAAATGATGAGATGGCAAGGAGTGAAATTTCCAAAAGGTGACCTATGTACCTGCAACAAGATCAACAAACTTATCAAAAAAACACACAAGCAAGCAAGGTTAATTTGGTGAGTTAACAAAAAAAAAAACAACCAAAAATTGATTAGATAGACCCAAATGCGGGGTCCCACTGAGCATGCCAAAATGTATACACTAATATGTTAGCAAGAAATATTAACTTATTTAAAAACCAAAGCATTAACTAACAAAATTAATATAAACTTCAAGAGAGACAAAGTGAGGTCCTCAAATGAGAATATGAGCCATGGATAGGCTCTCTCAATGAAGATGATCACTTGATTAGGGATGCATCTATTTGTGGATTTGGGATGTATGCTCAAACTTCAAATTGCTTCAATGGTGAAATTTAGGTGGATTTTGGTGTGGATATTTGAAATCGGTATGAATTTGGCTTCTTAAAATGGCATGGTAACTTTAAGGTTCTGGATTGTGATCCTTTGGCTTGGGAGAGGATCCAATTTATAGGCAAGAGGCTTGAGGGATGGAGGGCTAAGATGCAAGGATGGGGAAATGGTTAAGGAGGGCTCAGATTGAATGAGAGGAGAGCACATGGATTGTGCTTTCTTATAGCCAATCAGAGAGTGACACATGTCACAGGGAGAGTGGGTGGAGGAAAGGGCATGGATGAGTCAACAAGGGAGGCTCAAGGCTTTAAATGGCCCTCATAAGTTCTTGTAAGAGCATTTAAGGGATAGTGGGCTTCCTTTATGACTAGGTGGGTGGGATATTTTTGAGAGGAGACTTTGGCTTGGTTTAGGAAAGTCTTAAGCTTTCTTAGGAATGTGCAAATGATTAGGGGATGGATTAGGCTTGGGTTAAGATTAGATTAGAGATGGGCAAGTGGATGGCATTTATGAGGGTGGGTGAGTTAGTGACTAAGCTAGGTTAGTATGGGTGGATGGGGTGGATTAGGCTAATGGAGGGTTTAGGGATAGGCTTAGGGGTTATTAGGTTTGAGGGATAGATTTATTTAATAAATGGGGATTTTTGGAATTAGATAGGAGAATAGCATTAATTGATAAATAATGGGTTATTTGATTTATCAATTAGGACTATAGATGATTAATTAAATTAATCAGCTAGGGGATGTAAAAGGTTTAATTAAATAAGAATTTAATTAATGATTCCTTTAGAGATAGCTAAATAGGCTTATCGAAGCGGTGTAATCAAATTTCGGTGTCTACACATACATTAGAGGTATGTCCCTTTTTACCATAGAAATGACAAGTAGGTTTAGTGTTCTTACCTTTGTTACTCCTTTCTTTTGTAGTCTTGGATGACTCTCCTTGTTCAGTGCTAGTGTATCCTAGTTTTGTAGTATCATTGCTTACCCTTGGTGATTTTAGTAGTTGCTCAAAGTACTTGATGGCCTCATTATGTTTTTTGAAGCTCTCTACAATCTCCTTTTCTCTTTTCAGCTCATTTTGCAATTGTTCATTTTGTATCTTCAATGTAGAGATCTCAATATCCTTGACATTCAATTCATGATGTGCATTCATCATCTAGCTTAGGGTGTTTAGATGCATGTTTGAAATTTTGGCAAGCTTAATTGACTTTTATTCTAGTCTATTGGCTAGATTTATCTTGTCTTCTTCTAGCATAGCCTTGTCTTCAATGGCTCTTTCCTTCTATTTAGTTACTTCACAGAGCATCATGGCTTGTGATTCTTGTTCAATCTTGAGTGTTCTAATTTCTTTTGCTTGAACTCTATTCTTCTCCATTAGGTCTACTATTGTTGCATCAAACTCTTTGGTATCTCCATTTGAAAATAGGTTTGTTGGTAAATAGATTTGTTCTCTTAAATTATAACTCTCAAGTGCCCAAACTTGGAACAATATCTAGTTACAAAGAGTTGAAAAGCCACTTATGGATGAATTGTCTTTTCTCCAGTGGAAAATTGGAAAATCCAATTCTACATTTCAATTCTAATTATGTATTCTAATTCCAATTCTACATTCCAATTCCAATTCTATTTCCTTTTGTATATTCAATCAAACAATTTAAAGACTAATTGAATTGTTTCTTTTTCTAAGTCAGATTATGAACATGAAGCTGAAGAAGCATAATAAATCATATCAAACTAAATCTATAATTCTGAACCAATGCAGTGAATTCTGAATTATGGTATAGGAACTTTCACATCTGCATTAGAACTTTGATCTTTATCCTTCATAGAAACATTGTTAAGCAAACTAGAAACAATTTTGGGACATTCTTTACAGGAGGCAACTTTAAAAGTTTTTAAAATGGTGTATTGAAAGTGCACCTACAACTAGCTCTGAATAGGGATTATGTGCTGCAAAGTATGTAAAGAATCTAGAATCTCAAGTTTTGTAGACCAAGCCTTATCCATTGGGCTACAAAGTTGGGCCCAAAAGAGGGAAAACATAGAGTTTCTTGCTGAGAGGGTGGAGGGGAGCAAGGAAAAACCAAAATTGGGAAAGTGAACAACAACACAACAACGCAAGGAAAAACTAAACTAGGCAAGCCAAAATTTGGAAAGGAAAAAATATTTACAAATAGCTGAGGAAACCTCACCAAAAGGAGGGGTAGCATAATGAAACTCATACATGGCCATTAACCGATTGAGAAAAAGGAGCCATTGTAGATCAATGCATGGTGTCAAAATGAAGTAATCCATCTCAGCCATAATTTAATGACCCCATCAATACTGAAAGTCAACTCAATAAAATAAAGAAATCTTGTAAGCAAAGTATTATATCCAAAGAGCCATGCTTCATCATAGAATTCCAACTTTTCTTTAACCTTTTGCATAGAAGATTCAAAACCATTCCAAAAATCAAATTGAAAAGAACATTTTTCAAATATCCCCAAAGAAAACACTTCATTATCTTTATCACTTAAACTCTTGGGACTATCATAATTTGGAGGACTTTCAGCATACTTGACAACCTCAAATTTTGAGCAGGCATCTCTAATTTTAGAATAAACTTTGACTGAGATAAATTCCTTATCCTACTCACTAATTAAATCTGAAAATTTCCTATCCAAAATAGGAACATGGGATAATGAATCAAAACCTGAAGCTATTAGAGGAGCATCTCATTCTTCAATAATCAATAAAAGCTAAGAGATAACCTCCTCTTTACAAGGAAATGTGTTTATTGAAGTCATGGATGGTATCAACTACTATAACCTTTTAATTTATTCAATCTCAAGCATACTTTCATCTTGAAACTTAAAGGAAGAGTTAGAAAACAATGATCCTTCATCTATTTGACATGATGGAATTTTATCATAGCATACAGATGGAACCAATATATCTTGAATATTTCTTTCTATTAACATAGGATTGAACTTCAAACTGAAACATCCTTTATTCTCAAAACAGTTGACATTTTCCTCATTCAAACAATCAGGCTGAAAATGTGAATTATAAAAACATCCATCATTACTTACTTGAAGTTCATCTTGTATATGTTGTTCTTCTTCCTATTCATGTGACACATGCAATGAGATGATGTTGGGCTCCTCATTTTCAGCTTTTTGAAGATCTTCACATGCATGCTTTTGTTCCTTGGGTTCTTGCACCAAATATTTCTTCTTGGTGATGAAAAAGCCATAGGTAGCCTTCAACCAATTCACACTTCTTGCCATATCTTCTATAACTTCTTAAATTGGGATTTTGAATCCTCGGATAAAGATAAAGATGTCTGAAACATCTTTTTCTCTTGTTGGCATCCAATCTTTTAAAATTTCTGAATATTTAAAGAAATATTCCTCAATAGAGCTACCAACCTCCATCCTAGCGAAGGTACCTCAAATTCTAGAAATGAAGCACCTAACTGCTTGACCAAAAATTCTAAGAATTAAAAATAGAGTCATCAATCTCCAAGTAGTAGAGATAATAATAAATTGAGGAAGTAAAACTCCACACTAATCTTCTTTTCCACTTCTGTAGCAAAGTCACCAAAAATCTATTGGTAAATAGATTTGTTCTTTTAAATTATAACTCTCAAGTGCCCAAAATTGGAACAATATTTGGTTACAAATAGTTGAAAAGCCCCTTATGGATGAATTGGCTTTTCTCTGGTGGAAAATTGGAAATCTAGTTCTACATCTCAATTCTAATTATGCATTCTAGTTCCAATTCCAATTATGTTTCCTTTTGTATATTCAATCAAACAATTTAAAGACTAACTTAATTGTTTCTTTTTCTATGTGAGATTATGAATATGAAGCTTAAGAAACATAATAAATCATATCAAACTAAATCTATAAATTTGAATTGATGCAATGAATTCTGAATTATGACATAGGAACTTTCACATCTACATTAGAACTTTGATCTTTATCCTTCATAGAAACATTGTTAAGCAAACTGGAAACAATTTTGGGGAATTCTTTATAGGAGGTGACTTTAAAATTTTTTTAAATGGAGAACTAAAAGTTCACCTACAAGGTTTGAGGTGTCAATCTCCTTGTATTGTGTATCATTCTTAGCTGTGGCAATCTCTCTTCTTCTCTTTAAGGATTTTCTCAATTCCTCTCTACTTTTTTCCAAAGCATGTATAGAAAGTTGTATATCAATTTCTTGATTCTCTATGATCTTCCAAAGTTTTTAGACTTCCATTTCCAAATCTTTTTCTCATAGATGTAAGGCTCCTCCTTGTGATAACTTGGCTCTAATACCAATTGTTGGAATTTACAAGTGGGAAGATTTACTTCTGAGAGGCTGGGGTGAATCAAAAGTAACTAACTTTAACCATTTGAAAACCTTATAGTTGAAAAAATTCACATGCATCTAAGTCATCCAATAAACATGAAAGTAAAGATATGCATGAAAATAGATAACACACAAATTTGGTAACCCAAAAACCCTCCAAAATGAGAAGGTAAAACTAGGGTGGGGATGACACCCACAAAGTATCACTGTAGCAATATGCAACTTGTTCAAGGTTACAAAGTTTGACAACTTCTAATGGTCTGCCTTGTGAAAGGCCTATCCTATTAAAGACTTTACACCTTGTTAAAGGTAACTTGGTTAAATAATTTAACCACCCTATTAGAAGTCTATCTAGTTAAGGACTTTTAGTACATTCACTTGGAATGCCACCCTATTAAAGGATTTACAAATGGTTGTTAGGCCAACCTAAGTATATAGGATTTTTAGACCTAATAGAATTGCTAGAGAGTGTTAGAAAGTCTTGACCTAATAACTTGCAATCTTCAATTGCTGATTTTAGATCCTCATTCTTCTTTGCCTGCTCTGATCCTTGCTTGATCTAATATGTCACTCTTCAAAACTCTAATACTCTATTCCTGATCAACTAGATTCTGCAATGTTAATTTGATCTTCACTAAATCTTTACACCCTCCTACACTTCACACTTCTTACATTCGCATCTCACTTGCACATAATGGGGTTTTTTACTCCTTTTAAAGATTTCAAAGACTTAGGGTTAGATATGAATCTATGATCAATATTAAATCTTCATTTCTCGCTCAATTCTTGTATTTTTCTTATTGGTTGCATGCTTTCTCCATTTTTATTATTGGTTGCATGCTGATTACATAGGTGATGAAAAATATTTGATCTTATCTTCAAGATCCTTTGAGATTCATCTTATGTTGGCTTTAAAAATGGCTTACATCTGAGTTTGTGAAGATACAAACTCATATGTTGATTTTTTGTTACTTGACACTTACTAGTTTGCTGATGCTCGACACATATGGAAAACTAGCTCACTCAGCTCCTATAGTATTTCTATTTCACTCGGCATCTATAGCGACTTGGCACTTGAGCTTTTCTCTGCACCTGAAGATCACTCGACACCTGAAGTTCACTTGGCACCTATTGAATTCTCTAGTTTGGCAAACACTATAGCTTGGCTTCTATATTATACTCAGCATCATCTTGAGAATTGGTTAAGTGTGTTGACATTCAATTGTCAAAAAAATCTAAGACTAACAAATATCAACTCCCATTTATGAGAATTTTCCACAGTAATTACCGTATACTTCTATGCCTACACCTTCCTTTCCAAGATGCCTTCATGAGGTCTATAAAAGAAGAAATATTTTAGGTGCTCTAGGACTCTTGGGAACCCAAACTAATCTCCTTATGTTGCCACAAATTCTTGGCCTAACATCACACAAACCACAAATGTTTCCAACCCAACTTACCATTCTAGCTAAACACATTGTTCAACCACCCTAAATACCTATGCCTTTGAACTAAAATAGATACTCCAAGAAAAAACCAAGAGGAAATGTCTTTATTATAAAAAAATGAAATTTGGAAACCAAAAACTTGACAATCCCCAAAAAATGCTTGCACTAGGATGAGAAAGAAAGGATCTCCTATAGAAAACAATTATTAAAATATTCTTTTGAGACAAGTACCTAGAAGGCCATTTTATTCTTCCATAGCTTCAAAGATATATTTTCCTCTATCACCTTCCATTCTAAGCCACTTTTTAGATGTGCATGTGAATTCAAAGAGGAAAAACAAAAAGGTATTCTCTATATTGATAAAAAAAAGATCATGATTGCATCAGAACATTCCCAATGCAATCAAAGAGGAGTATTAGAGCACATGGAATGTCATCCTACCAATCCAAAAATATTTCGCCCTATCCATGCATTACCATTTCTGATGTCATTAGTCACCTCATAATTGTCTTACCAACTTACTAAATCTCTATCAAATTTGAACTAAATTTCTTTGTGAAACTCAATGCCATCTTAGATAGTGAATTTTCCAAAGTAATTCCACCCCTTGTGGAAAATGTTAAAGTTTCTAATGGTACCATACTTGTTTCAAATAATATTTATGACCTTTTCCAATTTCCATTCTTGAACTTTACTATTAAAAATCACATATGAGTCCCCTTCCATATGTAAATTTTTTGCCTTCAACTTGATTGCTAGTTCAATTGCAAGTAATATTGCTTTAATCTTAGCCTCATTGTTTTTCTCTTCCACCAATTTTTTTTGTTTTAATTTCTAGAATAGTTTTAATTGATTCAAAAGATACATGTCCAACCTTGAAGAACCTAATTTTCCCTTTAAATGCCCTATCAAAATTGATTTTAATATATATTACTTGTAGTTTTCACCACTAAACAAAAACTCTAGCCTTGTAAGAAGGATAAACACCTAATAACCCATTAAAAAGTGTACTATAGTATGTTATTGTGCCTTATTCTTGTATTGAAAAAATTCTTATATGTTCTATAACATTTTTTTTGCAAAATTAGATGACAACACTAATGATGTTCCTTTGGAAAGATCATAAGGTCCTTAAATTATAATATCTTGTTATAATTACCAATCAATATATTTTAAACTGAGAGATTAATAAAAAAAAATTTAGTTAGCATATGATGTAAGAAAAACTAAAGAAAAATAGAGAGGGTAAGATAGACATAGATAGGAACATCGATAAATTATAAAGAATAACTCGCTTGTGGCTGAAATCTCTAGTAAATGATAGGGAAATCTTATTTCTAACTAATCTAATGTGAAATATAAATGGTTTGAACATATTCAACATAATAATTAAGCACGAACAAAATAATATATCAAATTTTTATTCCATCAAAATTATAACTCTCATATTATTAGAAAAATTATTTTTGTCATGTATCCCCGATTCATGCAGCCTAGATACTTTGATCTTCTAAGCACACACATATTTATACATGTATCTTGTAAAAGTGATAATTCAATAGTTTGATATGGGACTATTGGTAATCTATTGCAATAAAAATTTAAAAGAAAGAAGCATATGTACACTTAGCTAAAAAATGAACAAAAACAACATTTATAAGATCCTCTTTTTCTTGTTCTATTTGAGAGTATCCATTTTTCTAAATTTTACACACTCTTATTTCTCCTTTGAGCTTTTGGTGAAAACATAAAAAAATGTACAATTAAAAGAACCAAGGGATCTTACTTTTGTATGGTCTTATTAGAATAACATAATAAAAGAATAATTAGATGAATCTACTTTAGGGGACTTTAATAAAAAATTGTTACACACCAACTCAAATATATAACTAAATAATTGACTAGTTCTTGAATTGTCTTCTATAAGGAAATGTAAAACAAATTACCTCATATAACTATAAGATGGATCAACATGAATTACATGAAATGCATGGAATTGATAATATCTAGACGTATTTTCTATACTATATTAAGACATGTACACTCACTTTGTAAACCTTTTTTATCCCTTCTTAGTGTAGTTTGGTAGATTAGGACCTCTTATTACAATTAATAAATTAAAACAAGCTATTTTCACTCTGCAAGTCTTGCTCAAAAATATGGGTTGCATTAATTTATATGCACATATCCCTGATGTATTCCTCCAATCTTGAAAATTAGGATTTAAGTTCATTTTGAGATGATTTTCCCACATTTATCATCAGTTTAACTTCAACCAATGATATTTATTGGGTCTAAGACCACCTTACCTTGGAGTGTCCACCTTTGAGTAGAGGCTAAGAATGGCCTATACTCTTTGTAAGGGATAAGTTTGACCTTTACCTAAGATGCCAATTTTTGATTAGTTCTCAGGCTTGATGTACAGAATGTTATCTTTTTACCATCTTTTTTTGTCAACCCTTTCCATTTTGATGCTCAAAATTAGTATAACTAGAGATTAATCACTTGATTTGGTCATCCATTATTCATGCAAGAAATCTATGCTCAAGAAACCAAGAAAGTGCATTCAAGAAATAAATCAAAGCATCCATTTCCATCATCAAAGAAATCAATATCTACATTATCATTCATGAAATTATTCACCTAGATATAGCTTCTTTCTTCATTTGAGATATTAGAGCTTGGCTATGAAAGAGGAGAAGTTGCAAGAATCCCCATACATGAAGTTTTTTCTTACATGAGTTCGTCTTGAGTTTTGTATTAAGTCAAGGCTATTGACATAATACATTTTATCACATATCAAATATGATTACATCTACATTGGTATGTTATTCTCTATTGTTAGGGCTACTTATACCACACGTTAGTATTTCCTCCATTTCTACTAAAGGTTTATTCCTAAAATAAGGCTCGACCAAGGAAAACCTTAACCCACCAAAAAAATCCCCCTTTTCATGTGTAAAAGTATAGGTTTTGGAGTTAAAAACTTGAGATTGCAAAGATAGGATTTCACTTTCCATTGGAATTTTTAAATTTCATAAAATTGGTGTAGAGAAGGTCCACATGAACTTCATTGGTCCAAGTCAACTTCAAATTTTACCCTCTCCATCTTGGCCTTTAACTTTTATATGAACCTTTACCCCAGAACTCCAAATTCATAGGGTTCATCTTGAGAGTCTAGATCTAGCTTATTTTCTACATTTTTTATAATTTGACAACCCATTTTAAGGTTTATATATTGGTAATAATATCTCTCCCCTTTTCATTTCCTAACATTTAATTTTATCATATTTTATTACATTGCAATTACTTCTCTTAGAGAAAGAAGGAGAAAAACCCAACGAACATTTGCATTGATAATATCATGAATTAGTACCTTCCTTTGTTCTAACAGGATCTTCCTTATGAAATAATCTTGGTATTCTTCCTATATGTATGTGTCTATCCATTTTTACACATTATATTTTTAAAGGATTAGAAAATGAACAATCCTAACAAATAAGATTGATAAAGTTAAACTATAGGGAGACATATTTTTCATTGAGTGGTCCAAATTATGGATAGACATTGAATTAAGTGCGTGGTAAATAAAGATGGGAAAACAATACATATATTTCAATAAGGAAAAATTGTGTACTCTATCTTGTTTCATTATACAAACCCTTTAAGTAGACAGTTTCAAATACCTTTATTATTGCAACAGGTGAAAAAAGGAATGAGAAGAAAATAAAAATTCATAAAATGAAACAATTAATTATGAATAGGAATGAGAATAAGGAAAGATCATCTACCAAAATGAAAGAATAGAACACCATGAATGAAAATTGATATGAAAGATAAAGAATTTTTTTTAAAAAAATACATCACGATGTCCAAACATGTGCCACAAAAGAAGACACCAATTGAATTGTTTGAGAAATGAGTCAAGGATATACGTAAGTATAAATGTTTAGTTTGTGAGACATTGAATTTCAATAAATGAATCACAAAATTCAAGGATAGATAAATCAAAATATATCTTAATCTAACAAAGATAACAATACTTGCACCAAAAACATATATTTTTTCCAAATGTAATTTGTGATTGAAATAGTGTAGACTACCCAAATATGCCACACCATACCACATATGTACAAAAAAGTCACTATATAATATGCAGTAATGCTCACCATTATATGAAAAAATAGTGTCACTATGAATCAAATTTGCATAGATATTCTAAATAAGATAATACAAAATCTTAGATAGGATTTGACTGGGTCCATTATAAATATTCTAGTTGATAAAGACATTCTATAGACAACACTAGCATGGTCAACTAATAAAACATCAATAATTGTGGTATCTTTGAAAAGATGACTAGAATATAAAAATAAATACTAAACATAATTGACACATGTAAATATAATTATGAATACTTTGAATCAATTATGTATAAAAAAATTATACACAATAGAAAATATTTTAATAGAGGAGAACTAGAAAAAATTGTTGAATCAAAAAATAGAAATGGTGAAAACAATGAATTTAGCATGAGTGAAAGTGATACCAAAAGAGATGTAGCAAATATAATTCTATTTTATACATTGATACATTATTTCACTAAAGCCAAATGTATACATGATGTAGGAGCATCCTGGGTTTCATTGTTATCCTACATATTTCTCTTGTTTGTTAGTTTTATTTAAGTGCCTTGTTGTTGTTGAGCTCTTAGTTGTTGTTGAGTTCTCTATTGCTATCGAGTTCATAGTTGATGATGAGTTCATAGCTGATGTCGAGTTGGTAGTTAATGCTGAGTTATTTTTGGTTGTTGAGTTTTTGGTTGATGTTGAGTGCCTATTGGTGTTTATTTCATGTATGTGTTGAGCGTTGCTAAGTGCCAGTATTTTCATTGGTCCTTCTTTGGTCAAGTTGTCTAGATATTTGGTTCTAGTCTGAACTAACCTTGCACTTTAATTTTGGATTGGAATTTAATATTTTTTGAGAGCCAACTTGTGGCTTGATTATGCATTTAATGCAGTGGTTTATTTAGGTATAAATTTGTAATAGGTCAACCTGTGGCCATGCAAGTATTTAAAGGGGTCTTGGGTAGAGTCTTTAGATTAGAGAAGTAGTTCAAGAAGGAAGAGTCAATAGGAGTTAGGATGTGAAGATCATAATTGAATTCTAAATTTTAATCTTTGTTATAACCAAAAAGGCCTCATAGCTAGGCATGTGTGTTGATGATTTGAAGAATTAATAGAGTGTTTTGTTCTTCTATCTCAACCTTTGGTTTTTGTTCTCTATATTGTGTTTCCAATGTGTTTACTTTTGTAGGTGACTTTGGTAGCTAGGTGTACCTTTGGCCCTAGTTATCCTTTGGTATCCTTGTATCAGTGGTATCAGAGCTTAAGGTTTGTCCTTGTGGAGATTGGATCTATTGGATATAATTGTTCAATTATGTGTTTTCTTTGATGTCACACAAATGTCATATCAGTCATCAATAGAGTCTACCAAGTTTAGATGGTTAGCAAAGAAAAAGATAAATTCTACCAAGCTCAGATGGTCAACAAGACAAAGAATAGAGTCTACTAAGCTCAGATGGTCAGCAAAGCAAAAGACAGAGTCTACCAAGCTCAGATGGTCAGCAAGGCAAAGAATAGAGTCTACCAAGCTCAAATGGTTAGCAAGGCAAAGAACAGAGTCTACCAAGCTCACATGGTCAACAAGGCAAAAGATAGAGTCTACCGAGCTCAAAAGGTTAGTAAATAAAATTTGCAGTGTCTACCAAGTAGACAGTTGTTACTGAGCTTTCAAGGTGAATAAAGAAAATTTAGTTATTACTGAGCTCACTTGGTCATCAAAGGGAATTATGGTAGAAGTAGTTCTTACTGCACTCTCATGGATAGAGAAGGAATTTAGTTCTTACTGATTCAACTTGGTAGTCGAAGGATTTTGCAAAAGTTGCAATGTTAACCGATTTAAGGCAGTTAATTTAGGAAATTTCTAGAAGCAGTATTTACTGAGCAAGGTCAGCTAGTGAAGGATTTCATTGTTTTGTGAAATAACATTTATTTGTTTAAAGTAATATTTGTAGCCAACTGATGTATGGATTATTGGTAAATGTAACATAAGAATGAGCTGATTTGATAATCTGAATGATATAAATAAGAGGTCAACTTGCAAATTCTAAGTGTGGAAGAGGAATTGATGTGATAGGAGGACTAATTATTGTGGAAGCAAATTTAAAGGATGATCAGAGATCATTGAGGAGTAGAAAAGCCATATTTTATCAAGGAAGATATAATGATGTAGAATAGAGACCTGTAATCAGAAAATTTAGTTGCATCTTGTTCAGGTCAATTCATTGTTGCTTTCTAATAATTGTAGCAGTGATTTCAAATCTCTTAATAGAGTTGGTTTAATAGCCATTTTGTAAATCCTCTAACAAGGTGATAGTTCAGTTGAATTTTTCTAAAGACCTCTAACAAGGCCACTCCTAACAGGGTGATTAAATCCTCTAACAGGGTCACATCTAATAGTGTATTGTAACCTTCAACAGGGTTGGCTCCTAACAGGGCTCACTTTAGAAGAGTGAAAAATTGGTAGCTAGTTACTTGGTGGTTTTTCCCATATTGGGTTTCCACGTTAAATTTGGTGTCTCTTGTGTTCATTTTGTTTTCAATTGCATGCATGTTTGCTTGAAGAAAAGTAACAGTTTAATTTACTGAGTTACAACATTTTTGTTATGTTTACCAAGTATCAGCAGTAACTAGATCTTTAAGACATCTAAGGGATCTGTTGATTAATTTTTGTTAATAACTGATTCACCCCCCCCCCCCCTCCCCCCCCCCCCCTCTTAGTTACTCTATCTTTAATCCCAACAATTGGTTTTAGAGCTTTTGGTGCTTACAGGAAAATATTTCAAGGATCTAAGCTAAAGATTAGGATGTCTTACAAAAGAGAAATTCCAAGACTTAATAGGGACAACTTCTCTACATGGCAAGGATTGATTAGGCTTCATCTGGCTTCTATTGGTGATACAGGGCTAAAGTACCTCAATGAAAAATATGAAGAACCTTTTGGTACATTACCTATCAATGATATTACTAAAAAGAAGACTCACAACAACATGATGATAGATATAATATCTTCTTTGAGCTATGAATAATTTGATGACATCAAGGATTGCAAAATTGCCTTTGAAATGTGGAACAAGTTGAAAGAGATCTATGGAGGAGATGATAATGTGAGAAGAGCCAAAGAAAAAAGTTTGAGAGGACAATTTGATCAAATGAGGATGAGAGAAGATGAAAACATTGCAAAGTATGTTCAAAGAGTTAAAGCATGTGTTAGTGCAATCAAAGCATCTAGAGCAGATATCATGGAAGAGATAGTTATAAGTAAAGTTCTTAGAAATCTACTTCCTATCTATGTAATCAAAGTCTCTACAATTCAAGAAAGAATATGTGAAGCAAATCATAAGATAAATTTAGAGGCCATAGTTGGAAGATTGACTGCATTCGAGCTAGACAACTATGATAATTATGTTCCAGCTGCCAATGTAATGGGCACCCCTGAATGTCCCAAAAGCTGAACCAACTGCTGAAATTATATTAATTCTAAAAATGCTGCAATCAAGTACAAAGAGATGTATTCCAAAGGCCAAACCCTAAGGGAATGACGTCTAGAATGTTACAACAGAGAATGCACGTCCTCTATTGCCAAAAGAAGGGAGTGTGATTCACACATCCAAGCTCTTATCAAATGCAAGTCATCATCATCCGATACAATAATCCGATGCTCAACAATGAGACTTTCAGCCCTATTTATCTTTTTCTTCATCCTCCTGGAAGGAACTAAAACATTAATTAATTGCAAGGGCTAGAAGCTTCCTCCTTCCAATAATTAATGCATACCCTAAAAACTCCTTCCTGTAAATAATTAATTAAATCGAGAGGCTTCCATCCTTTCCAATAATTAATACACACTCTAGATGCATCTCCTTTGTAATACAATAATTAATTAAATTAATTAAATATAAAGCCACCTTTTAATTTTAATTTATTTAATGACTTTATAAGAAATTAATTTAATTTTTTCTTATCCTCCACTTAGACTTTGGAGAACGTGAAGGCCAAAAGATGGGATCATTACAAATCCGCCCTCCTTAAAATTGCTTGTCCTCAAGCAATTAAGTAACATAATGGACTCCAACCTCCACCTGGATCCCAATATGTGATATCCATATGGAAGTTAAACCAACTGCAAACCCGCATCATCAAGACCAACCCCTGTAGCCTAGCATTCAAAACTTGTGCTGATGAAGTCAGAATGTCATCATAAGGCAACTTCATAGAAGATCTATGAAACATCTTCTTCCCTTTATTCATCCACCTAATATATATTGGACTGGAATGCATATTATCACCATCATGCATTGAAAAAGATGTAGTTGTAGGTGAACCATATGTACTCATGCTAACTGTATCAACAATAGGTGTTGCCGCATCGAAATATATGGACATAAGAACAACATTAACTGTTGTAATAGAAAACTGAACTGAATTTGTAGTTGATGAAAACTCATAATCATTAACATGTGTGGCTTCATTAGAAAATACATCAATCACTGTAATGGGCACCCCTGGATGTCCCAAAAACTAAACCAAATTGCTGAAAGGAATTATGTCAAACAGTTTGCATTCAACTTCTTAAAACCCCTTATAACTCCGAAAATCAAACGTTTATTTGTTTGTTGTGTTTCGTGCATGGAATTGGTATCATACAACATAAACAAGAAAGAAACTACAATAATATGCAAAGTGGAAATGAACGGTTGCTAATAAAATGTTATTTTCAGAATTCATAAAACCAAATACATGGCAGATTTATCAACTCACTAATTAGTTCAGCAATATTCTCATAATACTCCAGCCCATGCTTACGAACTTGCTGCTACAATACTTTGTCCTCCAATCAGTCCGCTACCTTCATAATACCATTCCCTCCAAGCGGCATAAGCGTCAGACAAGTAGTGAAGAAGATATGGGCAAAATATCAAATCTGCCTGTAGCCGAAAATGCAACTAAACTGCTTGATAATGAAACCAATAAGAAATAATTCCAAAGGCCAAACCCCAAGGGAATGACATCTAGAATGTTACAAGAGAGGATAGACATCCTCAAATGCCAAGAACAAAGCTGCAACTCACACACCAATTTCTTCTCATATTCAACTTGTCTAATGAAGCCACAAATGCTTCCTTTTATTCTATTCCCACGGGTCCCCTCAACTCTTATGGGGAATGTGGGATAAAAGATGTGTAATATAAAACATATATTAAAATACCCCTTATGTCTCCCTTGGGTACACATCACCATAAAATAAATATTAAAGTAACACTTTAATATTTTACAATTAAATTAGACGTTACTTTAATAAAACTTTAGGCATTAAAATGTATTAGCAATTGGACTCCGAATAATGCGAGTGATAGCTCATCGGAAAGCTCTCACCGAGGAGTATCGAATCCAATCACCAAAATTGACCTGTACTGTGTCCTGCCGACTTACTAAAAATAGTAAGTATGTCTGAAACTGAGTAAATCAACTTCGTTTTGGCCCAAACTGGAAATGACTAGGCCAAAACACTCCAGGATCCCATTAAACCCTTTGTTAGCCCTCAGGACCATGTAGAACAAGGCTAACGCACACACACTTGGTCAACTGCTAAAAGATGGGATCATTACAAATCCGCCCTCCTTGAAATTGCTTGTCCTCAAGCAATTAAGTAACATAATGAACTCCAACCTCCACCTGGATCCCAATATGTGATATCCATATGGAAGTTAAACCAACTGCAAACCCGCATCATCAGGACCAACCCCTGTAGCCTAGCATTCAAAACTTGTGCTGATGAAGTCAGAATGTCATCATAAGGAAACTTCATAGAAGATCTATGAAACATCTTCTTCCCTTTATTCATCCACCTAATATATATTGGACTGGAATGCATATTATCACCATCATGCATTGAAAAAGATGTAGCTTTAGGTGAACCATATGTACTCATGCTAACTGTATCAACAATAGGTGTTGCCGCATCAAAATATATGGACATAAGAACAACATTAACTGTTGTAATAGAAAACTGAACTAAATTTGTAGTTGATAAAAACTCATAATCATTAACATGTGTGGCTTCATTAGAAAATACATCAATCACTACATTTATACCATTAAACTCCTCATTGGATGCTTCAACTGACATAGAAGTGGCTGCTGATATGATAGTATCCTCGCATTCTCCTAATTCCACTATTGCTATGTCATCATCCCTTGACAAGGCTTCATATGTGGTCTCTTGACTTTGCATGCATGTCTCTACTAACTCTGCCGAAATGCTCACATCACCAACATCATAGCTGGCTGGCTCTATACGCGTCTCGATCCCACCTGAGAAATCATCTACTTTCTGCTCTGGAGCAACATACAAATCATCAATGTTGATGCCCATCTGTCTAGCCATAAGCTGCAACATCATATCCATTCGCCTATTCTGCTCCTGTTGCATACGTTGCCTCTTCTCTAGTGTACCCAATAACTGGCTAAAAATCACATCTTGATCTGGACTAATATACATCTTTATTCGGCTATCAATATGATCTCCACAGGATGGCAGGACTTATAGCTCTGATACCACTGTAATGGGCACCCCTGAATGTCCCAAAAGCTGAACCAACTGCTGAAATTATATTAATTCTAAAAATGCTGCAATCAAGTACAAAGAGATGTATTCCAAAGGCCAAACCCTAAGGGAATGACGTCTAGAATGTTACAACAGAGAATGCACGTCCTCTATTTCCAAAAGAAGGGAGTGTGATTCACACATCCAAGCTCTTATCAAATGCAAGTCATCATCATCCGATACAATAATCCGATGCTCAACAATGAGACTTTCAGCCCTATTTATCTTTTTCTTCATCCTCCTGGAAGGAACTAAAACATTAATTAATTGCAAGGGCTAGAAGCTTCCTCCTTCCAATAATTAATGCATACCCTAAAAACTCCTTCCTGTAAATAATTAATTAAATTGAGAGGCTTCCATCCTTTCCAATAATTAATACACACTCTAGACGCATCTCCTTTGTAATACAATAATTAATTAAATTAATTAAATATAAAGCCACCTTTTAATTTTAATTTATTTAATGACTTTATAAGAAATTAATTTAATTTTTTCTTATCCTCCACTTAGACTTTGGAGAACGTGAAGGCCAAAAGATGGGATCATTACAGCCAAGAACATTAAATTAGCATTTGAAGCCAAGCTTTCACTCAAAGAAAAAGGGAAGAAGATGAAGGATTCACAATAAAATAGTGATGAAGAATCATAACAAAGTTTAGACAGTGATTTTGAGGTGGTTGAAGCTCTACTAGCAAGAAAATATTCAAGAGGCAAAGGGAAATACAAAGGTAAGGTTCCTATAATCTATTTTTCTTGTGAAAAAATTGGACATATTACTACTAGGTGCCCAAATAAATAGAATAAGGATGAGAAGAAAGGTCACAAGTACAATGGCAAGAAAGACTTCAAATCTTTCAAGGATAAAGGTAAGAAAACATGTTTCATGGCTAAAGATTCTAATGATTTTGATCAAGAAGAAGAAGATGAAATTGTCTACATTGTTGTGATAGATGAGTCTGATAATGATGAAGAAATGACAATTATTTCTCATATGAGTAGAAATGATACATGGATTATAGATAGTGGTTTTTCTCATCACATGACTAGTGATAAAACTAAGTTTGAACACTTTGAAGAATATGATGGTGGAAGTGTAAGATTTGGTAACAATGAACCTTATTGCATAAAAGGAAAAGGAAGAATCTCTCTAACCAAGGAACTTGTATGTGATAATGCATAATGGGTAGAAGGACTAAAGCACAATTTGCTGAGTCTGGCATAGCTACTCAATAATGGATTCAAAGTGGAATTTATGCATGAAAAAGCAAGATTGCTGGATGGCAAAGGAAAGCTGATTGGATCAAGCACTCAAACAAAAGGTAACTTGTTTTATCTTGAACTTAGTGAATGTTCATGTTTTATTACTCAAGTTGAAGAAAGTTGGTTATGGCATAGGAGGTTTTTCATGTAAACTTTGACAACTTGGTAAAAATAAGTAAGTTCAGGAAAGTAAGAGGCATTCCTACCATAAAGAAACTTGAGGTTGGTCTATGCAAGAATTATCAAATCGGCAAAATAGAAAAAACTAGTTTTAAAAGCAAGAACGATTAGACTGAATTTTTTTTAGAAATTGTGTATACTAATTTATATAGACCCATTGGCATTGAAAGTTATACTGGTGAGAAATTTTTCATTCTTTTGGTTGATGATTATTAAAGAATGATGAACATTATGTACCTAAGAGAGAAATCAGAAGCATTTGAAATTTTTAAATGGTATTTGGCCAAAGTGGAAAAGGAAATAGGAAAAAGACTGAAATGTTTAAGGTCTGACAGAGGTGGTGAATTTATTTCACATGAGTTCAATAACTTTTGCATTGAAAGGGGAATCGAAAGACAAGTTTTAGCACCTGGAACTCCTGAACAAAATGGAATACCAGAACGAAGGAACAAATCTATCATGGACTATGCAAGAACCTTAATGATTGAGACAAACATTGCTATCAAATATTGGAAGGAAGCTATTAGCACTGCAATTCATACCTTGAACCGAGTATAGCTGAAAAAGGATTCATTCAAAACACCCTATGAGTTGTGGTATGGCTACAAACCCAATGTAAGTTATCTAAAAGTATTTGGAAGCAAATGTTACATTTTGAAAGAATCTAGAAAAAGTAAATTTGATGTAAAAGGTGATGAAGTAATATTTTTGGGATACTCTTGCAAAAGTAAAGCATATGGATGTTTGAACTTATCTAATCACAAAGTCATAGAAAGTGCACATGTGAAAGTTGATGAATTTGTAGAAAGAATAGAAGAAGAAAACAAAAGGGAACCTAAAGACTATAGGAGATTTGTTTACATTGAACCTGATACAATGCCAAATACATCTATCAATTAGGAATCTTCAACTCCCAAGTCTTCATTAACTGAGTCAGTACCTACCGAGCTGCAAGTACCCGAGTTGCAAACAGAAGCTACCGAGTTAGCATCTATCGAGCCTGAGCAACTAGAATAAGAACTAGAAGTTGAGACACAAAAAGATAACAATGTAAGTCATTCAAAAGGCAAGGAGCCCGTGTTAGCCAAGTATGTCAGAAAGAATCATGCAATAGATCAGATCATTGGAGATAAATCAGAAGGAACAATGACAAGAAGTAAGTTGAAAGGCACTTGTTTACTTGCTGATTTTGAACCTAGAAATGTCAAAGATGCATTAGACAATGAAATTTGGATTGAAGCTATGAATGAAGAGATAGAACAAATAGAAAAAAACAAAACATGGACTCTTGTACCTAGGCCCAAAGACAAGAATGTGATTGGAACTAAGTGGGTATTCAGAAATAAGCTAAATGAAGATGGTAAGGTATCAAGGAACAAAGCTAGATTGGTATGCAACGGATACTCTCAAGAAGAAGGTGTAGACTATGGTGAGACTTTTACTCCTATTGCAAAATTGGAAGATGTCAGAACCTTACTTGCATATGCTGCATACAAAGGATTCAAAGCTTATCAGATGGATGTCAAGTCAACATTTCTCAATGGCATATTGGATGAAGAAGTTTACATTGAACAACCTGAAGATTTTGTTGATCCAAACAAGAAAGACATGGTCTACAAATTGCATAAAGCATTATATGGTCTAAAACAAGCCCCTAGAGCATGGTATGAAAGATTGCATAACTATCTTATTCAGATTGGTTTTCAAAGAACTAATGATAACAATAGTTTGTACATAAAGGAAGGACTAGATAATAAGATTGTTTTAGCAAATATATTTGTAGATGATACTTTGTTCATAGGAAATGATGATCTTTGCAAAGAATTTTTAGAACAGATGAACAAGGAATTTGAAATGTCAATGTTTGGTGTAATCAAATTCTTTGTTGGTCTTCAAATTCAAAAAAGTAAGAATGACATCTACATCACTCAATCTAAATACATCAAGGAGATACTAAAAATGTTTGGTATGGAAGATTGCAAACCAGTTGGGACTCCTATGTGTATCAGATTGAAACTTACCAAGGATGATGAATCAAAAGAAGTGGATCAGACATTGTATAGATCTATGATTGAAAAGTTGCAATATGTAGTGCACACAAGACCAGACATTTCCCTTGTAGTAGAAATAGTAGCAAGATTCTTAACAAAATCAAAATAAAATCACATGATGGCAATCAAAAGAATCATGTGATACTTAAAAGGAACTGAAGATTATGGATTATGGTTTAAACTTGGAGAAAATTTGGATTTAAAAGTGTTCACTAATGCAGATTGGGCAGCAAATGTTGATGATAGAAAGAGCACAAGTGGAGGATCTTTCTTTCTTGGAAAAAGGTTGGTTTTTTGGACAAGTAAAAAGTAGAATTGTACATTTCAATCCAAAACAAAGGCTGAATATGTTGTAGCAGCAGTAAACTGCTCAAACATTGTGTGGATCAAACAATTGTTGGAAGGTATGAAGCAAGAAATCAAAGAACATGTTGTTATGTTTTGTGACAACACAAGTGCAATAAACATATCCAAGAATCCAGTGATGCATTCAAAAACCAAGCATATTGCTATAAATTATCACTTTGTTAGAGAATTGGTACAAGAAAAAGAAATCAGATTGGAATATGTCCATACAAAGAAACAAATTGCTGACATATTCACAAGGCCTTTACCTAAGGATGCATTCTTGTATCTAAGAGGTAAGTTAGGGGTCATTTCCCTATCTGAAGCTCACTAAAATATAGTTTTAGTGATGCATCAATAGAAATAGAATTGAAGATCTATCAAGTTGATGCAACAAACCAATGAAGACATTGCATATGAATCAATACATCAAGTACAATGCTATTCAGTTGATTTGTGTTGTCTTTAGCATGTACTATCAAAGAGAGAGAGAGTATACTGTCATATCTTTCTAAAATTTGCAAAATAATAAGAGTTTGTATAAGAGGGAGAGATTATTATGAAAGAGGGAGTTTGTTATGTTTGAAGAAGAAAGTGAAGTACTCTATCAGTAAAGAATTGTTTCCAAATTTCATTCTGCTATGACATATTGTGTTGCCATCAATGCCAAAGAGAGATATTGTTGGATACAATTGTTCAATTATGTGTTGTCTTTGATGTCACACAAATGTCATATCAGTCATCAGATAGAGTCTACCAAGCTCAGATGGTCAAAAAATAAAAAGACAGAGTCTACCAAGCTTAGATGGTTAGCAAGTCAAATAACAGAGTCTACCGAGCTTAGATGGTCAGCAAAGAAAAAGACAGAGTCTACCAAGCTCAGATGGTTAGCAAGGCAAAGAACAGAGTCTATCGAGCTCAGATGGTCAACAAAGAAAAAGACAAAGTCTACCAAGCTCAGATGGTCAACAAGGCAAAGAATAGAGTCTACCGAGCTCAGATGGTCAGCAAGGCAAAGAACAAATTCTATCAAGCTCAGATGGTCAACAAGGCAAAAGACAGAGTCTACCGAGCTCAAAAAATTAGTAAAAAAATTTTGTAGTGTCTACCAAGTAGACAAGTGTTACTAAGCTTTCAAGGTGAATCAAGGAAATTTAGTTATTACCAAGCTCCCTCAGTCATCAAAGAGAATTATGGTAGAAGTAGTTCTTATCAAGCTCTCATGGATAGAGAAGGAATTTAGTTCTTACTGAGTCAACTCGATAGCCAAAGGATTTTGCAAAAGTTGTAATGTTAATTGAGTTAAGGTGGTTAACTCAAGAAATTTCTGGAAACAATATTTACTGAGTAGGGTCAGCCAGTGAAGAATTTCATTGTTTTGTGAAATAACATTTGTTTGTTTAAAGTAATATTTATAGCCAACTAATGTATGGATTATTGGTAAATGTAACATAAGAATGAGCTGACTTGATAATTTGAATGGTATAAATAAGAGGTCAACTTGCAAATTCTAAGTGTGGAAGAGGAATTGATGTGATATGAGGACTAATTATTGTGGAAGTGAATTTAAAGGATGATCAAAGATCATTGAGGAGCAGCAAAGCCATATTTGATCAAGGAGGATCTAATGATGCAAAACAGAGACCTATAATCAGCAAATTTAGTTGCATCTTGTTTAGGTCAATTCATTGTTGCTTTCTAACAATTGTAGCAGTGATTTCAAATCTCTTAACAGAGTTGGTTTAACAACCATTTTTTTAAATCCTCCAACAAGGTGATGGTTCAGTTGAATTGTTCTAAAGACCTCTAACAAGGCCACTACTAACAGGGTGATTAAATCCTCTAATAGGGTCACACCTAATAGTGTATTGTAACCTTTAACAGGGTTGGCTCCTAACAGGGCTCACTTCAAAAGAGTGAAAAATTGGTAGCTAGTTACTTGATGGTTTTTCCCATATTGGGTTTCCACGTTAAATTTGGTGTCTCTTGTGTTCATTTTGTTTTCAATTGCATGCATGTTTTCTTCAAGATAAGTAATAGTTTAATTTACCGAGTTACAACATTTTTGTTATGTTTACCGAGTATCAACAGTAACTACATCTTTAAGACATCTAAGGAATTTGTTGATTAATTTTTGTTAGTAACTGATTCACCCCCCCTCTCAATTACTCTATCTTTAATCCCAACAAGATCATGTAGAACCCTAAGTTGATTTGGTTGTGGGGTAACAAATATGAGGATTTAACCTACAACTTGTAGAGGGTTATGATTGTAGACACCTAAATCAAATTACACCACCAAGCAATCTTATTTAGTTATCTACTAGGACATTATTGATTAAATATATTATAATTAATTAATTAATCATCA
This sequence comes from Cupressus sempervirens, assembly GCA_028749045.1. Lineage (NCBI taxonomy): Eukaryota > Viridiplantae > Streptophyta > Pinopsida > Cupressales > Cupressaceae > Cupressus > Cupressus sempervirens. Next base: position 86,401,736 of record CM053791.1, on the reverse strand, counting down.
TCCCCTACTTAATTAACTCATTTAATTAACTATAGTCCAATTGGTAAAATTAAATGATAACCCAAAACCAATATATCAATTAAATCCCTATTCCTCTATTAAATTAAATAAATAAAAATGGTTATTTTATTTAATCTTTCATCACCATTTATTAAATAAAACATTTAATAAATCAATCCCAAAACCCATACTAACCTCACTTATCCAACTAATTAACTCATCCCATCAATGCTAAACCACTTACCCCTAGTCTCCCCTCCAACTGTCTTGATTCCATTCACAATGTCCCTAGTTCAATCTTAGCTCACTCTACTTATCCTTGAGCCACATCACACTCATGTTAGAACTAATCCAACTCAACTCTAAGATTGTCCCTTTCCTCTTGATTATCTTGCAACAACTAGCTCATGGCATCATGAGCTTGTTGAAGTGATGCATACCTCACTGCTAATTTTCCATCATCCCCTACTCTTGATGATGATCCTCCTCCTCCTCCTCTAGGTTCTAGCCCCTAGGCCTCCTATCCACCCTTTGCCTATGGCCTCACCTCTCACTGTGACCTACCATTTATCTATGGTCGTCCCTCCTCTTGTCCTCATCTATCCTCCTATCCCTTCCTCAACCTACTCCTTTGGGGGACCTCCCCTATATCATAACCTTAGCCTACTACCTCAACCCCTCACCTCGTGCCTCCCTCTCCTTGCTGCTCAAGTGATCTCCCTTGCCACCACTACCACCCTCATGAGCTATGCCCACCCTACAAGCTTAGGGCACTAAAATTGATCGTGGTAGTCCTTTGTGGATCCCACATCTACCACCCCCCAAACTAGTCCTAGTACAACATAGCCAGATCCCACTATTCCTATAATAACCCCTCTCATTGTATAGGTGGCCCAAATGATGTAGCCAACTCTCTAGTCACTCTCTGATACTAGATTGAATCCCCTGGCATGACCTGCAACCATCCAAACTATTGTAGAGCCCTTTATGGCTGATATTGCTTTGTTATATACTCATAGCACCCAAAAACAAAGAACAACAATATCATATAAGATAGGTGCTACCTCACCTTTGGCCATGGTCCCAAGCCCGTATACTGCCTCCATATTACTGCTTGTATCTTATCTATCTAGACTCACTAGTAGTTTGTATCCTCTAGTGATGGTAGGTAAGTATATCATCCCAATTGTATACCATAGATTCCTCTAGCTTCTTGTCTATCTACCCAATTGACTTGAATGTTGCTATGTGCTCCCTAGCCCATACCTGTAGTGTTGGAAATATAAGAGGAGTAACTAAGAGGAGAGTGGTGGATCAGTTACTACTAAAATAAATGCTAGATCCCTTGGCTGTCAAATAAAATTCAAACTGATAAAACTAATTACTATTGATACTCGGTAAGCATACAAAAATTGATGTAACTTGGTAAATCTAGAGTGTGTATTACTTTAGCAGATCTTAAGATGTTATTAGTAATTTGTTTTCAAGCATGAAAGAAATAACATGAACACATAACACACTAGGATTTAATGTGGAAACCCAATTTGGAAAAAACCACCAATTGTAACTAGTTACTAGTTTTCACTCTTCTGAAGTGAGCCTTGTTAGGAACCAACCCTATTAAAGGTTACAAAACACACTATTAGGTGTGACCCTCTTAAAGGATTTAATCACCCTATTAGGAGTGGCCCTATAAGAGGTCTTGAAATAATTCAATGGAATTGCCACCTTGTTAGAGGATTTACAAATGGCTATTAAACCAACTATGTTAAGAGATTTTAGTTCACTACTAGAATGGTTAGAGAGCAATAATGAAATAACCTAATTGTGATGCAACTACATTGTTGATTATAGATCTCTATTATGATTCATACTTGATCCTTCCTAATCAAATAACACTTTTCTACTCCACAAGGATACCTTCTTATCCATCAAGTTCACTTCCACTCTTCTTATCTTTTTCATTCAACTTGCATATCACACACTATGAAATCACAACTTGACCTTTAATTTATACCTTCCAGATTGTTAAGTCTACTCAAATACAAATTAGAATAACCAATATTCATCACCATAGTTAGCTAGAATCAATAGGTAAAATAATTAAGCTTTACATGCCAAAATAAGAAAATCCTTTGGTAGCCAACCTAGCTCGGTAGAAATTAATTCTCAAGTGATTTCTTATGTTAACCAATAGAAGCTTTATTAACACTATGAACTTACAAAATCCCTTTGGTAACCAAGTGAACTTGGTTAATATTGACTTTGTTCAACTTTCCCTTTGTTAATTGAGTGAGCTCAATTAACACTCTTTTCTGCATAACTTCCTTCGATGCCCATGTGAGCTCGATAGATACTACCTTCTGAGCCTTTTATACAAAGTAAACTTAGGAATGCTCAGTAGAAAAGAAAAACTATCTTCATTGACCAAGTGAGCTTGGCATGCATTTACTATTAATTGATATGACATTTGTGTAACATCAAAGACAACACACAATTAATCAATTCTATCCAACAATCTCCCTCTTTGGCATTAATGGCAACACATCATGTCATAGCACAATAAAATTTTGAGAACAAGACTCCCTCTATCAAAAAGTTTCTCCCTCTTTAATTTTATATAGAAAACTTCTCCTATAGTATTCTCCCTCTATGAAGGAACTGCTTAATTTCTCCCTATACAAAATTTCAAAAAAATATGATAGTAAACTTTCCCTCTTTGACAACACATGCCAAACACAATTCTGATTGGTATCAATGTACCTTGAGTACAAATTCATCTACACTATGTCCTTTTCAATACTACATCAATTGATTGATCTTCAACTTAGTTCTTGTTGATGCATCACTAAGCTTTATTTAGGTAGCTTCAGATAGGAAAATGAACCCTAGCTTACCTCTTAGATACAAAAGTCCATCCTTAGGTAATAGCTTTGTGAATATATTTGTAATTTTTTCTTTTGTGTACACATATTCCAATCTAATTTCTTTGTCCTATACTAACTCTATTACAAAGTGATGTTTTATAGCAATGTGCTTTGTTTTGGAATGCATCACTCGATTCTTTGATATGTTGATTGCATTGGTGTTATCACAACACATGACTATTGGCTCTTTGATTTCAACCTTCATTCCTTCCAACAACTATTTGAACCAAAAAATGTTAGAGCAATTCACTATTTTCGGTACACATTTTGCTTCTACTATGGATTGAGCTGTGTAGTTTTGCTTCTTGCTTGTCCAAGATACCAACCTTTTACCAGGAAAAAGTGCTCCACCAGTAGTGCTTTTTCTGTCATCAAGATTTCCTGCCTAATCAGCATAAATAAATACTTTTAGTTCAAGGTTGCCTCCAAGTTTATACCATAATCCATAGTCTTTAGTACTTTTCAGATATCTCAAGATTCTTTTTATTGCCATCATGTGGTTTTCTCTAAGTTTTGCTAAGAATCTTGCCACTATCCCAATTGTTAAGACAATATTAAGCCTTGTATGTACCACATACTATAATTTCTCAATCATTGATCTATATAAGGTCTGATCTACTTCTTTGGAGTCATCATCTTTGGTAAGCTTAAGTCCAGTACACATAGGGGATTCCAACTAGTTTTGAATCCTCCATTCCAAATTTCTTGAGTATCTCTTTGATATACTTAGATTAAGTGATATAGATATCATTTTTGTTCTATTGTATCTACAATCCAACAAAGAATTGTATTTCACCAAACATGGAAATTTCAAATTCTTTATTCATTTGTTCTGAAAATGCTTTACTTAAGTCATCATTTCTTATGAATATAGTATCATCGATAAATATTTTTGCCAACACAATCTTCTTGTCTAGTCCTTCCTTGATGTGTAGTCTATTGTTATTATTTGTTCTTTGAAAACCAATATGTATCAAATAGTTATGTAGTCTTTCATACTAGGCTCTAGGAGTTTTTTTAAGACCATATAGGGCTTTGTGTAATTTATAGACCATGTCCCTTTTGTCTAGATCAACAAAACCGTTTGGTTGTTTAATGTAGACTTCCTCATCAAGAATTCCATTCAAGAGTGCAGATTTAGCATTCATCTGATATACTTTGAATCCTCTATGAGCTGCATAAGTTAGTAAAGTCCTAATGCCTTCTAATCTTGCAACATGGAAATTTTTTTCACCATAATCAATACCTTCTTCTTGAGAATAGCCTTTACATACCAATATTTCTTTGTTTCTTTACACTTTTCCATCTTCATTCAGCTTATTTTTGAATACCCATTTTGTACCAATCACATTTTTATCTTTAGGCCTAGGTACAAGAATCCAAGTTTTATTCCTTTCTATCTCTTCTATTTCTTCATTCATAGCCTCAATCCAAATTTCATTTTTCAATGCATCTTTAGCACTTCTAGGTTCAAACTTAGTAAGTAAACATGTTCCTTTTAGTTTTCTTCTTGTCATTGTTCCATTTGATTTGTCTCCAATGATCTGATCAAGTTCATGATGCCTTCTGACATATTTAACCAATATAGGTTCTTTGACTTTTGAATGAATTGTATTGTCTTTATTTTGAATCTCAACTTCAGACTTGGGTCCTTCTATCTATGACTTAGGTTTGGTAGACTCAGTAGCTTCTAAATGTGACTCAACTCCCTATGACCCAGTTTGCACTTCCTACAACTTGGCAACTAATGGAGACTTAGAGAGCTCAGGAGATGAAGTCTCTTTTTTGTCAAATGTGTTCAGTAATGTATTAGGTTCATAGTAAACAAATCTTCTATAATCTTCTGGCTCTTTTTTTCTTTCTTCTTCAATCTTTTCTGCAAACTCATCAATTCTCATAGGTGCACTTTCTATGATTTTGTGAGTGGACAAATTTAGACATTTCTATGCTTTACTTCTGCAGGAATATCCTAAAAATATACCTTCATCACCTTTTACATCAAATTTTCCTTTTCTAGATTCTTTCAAGATATAACATTTGCTGCCAAATACTTTCAAGTAACTTACATTGGATTTGTAGCCATACCATAGTTCATAGGGAGTTTTGTTTGAGTCCTTCAACTTAACTCGGTTCAAAGTATAAATTGCAGTGTTGATAGCTTCCTTCCAGTATTTGATAGCAACATTTTTTTCAATCATTAGTGTCCTTACACAATCCATGATGGATCTATTTCTTCTTTTAGCTATTTCATTCTGCTTAGGAGTACCAAGGGCTGATACTTGTCTTTTGATTCCTCTTTCAATGCAAAAATTTTTGAATCCATTTGAGATGAATTCACCACCTCTATCTAATCTTAAGCATTTCAATCTTTTTCCAATTTCTTTTTCTACTCTAGCTAGATACTATTTAAATTTCTCAAAAGCTTTTGATTTTACTTTTGGATACATAATAGTCATCATTCTAGAATAATCATCAACAAAAAGAATAATTTTTTTTTTCTCCACTATAAGTTTCTATTCCAATGGGTCCACATAAATTAGTATGCACAATTTTCAAGACATCTTCTGATTGGTATTTTTTACTCTTAAAACTAGTCTTTCCAATTTTACCAATTTGGCAATTTTTTCATATTCCAACATCAGGTTTTTTCAAACTAGGAAGACCTCTTACTCTTTTGAGTTTTCTTATCTTGACCATATTATCAAAGTTTACATGACATAGTCTTCTATGCCATAGCTAGCTTTCTTCTACTTGAGCAATAAAGCATGAACAATCACCAAGATCAAGATAAAATAGGTTACCTTTTGTTTTCCTGCCTAATCCAATCAAATTTCCTTAGTTATCTAGCAGTCTTGATTTGCCATTCATGAATTCTACCTTGAATCCAATGTTGTTTCATTATGCCACATGCAGTAGATTATGTTTTAGTCCTTCAATCCAATAGGCATTGTCACATACAAGTTCATTGGTTAATGAGATTCAACCATTTTCTTTTATGTAACAAGGTTCATTGTTTCCAAACCTTACACTACCTCCATCATAGTGTTCAAAATGTTCAAACCTAGTTTTGTCTCCATTCATATGGTGAGAACATCCACTATCTATGATCCATGTGTCATTTTTTCTAACATGAGAGTCGAGTGCCATCTTATCCTCTTCATCACTAGATTCATCTTTTACATCAATATACACTATATCATCTTCACTATTGTCAGAATCTTTAGCCATAAAACAAGTTTTCTTACCTTTGTCTTTGTAGGATTTGTGACCTTTGAATTTTGTCTTGCCTTTGTACTTGTGGCTTTTCTTCTCTTCCTTGCCTTATTTGTTTGGACACCTAGTAGCAATATGACCAATCTCTTCACAAGAAAAATAAAGAAATTTTACCTTTGTACTTTCCTCTACTCCTGAAATATTTCTTTTCAAGTGGAGCTTCAACAATTTCAAGATCATTATCAAAACTTTCTTCTATTTCTTCCTCACTAAATCTAATTGATTACCTTTTATTTTCTTTCCTTTTTATTTTAGTGAGAGTTTAGCTTCAAATGCAAACTCGATATTCTTAGAAGCAAGAACATAGTTGTCAAAGTTGTCTAGTTTAAATGTTGTCAATCTTCCTACTATGGCATCCAAGCCTATCTTGTTGTTTGGACCACATCTCTTTTCTTGAATAGTAGACACTTTGATTGCATAGATGGGAAGAAAAGTTCTTAATATTTTACTTACGATAGTTTCTTCTTTGATTTATCCTCTAGATGCTCTAATTGCACTAACACTGACCTTGATACTTTCCACATATTTTGCAACATTTTCATCTTCTCTCATTCTCATTTGATCAAACTATCCTCTAAGGATTTCTTGTTTCTCTCTTCTTACATTGTCATCTCCTCCATAGATTTCTTTTAGTTTGTTCCACATATCAAAAGCAATTTTATAGTCTTGGACCTCATCAAATTCAGCATAACTAAGAGTAGATGCAATATCAATCACCATGATGTTATGGTTCTTCTTCTCAGCAATATCTTCAACTGATAATGTTCTAGTGCGAGTTTTATTTTCTTTATTAAGGTATTTGCAACCTGGATCACTAATGGTAGCCAAATGAAGCCTCATAAGTCCTTGCCATGCTGCAAAGTTGTCTCTATTCAGCTTTGGAATTTCTCTTTTGTAAGACATCTTGATCTTTAGCTTAGGTCCTTGAAACCTTCTTTGCAAGCACCAAAAGCTCTAATACTAATTGTTGGAGATATAAGAGGAGTAACTAAGAGGGAAGGGGTGAATTAGTTACTACTAAAATAAATCTTAGATACCTTGGATGTCAAATAAAATTTAGATTGATAAAATTGATTACTGTTGATACTTAGTAAGCATATAGAAATTGTTGTAACTCAGTAAATGCAGAGTGTATATTACTTTAGTAGATCTTAAGATGTTATCAGTAATTTATTTGCAAGCATGAAAGAAATAACATGAACACATAAGACACTAGGATTTAACGTGGAAATCCAATTTGAGAAAAACCACCAATTGTAACTAGTTACTATTTTTAACTCTTCTGGAGTGAGCCTTGTTAGGAGCCAACCTTGGTAAAGGTTACAAAATACACTTTTAGGCGTGACCCTATTAAAGGATTTAATCACCCTATTAGGAGTGGCCTTGCAAGAGATCTTGAATCAATTCAATGGAATTGCCACCTTGTTAGAGGATTTACAATTGGTTGTTAAACCAACTCTGTTAAGAGATTTTAGTTCACTGCTACAATGGTTAGAGAGTAACAATGAAATGACCTAATTGTGATGCAATTAAATTTCTGATTATAGATCTTTGTTTTGATTCATACTTGATCCTTCTTGATTGAATAACACTTTTTAGCTCCACAAGGATACCTACTTATGCTTCGAGTTCGCTTCCTCTCTTCTTATCTTTTTCATTCAACTTGTATATCACACACATTGAAATCACAACTTGACCTTTTAATTATACGTTCCAGATTGTCAAGTTGGCTCAAATACAAATTAAAATAACCAATATTCATCACCATAGTTAGCTAGAATCAATAGGTAAAATAATTAAGCTTTACATAACAATATAAGAAAATCCTTTGGTAGCCAACCCAATTCAATAGAAATTTATTCTGAAGTGATTTCTTGTGTTAACCAACAGAAGCTTTGTTAACACTACGAACTTACAAAATCCCTTTGGTAACCGAGTGAACTTGGTTAATACAAACTCTCTTCAACTTTCCCTTTGTTAATTGAGTGATCTTGGTTAACACTCTTTTTTGCATAATTTCCTTCAACATCTGTGTTGGGACTAAAAATTGCAAGGTCAATTTTGAGTACCATTGAAAAATCAAGCCCTATAAATGCCTTTTAAAATGCATATGTACCTGGCTGTACCTTTGAGGCCCCTAAGGTGTTTAATGTTTCTAACACCCTATATTCAGCCTGTCTAAGTTTTACATGAAGTTAAATCATCATTCTGAGTCATTTGGTGAAGTCTTTCTTTCAAAAAATGTCAAATCTGCATTTTCACCTAAGTGCCAAACAATGACAGGAGGCTGTGTTTGCACCTAAATATCTCGCACCTAGAATTGTGTCATGATTCACCACTTTGGGAGTGTCTAGTGTCCATACCTAAAATCTTATGTTTTAGATTTTGAGTCGTTTCAAGTCCATTTGCCTAGGTTTTGAATCCCTCAAAGTTCGTCATTTAATGTTTTCATGCTGATGCATATTGCACATAGTTCTGGGAAGCCCTATTTGACAAGCTATAACTTTTGACCAGTTGACCAAAATGTTCAAATTCCTTTTGTGTTGCATTATAGACATTAAAAAATTCCTATGTTTATATTTTTTGCTCTTGAAAAATCCGTTTGATTAGTTTTCAAACGTGATTCCAAATGGAATTTCTATTTTTTCACTGGCGTCAGTATTTGCAAATTGATTGGAAGCCCTGTTCATGACATCATATCTCCTGATCCGTGATAGGTGAGATCAAATGGTTTGTTCCCTTGTATTGTCCACTAAAAATACTACAAGTGTGTCAACTTTTATGCCTTGACGAATTCGTCTTCACACTTTACCAGGGTCATTCCATTCATGAAAAATGATATTTCACTAATGTCCTATGTCCTGCAAATCCAAGTAGCCCACTTTGACTACTTGCCATTTGCACCTAGTTATTCGTCATGAGCCCAAATCACAAAATTGTTTTCTCCTCATGATAATGAACTAGTGCCCCAATTTTCAGGATCTCAAATGCCAGTTTGCCTAGTTTTCAAGGCCAAAACCAAATGCAGTTTCCAGGTTTTCTGACAAGTTTTTGTGCAAGTAATTCTAAAGGGGCACCTTCGGAGGTCGATATCTTTTGACCTTGATGTCATCATGAGTCAAGATCTGACGGGGTACAAGTATGTCGAACAGATATTCAATGAGTTAGATTTCAGAGCTTGGTTAGAGGTTTGGATAATTTTTTAAGGCCACTCAAAGGACCTCTTGGCACCAAGTCAACAAATTGTAGAATGATGTCAAATGAGTTTTAAAAGTCGAATCAATGACATAGATCAAGTTCCTTTTCGAGTTAATGAGCTAACCAGAGATTTGTCTCCCTAGAGTACCTTGCTTATTGACTGGTATTTTCCATGTGTTGGAGAAATGATTGAGTTTGAGGTACAAAAAATATATACAATGAATACAGCTAGTTAGCAGAAGGCTCAATTAGTAATAGAGGAATGTTGTACCATATTGTGAGATTGGATCCCTAGCCAGTATGTGCAAATCTTCATTTGAAAAGGCCCTAACAATCAGAGTTGATGCCCAAATGGAAGAAAAGGCATGTCAATCTTTCCACCTTGGGCAAGTTGTGAAAACCCTTGTGTGGATGTAGGATTGTCAAGGAGGGAAATTCTCTTCATTATTTTAGCTCATTAAAGCCTCGGGCAATTACATGTCACCAAATTTTTGAGGGAAGGCCAATTGGTTACAAGAAATCCTTCACCTTTTGTAGAGAAATGAAAATATAGCTAAGATATAAAGGCTATGATAAATAAGCTTAGTAGCTTAGATCCTTGTGGTCGTATAGCTAGATACTTGAAGCCCTACAAAAAGAAACTTTCATTGAATGACTTGTTTTTACCTTGGAGAATTTGCACAGAGGCAGGGGATGGCCTAAGACAAGGAAGCCGTTGTTTCAAAGAACCTCCATGCTGATGCTAAGGAAGGGAAAATTGCATGTAGCCAATAAAAGAGCTCCTCACGCCTAGTGCAACAAAAAACATAAAGAAGTAGCCAACAATGGAGGCAAGGAATTTTAGGCCACAGCATATCTAGAGGTAGACACCATAAAAAATGGAGCATGGGCAGTACGTGGAAAGCCACTCACATTTTTAGATAAAGACCCTGTGCATGAAGTCACCCCATGTAGGTCAAAGGAAAAGGAAATGGTCAAAGACCTGCAGTAGCCAAATGATGATCCAAAGTCAAATGCATTAAATGATAGTGTAGAGCGATCCATAGATCCCAGTGTTATAGAGCAGTCAATGGTCCAAGGTTGAAGGCAAGCAACAATCAAAATAATAGTCACTCACACCTCTTATAAAGGAGCAGATTACATAAACAAAACACGGGATGCCTCATAGAGAGTCCACACAGAATAAAGATGCAAAGATATCAAATTAGAAAAGCTTCCATGCAAGCTAAGAACTCCACGCCAATGAATAGAGCCACCCAAGATAAGGAGCCAGTCAACGACAAAGGTGCAGACACCCAGCTCCAGCTTCACACATATAAAAGGTTGCAGCTAAATCAACAGAGGAGATTGCCAATGAAATAAGTAACTCCAAATGAAGATAAAGCCACAGCCAAAAAATCTAGTAATAGTGGCATGAGCATTTGGGAGGATCCAAGTGCGTGATTATGGGAGTAGCAGGATCTATAGTTACTACAATCTAAAACCCCAAGCAATAAACAGGGGTGCCTTTTATGGCATGGAGACAGGACCTTGCACTAAATCCAAAACCACCAATTGTTAAAAAGGAGATCCATGCATTCAAGGGAGGAAATTAATGTCATTAAAGCTATCAAATAAAAATAGAGCAGACCATTTTGTAAGAGAAAAGCCGCAGAGAAGAACACACTTACTACCTTATCCCACATTGGCTAGGCGAATGATATTTTAATTGTTTAAATACAATCCTTTGCGCAAGTTAGAATGTCTAAAAGACATGTTACTTTTGAGGAGTGAAAGGTATTGTGGTGGGTCCATTTCCTAGCAGACTTGAGGATGACATCAGTTGGTGTGAGACATAAGAGAAAATTTTTAACCAAACATGCATGCGCGATGATTTGGCATCATTGAACTAGATGTTGCCACGTGTTGAAGATTGATGGATTGAACAAAACTGCAATATGGAGTTGCACAAAGTTTAAATAATGTGAGAATGCACCTAGGTGCCATGTGGCAGTGGGCCTAGGTCACAGTTCAATAGTGGCATCTCAATTGGGACTGTCAAATTTTGCCACGTGGCGAGATCCGATGGTTGGCGCTTCCCCACAAAAGGAAGTTGCGCGGTTGTTAAAAAATGTGGCAATGCACATTTTTGACACATAGCATGGGTCCCTACGGTGCTGACATGGCATCTGAGAGTAGTGGTTGGCCAATAAGAGGCTGCCACATGGTAGAAAGGTTGGTCAAAGCTCGTTGACCCAAATAGAACGAGAGGGCAAATTTGAAAAGTTTGAAAAAATATTTTTAATGTATTCCCTCAAAAATGGATGCACATCAGGTTTTTTGACTTTCAAAAGGGGATATTATTTCTAAATTTTTAACTTTAGAGTTTTTTAAAATTTTCAAAAATAAATTTAAAAGAAAAAGATTTGCAGACCATGGTTTTCTAGCAGAGGAGCTTTTTTCAAATCGACTTTTTGGGCATTTTTGGGAGGCTAGGTATGCACTCCAATATACTGTCAGAATCAGGAAGATCTAAATTTTCCAAATATGAGGTCAGTTTTTACACAAGTAGTAGTCTATTTGAGCTATAGGAGGTTTTCTCCCAGGTTCCCAGATTGTAACCAATTTTAGGTATCAGAGTTCAAAATTGTTTTCTAGCATGGAAATGACTTGAATACGGTTAAAAGGAAATGAAACTGAGGTTTGAGGTGATTTTAACTATTTTTAAATCAGTTGAATCTCAATTTCATTAGTATTTCATTAAGGCAAATAAGATACTTTAGTGAATCAAAAGGCTTTCATCATTTGAACAGAGATATTTTGCAAATCAATTACAAGGAAATGATGAAATCAGATCAGATCAGAAGGAAGAGAGAAGGTAGAGAGAAGCTTTTTCATATTCAAAGAGAGGGAATTTCTGAAGGGACAGATGTTAGCTGTATAATGAATCCGGTAATTCTTTCTTTGATATATCTTTCTTTTCTCTCTGTTGTAGGTTGTTGGTTGGTTTTCTATTTCCAGTTCTTGGAGCTCTACTTAGGTTGTGAAAGCCACACACCCAACATATATTGTATGAACAACATATGGATTTCATAGATAGTTTTGATACAATAGTGTGATCTTGTATCTTGTTTTATGCATTCCTAATGTACTTATTTCTAGGAGATAAATACACTATGTAGAAGGTTTTGAATTTCAATTATAATTCTGTCTCCTTTCTTGTTGAATTTGTAATTTTATATGTTCAAGAACAAAGAGCTTGAATCTATTTGCAATTTCTCGGTTGTATGTTTGAAGTGTGCTTGCCTTTGACTCAAGGAGTCATATAATTGCTTGTGGTTTTAGACAAGGTTGCAGATTCATTAAGAAGGATGTGTGAAAATATGGGGTTATATTGGATATTGTTGTCTAATTCATAAGGTGAACAGATCAAACATGAATGTCTCAACATGTGCCATATGTTGATTGATGTTCAAGGATGTGTAATTCTGGAGTATAGGATTTCCCTAATGGATAAGGCACTAGTCATTTGTATGATCATTAAGTTTTTTGCTGCATATTGGACATGTTGTCTTTTCTCAACATTATTAATTAAATGTTTTTCCTTTTCATGTTGAAAGAGCTATAAAAGTTGAACCCTCACTCAGCTTATGAGATTCCTAGATCTGCATTTAGCTATTGTAGATTGATGATTATTTCATGAGTTATTAGGAGAAATAAGTGTTTTATTTGCTTCATAATAGATTCAGTGTATGCTTTAACAACTGGTACCATATAAAGAATCTATAGGTCCACCTGCCCAGGTTTTGCAGAGCCTGAAGAAGAAGAAGGGTCATGCCTTATAGTTGGCCTAGTGTTTGAATGGGCATGTTGAAAATGGGAGTTAGCTGCCCCTAGATGTGTTTTGTTCTCATCAAGGTATTTGAAAATCGGTAACATTTTCAAACACCAACAACCCGAGTGAGCTCGGCATGTACTGACTGTCAACTAATATGACAGTTGTGTAACATCAAAGACAACACATAATTAATCAATTATATCCAACATGTAGAAGGGTCAAAAAGCCCACACTCCTCCCCTAGTGATGTTCTACTCCTTGCTATACTATCTAATGAAGGTCATGATATGGCTCAGCCAACATCAAAGATCCCCATGTTGAGACTCCCTCATCTACAATCTAGATGATCATAAGAATCAATGTTAATGCAACACCTCACTAGTGCATTTTACCCTAATTTTCAACCAAAAATTTTGACTAAGTAATTTAAATGGGTTGGTTGGTTGATTTATAAAGAAATTTTTTTTTTTTTTTTTTTATAACATGCCTATGTTGGTCGCAATTGCGACCAATTATTTTCGTCATAATTGCTACGCACATCGCAACATTAAAAAAAGGGGGGGGGGGGGGCAATAATATATCACATTTCATTTGGTATCGAGGGTTCCAGGGTATTCGCGATAAGTGCAAGTTAATGGTTTCTCCAAAGATTTGATATGGTTTCGCCTACATCAATCCAAGGGCACTTCAACTCCTTCACTTCTAGCATTTTGCTTGCATGAGGGCATAGATTTTCAAGGGGGGTTCCAGAAGAGAGGACTCAGCATTGTGTGCGATCATTGTAACAAGTAAAAGTATGTCCTATTTAAAGATTTTCTTCTGGACTGAACATTGGGATATGTCAGTAATCTTATTCAAGTCCTATTTAAAGATTATGAGGATGCACAATTTAAATGTTTGGATTTTGAATATGGACACTTGGCTAGGGATTCATTCACTAAAATTCTTAAAATTTCCTATCTATCTTGAGTTTGACCAAGATGCAAACCCTTTCCTAGCCTAGAATTAGGTAGAAACTACCTTCAAAGCATTGCAGGATGTAGGTGCTACTACCTCTTCCTGTAGCAAATTTGTGCTATAGATCAAATTCCATTAATTCCTGATGCAATTTCTTCTTCATTTGCCAAATTCTTGTTCTATGCCTAGCTTCATGCTTACATGGTGGTAATCTTTTTCAAAATAGGTTCATGGGTTTGAGTGTGTATATATTTTTTTTCTATCGTATAGGTCTCAATTTTGTATCTTTGAGTGTTTCTCTAAGTGTTGCACAATAAGATGAAAAAAGGACGTCAAGCATAATAAATAAACAATGCTTTTCTACATGGAGGAATGAATGGAGTTGTGTTTGATTTGGGTAGGGCTAGCACATTGTATCTGCTTACTTATCCATATTTTGGATGTTATAAATATGCATATATGCGCCTTAGAAGTTGCATATTTTTTTTTGCATCTGATTGGTCTTTTACAGTACTATAGCCATCCACCTATCCCACTAGTGCATGCACATGGCAGTAAAAAAAGAAGACTTGGTAATTAGGGTTCACAGGTGGCAATCAATAGAAGAGTTTTTTGCAAAAATTGAAGTAAAATTAGGAAATTGAAATGTAAAAGCCTTTTAAATTAGATTTCATAGAATTATGGATGTCTGGAGAGGATTTTAGATTGCTGCAGCACTCCATTATTTACCAATGCTAGTTTCTTTAATTTTGTTACAATTTCTTTTTACATAGAAAAAAATGATTCTAAATTGGTCTTTTTTTATTTAAAAAGTTAACATCAGAAACATTAAATGGGTTTAAATTAATCTGAGTTGAAGTTATTTTAAGATTGGAACAATTTGACATCAAAAGTATGAAATGTGTTTAAATTTATGTTAACTGAGCTTTTTTCTTCAGAATGGTACATGTCAACATCAAAAGTAAGCGTGGACAAGAAAAATTTATAGGCACCATAATCTATGTGGGAGGCAATGATAATGACTTTCTACAAAGGCCCTACTCTTGCAGAGACACATTGTGCTTTTGAATTATTTGGTAGTGTTGTTGCATGGTCGTGATGTTTGCATCAAATGGAAATTGATCAATGTTCCTGAATCATGTCCCACTTTTGAAAAAGTATCTAGCTGAAAAATCATTGACGGTAATGATGCTACTCTTAGAGGCTATCTAGAGTACTTGTAATTGTCTTGATTTTTGAGACTGATGCCTCTGCATGGAAGCTAAAGTGGGATATGGAGCTTCCCAACTTTGTATATTCCGTCGGTATCTTCTCCAATGTTCCATGGAGGTGTGTTCTTAGTAGGGATGTTTCCAAGACTTAGAGGTCCTTATGGGGCTACTAAGCTTAATTTGGTTAACAGTCGTTGCTCCACATTTTAAGGAATATTCCATGGAGTAGGTGTCCTCATGAAATTATTAATTCTGGTTATTTTGTTGCTTATAATTTTTAGACATGTTTTCTTTTTATATAATTTAGTATATGAACATAAGTTTAGAGGGAAAATTGGAGAGAAATATATCTTAATAGCGGGAAGAAAAACTTGGCCTTTTATTTAGTTTGCAGCAACTACTTCACTTCAGGCCCTTCAACAGTCTATTTTCAATTGTTAAGCAGCTACTGCACCACAACAATATGAGAAGATTCTTAAATTTCCTTTTGAGCTAATTAAAAAATTGCATAGGGACAGTTTTATACTTATTTTTAAGCACAAAATAAAGTTAAGTAGTGGCATGAAGATATGTGGTTAGGGATATGAAAATGGATCCAAAGGCATTAGTGATAATTTTTTAGTTGATATTAATCAGCCTCTCTTGGAATAAAGGAATAGTGGCTCTAAATGAAAGCTATCAAATATCAAAGATCAACTAACCAAAAGAATTCCAGCTCACCTTTATCATCGTTTAGCTCTCTTATTCTCTATCTTATAATTAAGAATGCAACGGAAGGGGTACAAGAAAAGGCTAAAATTGTTTTAGATCAAAGAGGCCATTAATGGTTGTGCCGATGTTTTTCATTTGCTAATGTCTAATACTATTGAGGTCCTATAGGATCCAAAAGCTGTACAAAGTTGAGTACAATCAATAGATTCTAATTGTGTATATTTAGACTAGTTTTAAGAACAGATTACAGATTATCAGCTAGTTTATTACAATTCAACTATCTTTTTTTATACTAATTTGATCTCCTTTGATCTTCTTAGAAATTGATTAGTAACAACTATCCTATTTCCTAAAACTAATAGCTAATGATCATGAAGATTTTCTTATAAATATTATATAAACATCATAGGCCAAGGAAGAAATTAAGCGTAGAAAAATAGGTTTAAATTTGACTATTTAACACTTTTAGTCTAGGAAAAGTAGTCCTGACTATAAAGATAATAGTAAAAAAATATTAAAAATAACTACATGACATCAACACTACCAAATCACAAGATGAGTGAGACACCCTAATTGGACATATAGATATTATTTTCATCTACATTTGATGTCTTATTGTGCATAGTAGCATCCAAACTATTTGTGAAGATTAAACCATTATTTTCATTATTATTTTTTACCTTTTGAACAAATCATAAATTTTCAGCCACTACATAGATTTGAGCTTGTTTCTTATTACTTCTAATTGAGTTTTATATTGAGAGATGAAGATGGATGGATTAGAAACCTCATTTTAACATTTCTCTTATGTGCAAGTCAATCATTTCAACACTAGTGCTATAATTTGAAATTTTGCATGGTGTCATAAACCACATTTTTTATATCCAAATATATAAATTATTCTCTTTCCACGTGTATTATAGTGCTTGTAAATAAAAACATTCTTTTAATGAAAATGGACAAACACTAACAATAAAAACTGTTGGGATGAAAAAAAAAGGGATCCATCATACATTTGGGGAGCATTGATAGGGACGATAATTGTGGGGAGAGGATTTGAGAATGAGGATGGCCTTTATCCATCCTTTTAACACATCTTTCTCTTCCCCTCTAGTTAGCATATTCTTTGATCTTAGCATATTCTTGAATCTTAGCATATTCTTTGCTCTTGGCATATTCTCACTCTCAGATCTCTCCTTTGTTTTCTTTCACTCTATCCTTTCTTCAATTATTTTTTTGGAAATGTTGAATATCATGGTGGAATTTGTTAAGGAGGATGAGGGCAGTGCTCACTGCATTCTTCCTAAGCATCTTTCTTGTGTTTTATTACCAATTATTTTGGTAGATTGCAAGAGTTTATTAATTTGGGTGTTGTGTAGTTATAATTCATCTTCGGCAAGTTGCTTCATCTTTGCCATCATCATGATCATTGCTAACAACATTTTTGCATCAGCTTCAATGGTGTGTGGGTTTCATTTTACTTTGATTTTGATCTCTATTTAGATGAGAAAATACTTGTTTAGGTGTGGAGAATGTTATTGATGTGTTTTTGGAACTATTTTGGGTAGTTTCTCCATGAAATACAACTTCTCTTTGAGAAAATGCTTGATCTTACATTTTGGAATTCAAATCTTGTAGTACTAGACATTAAAGTGGTGATGCTAGGTGGTTTACTGTTGAAGTTTTGAGTAGCTTTTGTGTAGTTTTTTAAATGTCCATCAAAGAAGAAAAGATATAGAAATCATAGAGCTATGAACTTGTTTAGAGCATTAGAGAGACATTCATTATGGTGAAGAAATGAATAATAAAAAAGATTATTATCAACTACATATAGTGATGATAAATTAAAGTGGAAATATTGTAACTGCAAACCTTGCTAAGCATACCTATAATGATTTTTTTTTTATCAACGACAAGTCTTGCTAACTTGAATGTATTCAGCAAAGTGAGTTTCATGAGTTTTCCTTGTTCATGTTGTTGTTTGTCTCAACTAGTCTTGGGTTGTAGTATATGCTATCATGATTTCTATTATTATGAACCACCTTTTGTTAGCTGTCCATTATATATAAGATGCATTCTTCAATACAAAGTTAGAAAATTGGAGGTAATAGAATGATGATATTATATTTAAAAATAACTAATCACAAAAAGTTTAGAAAAAACTCACGACCAAAGTAAAAAATTAAAAGGTAAAAAACTATTATTTCCTAAAAGAACATTTAACAACATAATTAGGTCATTTAGGGTTAGTAACAATTTAAGAAAATAAATATGAGCATATAAGGAATAAAATTGCACTGAATTGGGAATGAGATGGGTACACAAAGATCTGCCTATATTTTTCTTACTATTTATCTACACGGCTTCAAATTGAAGCTCAAACACTCTTTTCCCCTTTAGGGTCCTTCAAAAATTTGAAGAGAGATTAAGATTTGTATGGATACCTAGCATTACTAATTAAATTTATGGTAGTTATGTGTCCACAAATTTGACGTAGACAACGGATACTCTGTTGGTAAGCATCCATCTATCCAGCTTAATTACACAAGCAACATTTTCAAAGCAATGTTTGCAACTACCAATTTTGAAAAAGGTAAGAAATATTAACACCCAATATTGGGAGGATCTAAAGAATTACCATTTATTTTCCTCATTTCCCCCCTTCATCACAAATTACATTTCTTCATATCACTACTCATCCATCTTAATAAGAAGAGGGAGTTTTAGAAAATAGTGAAAGTTTCATAAGAGACCAAGAAAAAAGAGAACAAAATGGAAAATCATAGCAAAGAGGTGGGTTATTTAAGCCCCACGAAATATAAATTCCTAATGGTGTTGTTTTTCCACAACTTTTCTTATTTACAGGCCTTTGATGGTACACAAAATGTATCAAATTCACAGAAGGATGAAGCCTGGAAGGTGAATGTACATCTTCAGGGTTGTGATCTTGAACATGGATATCTATGCAGCAACATGGAAGCTTTGAATGTGCCCTCAACAGAGACACCTGTAAGACAATGGATTGACATTCAGTATTGTTTTGAAGATTGGCTTTTCAAATATTGAATATATTCATGTAGAACTTATCTTCATATAATATAATAATTCCAAAGATAAAGCACATGTAGCAATTCGGTAGAAAGTTTTAGCCTTTATTGTAATATTATGCTATTAATGTCAACATGTTAAGATAGATATAGTCTTTCTTGTAAGTTTCTAGCCTTTCTTGAGTAATGGGAACATTTTTGGAGTTGAAATGTGTAACTTCTATAATTGATTCCGTGCATTTCAGCATTATGAATTACGGAAACCATATGTCTATAATTTTTGGAGCTTGAAGATGGGGATAGAACATTCTCGCTCCACCCATCAAAAAGGCAAAAAATGGGACATGACCATAATTCGAGAATGTTTCTGTGGAGACCTCTCCATTATGGAATTCCAAAGAATGCCTTGGCATTCTGACCCTCCCTCAACAACATTGGGGTTGCCTTGGTATCCTAATAGTATTTCCACTACTCTGGGAATGGGATAGCCAGATGCCTACAAAAAGAAAAAACCATGATCACCTAGATTGATGACCTTTAGCAGGGTTCCCCTTCTTATGGACATGGATAAATTTTGCTTGTTTTTGGCTCAAAAAAGTTGCAGTGAATGGAGTGGCAATCTTACAAAGTTAATAAACATGTGCATTGGTGAGTGTCTTGAGCTTGAAGAGCTGCCAATTCTCACTGGACTAGGCTACTTGAAAATTATTAATATTAAGTTACTTGGATTCGCAAGACCATAATTGTATTAATTGAAATCTTAACTTCTACACATAACTTGTCCTTGATTCTTGTTGCCACAGAGGTATCTAAGATCTCTAGACATGAACAACCTCTAAATACCATCTCCTCTACTTACAAGAAATCGATCACAAGACAATATGAAATTTCACACATCAGAATCCTTTAATACTCATCCAAGATAGTCTCATTTAAATCTACAACCTTTTATAAGACAAATCTGTCCTAAAATTCACACCAATCTCTTCCTCCCTCCCAAGCTCCTTGATTCAAATTATCTCTTTCATGATTGTATGTCAAATAAACTAGGCTTATTGCTCACTCATCCTTTGAGATCTTCAAAGTGATGTTACATTTGTATTTGCCAAATCTACCATCATGACTTGAGCAAGTTGGGTTGATACAAATCTTTATGCTCATTCCACCCAAGCAAGTAGGAAAAGTACTTTCTTTGCATGTTCAAGAGATAGATATTTAGAAATCTCCTTAGATAATCATTGTCCTAATATTATCAATGAACAAACTAAACTTAGAAGATGATTAAGAACTATAATAATCCTTGTTCTATTACAAAATTAAGCCAACATCAAGTCCACTCTAATTAAATAAAATATTGTACTTCTCAGTATATCACAAAGTCTAGATACAACTCTCGCCAATACTTCACCCTTCACAATATAAGAATAATGATTAAAACTTACTTAAGAGTAATAATAAGATTCTATTGAAGAGTAGTGATCATTTAATAAAAATATCTCTTCAAAATGTATTTGTACATGGATAGCTATTTGTATGGAAAATTACTATAGTTTCAAGATGTGTTTCAACTTTCTTCTCCAAGCTAAGAGAGTTGATCAACAGGGGAAGGGAGCTTATGATGATACGGGGATAGAAAAAAAATCATAAAATCAAGGATTTCTAGGTCCATCATTTGCATTCTGTATTTGCTTCTTCTGGTTTATGTGCATTTTTTTTGTGATGGTAATTCAATTAGTTGCATTTAGTTAGAGGCTTCATGAGCACAAGTTGAGAGATATTTTTAGAAGATCAAACTGAGCTCAAGTTGGAGACCAATTTTTGTTGTGTTGCAATCCATTTTCTTCTATTTTTTGATAGATTTGTGAGTTGTAATGCCTAGATGCACTTTGTAAATGGATAAAAATATGTGCATACTAATTATAAACTAGTAGAGGAGTATTTATGCATATAATTTCATACATCTGCACTGTAATTTTATTTTTATGCATGGTTAGAACACTAGCTATAGTTTCTTAGTTTAGGAATTGAAGCATTATATAAACAAGTATGTACAATGTAAATAATATTGATAATTTTTTTGCAATAAAGCTTTATGCAATTGGTGCTTCACTCATGGTGTGAGAATGCTTATATCTATGTCATTCCATTTTTTTCCACATCTTGTTCAAACCATATAATGCAATCTCATCTATGAAGCATATTAAAAGCTAAGGATTTGGAGTGACTTGTATAAAATTCATTTTTTGTCATTCATTATATGGTTTGCACAAGTGTGGAAAAAAATCATATTTTTATTATGAATTTTTTGTTCACCAATCTATGTTAAACTAATCAGCAAAGATTTGGTCCTCTGAGTTGTAGTGATTTTGAGAAAAAAACCTAACTTTTAATCACCATATCTTAAATGAATTTTCACATTGAGGTGATCTGAGTTTGATCAACTATTCTTGATACAAGTTGATTTTGAGTTGAGGGTGTAAGTGAAGGACAGTTTTACCAAGTTCTACTTTATGAACTATAGTACTTCCAATTCAATTGAGATAGACACGGCTCATTAGTTTGTTTGTATTCTCTTTGGATTTTGTTAAAGAAGATAGCTGAATGCTATATGAACTAAATGTTCTATGGTGTCAATAGGCTTGTGCATCTCTTGATCCAAATTACCAGGCCTAGTGACATTTTTTTTTGTTCAAAAGTGGCACCATACTAGACTATTTGCAAACAACCATGCAAATAGGCATTCTATAGATAGATGTGGGAACATCTTGCCAAGTCTTCAGTACATAATAAAGAAATTGAATTTCATTAAAAAAAAAATTGATAGTTGATTTGTTTAAATATTGCCCATCAAAAATTACTTATTACATCTCATCTTTTTTCTACACAGGAGCTTGTAGTTCTAAAGAATCTGATAGCGAAGAATCTGAAGAAGATATTGTAGCAAAGGTATATTTGGTGTTCTTTTTAAAGTGAAAATGGTACTATAAATTTTTTTTATTGTCATATTTCACATGCAGAAAGGTCAAATTGTAAATAGAGGTGAAACTATATGGATTTAAGTTTCTTCTTCATTATTTATAATGCTCTCAATTCCTTCTTTGTAGCTGTAAAAATACTTGTTTATTTTCACCTTTCGAGATACTCTTTACCAGGTTCTTCAAGATTCCAAAATATCTTGGGCTGACCCCACTTCAGCATATCCTAACTCCTACTTGGTTCATAGACCTAAATCCTTTCTATATGTGTCTTCCTCTTACTACTCCAGCTGCAGGTTGTAAACAAATCATCCTTCTTCCACGAATGAGTCATTCCATTCAAGAAAGACCATGTCTGACGATATCAACGCACAAAAAAATAGGGAGACAATTGCTAGACTATGGTCTAACTTAAAAAGAAAAGGTGATGGAAAATTTTACTATCCTTGTAAAATTTGTAAGGGCTTAAAGACTCAAAGATATCTAATCACAACAGCTAAGCAACATTGTAGGTAACATGGTCACATTAAAGGGGGAAATGAATATCACCCCTTGGTATGTATTTTAATAGTTTATAAATTACATAAGACATGATTTGATGATGACATCATGGTCATGGTTAATATAAGGTCATCATTTTCATATAGGTCAATGTCCCTGAGTTTCATGTTATGGACCATGAGAATTTAGAGAATGCAGATTTCCAAATGAGGGAACATGGAGGTGTGAATATTGAAGTAGAAGGTAATGATACCATGGAAGAAGACCAGGATGATGAAGATCAGGATGATCAAAATGATCACGATGATCAAGATGATGATGATGATGATGATGATGATGATGATGATGATGATGATGACTAAGAGCTTTTTGTACCTTTACTTGAGAAGGCAAACTAGTCCCTATATGAAGGCTCCAAAACAACTCTTCTTGCTATTCTATTGCTATTGGTGAACTTGAAGGTTATGAATGGTTTATCCAATGTAGCAATGACATGTATGTTAAGGTATGCCATCTTCTTTCATTATTTTACTCATAGTTCCCTTACAATTAACATTGGGTTCATGTAGAAATTAATATTCTTTAAATTAAAAAATTATATTTTTGGTCGTAGGTTGATAGGTGAGTCTTTGTTACCACCATCAAACATTCTACCTCACTCGTACTGAGAATTATCTGCCATCATGAAAGATATTGGAATGGAGTATCAAAAAATACATGCATGTTTGAATGATCATATTATTTATCATAAACAACATGAATTTGCAACACAATGCCCTACTTGTCATATCAGTAGATATCAATAAGATCAATTAACAAAAAAGGTGCCTCACAAGGTTCTTCAACATATTGCCATTATTCCATTTTTGCAATGATTATTCAGGTGCAATAGCTTGACACAATTTATGGATTACCATGCACACAATAGAAGTCAAGATGACATTATGTGAATGCCTTCAGCTAGTTTGTGATTTAAGGAAATAGAGGAAAAATGGCCACACTTTAAAGAAGAACCTCATAATCTCAAGCTTTCCTTAGTAGCAGACGGTGTCAATCCTTTTGGAGAGATGAGATCTACTTACTTGGTGGGGCCTATTTTTGTTATCACAATAACATACCTCCTTGGTTGTCCATAAAGAGAGAGCACATAATGTTGACACTAATTGTTCTAGGTATTTTTTGATTTAGTGATCATCTAAATTAATTTATTATTACTAATCCATCAAATGGTCATAATAATTATGTAATGTTTTTGTTCATTCAACTAGGTAAGTACCAAGTTAAAGATACCAATGTATATATTGAACCCCTTATCAACGAGTTGGTGGTGTTATGGAATGGGGTTACTATGTATGACATTTGTAGATCAATAGGACAAAGACAATTTCAATTTCATACAATGCTTGTATGGATAATACACAATGCCCCTGGGCTAACACATTTTTGTGGTATGTTCTCTTCTTGACACCTTTTTTTTGGTATATCAAATTTAACACATTTAATCCAATTATACATGATCTTTTAGGTCTTTAGACAAAGGGAAAATTTGCATGTCCACTTTGTGGTCCAAAGACAAAATCTTGTTATTCAAAAAGTTTAAGAAAGCAGGTGTTCGATGAGAATAGACACTTTCTGCATAGAAATCATAAGTACCAAATTATTGAAAAACATCTTTTCAATTGTCTAGAAGAGACTACATCAAAGCCACAGAGAATGACACCTCACCTATGGAAGTTGGCATACAATAAAATAAATTTTTTAGGTAATGTCATTCCATTTGATGGTTTTTGCTTCAAATTTATATTTCAATATTGTGTTTTGTTTACTGATGATGTGATTGATGCTTGTGAAGTCGTCAAGGCATCAATGACTAACTTCCAAAAGGACTAAAAATTTATCCTACACAATTTACTAGGTTGTTTTACTATGAGAAACTCCCAATTATGCATTTGTTTGATCCTATGCATATTGGAAAGAATGTAATAGAGACATTATGGACAATCTTGGATGGAAGGTGTGACAAAGAACAAATTGTCAAAACTTGTAGTGACATTGAAGAATCCAATCATACAATAAAAAATGACATTTGATCAAATAAAAATGGAGACCAAATTAATACAAGAGCCCTTAGTTGGTTATTGTCAGAGCAGCAAAGAAATGCTATAAAAGAAGTCATGAAAAAAATACGATTTCCCACAGGATTTTCTGCAAACATAAACAATCTCATATCAAATAAAAGTGAATTTGGGCCAGGGTTGAAAACACAGATTGGCATACATTTATTAAGGTAATTCATGTTATTTTGTATTCACTATATATTTATATACTGCATGTAGTTTCAATTGCATTCTTTTATAAAATATTGACAAGATCTTTTTACAAATATTGCAGTACATTCTACCTCTATCTCTCCCACACCACTTTGCCAACAATGTCAAACAGGTTATATATGATCTTGGAAAATACATGAAGTGGTTGTCATATAAAGAAATCAATAAAGAAGATATAAAATTTTGGAAGAGAAAAATTCCTCTTCCGATGTGTGAAATGCGAAAGTGTCTACCTCCAATTTTTTTCAATGCACAAGAACACTACCTCATACATCAAGTTGAGGAGATTGAATTGTGTGGACTTGTACCAACTAGGTCAATGTGGATGGTTGAGAGGCACTTGAAATTTTTGAAAGGCTTGGTTTGATAGAGAGCACATCCTGAGAGTTCTATGGTGGAGGGATATATGGTATACCAGACCATGGTGTACATTACTAAATATCTTCTTAAGTTTGCAGCAAAGATCCATGTAGATCGTATTTGGGATCCCAGCTCAATTAACAAATTTGAAGGGGAGTACTTGATGGGAAAAGGTAGATCAAGGAAAGTGAGAGGTAAATCTAAGATGTTATTGTAGTTAATTAATTCTTATAAATCTTCAATATAAGTTATTTTTAATTAGTGTATTTTTTTTGACACAGGTGGTCGAGAGTGGGATGCAATACATTTGTATATTATAAACAATCTTGATTGGATGATGGAATGGATTGAACGATGTCAAAAAATGGTTGCTCATTAACATGGGAAGGTGTTGCTTCATTGGTTATAGAAGCTCATCATAATGGAGATTCCAATGTTATGCCAATGGTAGTTGATCTAGTAAAGGGTTTAAGAGGTGGAGAGGTACGTAGAAATTTATTAATGATCATAACTTGATGTATGTTTCGTATCAACTCATGATGCAAATAATTTACAGACACTTCAAAAATTGTAGGTCAAGCACCATAAAGCTATGCACTATCATGGCCACAAATTTTGCATAAAAAGGTTGGATGACACAGAGAAAACTTGTGATTTTGGGATAAGTGTAGTCTTTGAGGTCACCAATATATCATCTAGAAATGACATACATCCTCAACAATCTCAAAATCAATACTATGGCATATTGGATGATATAATTGAGTGTGAATTTAACACTTTAAAAGTAGTTATATTCGTCGTCAAATGGTATAGGTTACGACTAAATCAAAATGATCCAGATAGAACGGTTATTCAACATGATAATGGATTTACAATGATCAATACAAGGTTGTTTGAACTAGTTGGAGATGAGCCCTATGTTCTTCCAAGCCAATGCAAGAAAGTGTTTTACTCAGAGGTTCCACATAAATAGGGTTGGTCATTTTTTGTTAGACATGATCCAAGAGGAAGGTCGATAAAGTATAATGTTATGGAAGAAGAAGATATTGAAGATGATGAAGAAGCAGATGATGAAGATCAAGATGATGGTGATGGTGATGATGATGATGGTGATGGTGATGATGATGATGATTATGGTGATGATGATGATGATGGTGATGGTGATGATGGAAATGATGATGGCGATGATGATGGTGATGATGATGACGATGATGATGATGATGATGAAGAAGAAGATAATCAATGACTACAAACATCGTCGCCCCTTCTATTGACAATCTTGCATTCCATATATAAGGTAAATTTGTTCATGTTTACAATGTTGCATATTGTTCATGTTGTCTTCTAAGTTATTTGTAGCATACACGTATCATGTAATTTTTAGCTAACTTAAGATAAATAATTAACATATGCAAGAAATTTGATTACTTATTTATTGTGTTCATTTCTAATGATTACAACATATGTTATTTATAGTTACCAATGTTTATGTTGTGTATAATTATGACTCTTTGCAAACAGTCAATTGACTATAGATACATCGTCACCCCTTCTGTTGACGATCTTGCATTCCATATATAAGCAAAATTTGTTCACGTTTGCAATGTTGCCTATTGTTCATGTTGTCTTCTAAGTTATGTGTAGCAAATGTGTATCATGTAAATTTGTTCATGTTTACGAGTATCATGTAATTTTTAGCTAACTTAAGATAAATGATTAACATATGCAGAAAATTTGACCCATTTGGCATGGATTGTGCACAGTGACATGGATCAACAGTTATAAGTTAATAAATAGAAATAATTTTCTTATATTCTTCTTGTTTATCATTGAGCATGTATGTTATAAATAGACATATTATATAATCATATAATGTATATATAGACAAAGAAGGTCTATATAGAAATATAATTGTATAATCACTTTCAACTTACTACATTTTATATTTGTCACTTTCACTTTCCATTTGATGGATTGCAAGACCCACCAAATAGGTACTTGTCAGATCTATCTACATCAAATGAGGGTAATGAGGAAATGGTAGATGAAAGCTCTACATGTAGTATGGCTAAAATAGGGAGATAAACTAGAGGTTAAAAGAATAGAAAAAAATTGATAAATGCATGCAATTTTTCCTTGCTAATGGGGGGTCATGTTCTTATGATGATGAGACCAAAGGCAACTTCAAGGTGCCCTTCTGGTACACACACATTGAGAAAGAATGGGTACCCAATGAGCTACCTCCAATTAACATAGATTTTTGTGTTAATGAGAGGATATATCACATTGCTCCATCCTCATTACATGGTTTGGGCCTATTTTCCATGGATGGAATAAAGGTATGTTACAACAAAGTTGTTGAATTGTTCAAGTATGTTGGTCCATGTTACAATTACAATGATTGGATGCAGATTGTTTGATATAAAAAAATTATCCATAGGTATGGAGTATTAGCTAATTATATACAATGGAAAGAATAAGATCAAAGTAAAAGATTTGCATATTTGAGGCATGTGAGGGGAAAGAAGTTTTTGTTTGTGTAATAAAATCAATAAGTGTAGGGGAAGAACTACTAATCGATTACCATTTAAATCATATAGATACAAACAAAGTTACTATCATGAGGGCTATAAGTACTATTTACCATTTTGTTAGTAAGTTTTTTTTTGCTATGTATTGCTTTTAGTTAGCTAAATTTTTTATGTTTAATCTTTGTGACAGGATGATATGGATCCAACAAATGATAGAGGTCACCAGGATGCTACTCCCACCCCTTCTTCAGCGAGGGTAAACCTTTTTGAAATTGTACAAATTAGATAGTTAAAAAATGTTATATTATTATGTTATTTTATTTACAATTTTTGAGTTTTTATGATAGTTTTATTGATATTCCTCTCACAATTTGATGTTCAGGATAAGGGTAAAGCACCAACAGTAAGTATCAAGCCACTAGCTATGCCTTCTTATGAGGATATTGTTGAAACTCCCAATGTAACAACAATGTTGAAGAAAAAAAATTTAAAAATTAATTTAGAAATAATGAAAATTTTGGATGAGGCAAATATGGAATCTGAGGAGATGATGAAGAGGCTATCAGATTTGAGAGCGCAAGCTTGTCGTTATGAAGTAAGCATATAACAAAAGTTCAATAAAGATTTATATTTTATAATCTTCTATGTTGTGAAGTAAAATATGTAATATGTGCAAAATACTTTATTGATGCAATTTTTTTAAAGATTTGTAAGAAAATTTAACTACTAAATTCTTGTTATACAGGATTTTTTGGAACCTAATCCACAACTTGGTCAAGGACAATGTGGTGAGGCCGGTAGTAGTAGAGCTCTAACTGCCACTAGTAAAATGATCTTTTAGTTGACAAGTTAGAAGGAATTTTTTATTGCGAACATTCAAAACTTCTTAACTCTTACTTTTATTATTTCAAAATATCTTTGCTAACAATGTATTGTTCAAGTCATCTAGTATAGGAGACTCCTATGAGGTTGACAGATGCCTATATGAGATTTTTGATTGTAATGTTGGCAACAAGGGAATGTCTAGCTAGTAAATCCTTGTTTTTCTATATTTGGTTTTGTGTTAACTATGAGTTGATAATATGTACTTTAATCTTGGGTGCATCACATAGTGTATTATTTTTTTTGTGGTAGGAGATGCACCATCTGGTACATCACCAAATGTGGATCATAGTGCATGTATTGGTGATAATTCACCATCATTTCCTAGAGCTACCCATGTTTCTAGCATGGGAGCTATGTAGACATCATTTTTTATTGACGATGATGAATCAATGCCTTTGAAATGACCTAAGATTCCAAGTACTTTAAATAATTATTTTTTATATTTTAATAAGGATTTTCTTGCAAGATGTAAACATTATAGGCAGTGGTGAATGCAAGGTCTTTTGATGTGGAGTGATGCCTCATGACCTTCTTTAGTATGTTGTATTGTGCAAGTTGTTTAATTATTCTAGAATTCCATTTTATTAGGGATTTGGTAGGATCATCTGAATTATCAATGACCTTTTGTCTATACTAGAAATTCTCTAGTTTAGTAATTTGGTACATTGCAATTTCATGCTTTCAGTAGAAGATACTAACCAATTTTTCTATAGAGAACCAAAAGTGGGAGTCTTCTTTCATATTCAATGTTCAGTTTTGAATGATTTCCCACATCATTGCTGTTGCCTATTAGAGTTTTAGAGTTCTCATTTTTAGCTTCACTGTCCATTTTAGCAATATTTGTTTTCCATAATATCCCAGGTATGATCAGTGACAACATCAATTAAGAATGACAAAAAATGAAGGTCATGGCAAGTTATATGTATTATGAACTATATTTTTTTTCAAGGTATACTAATTAATATAGTCACAGTACATTTTTTAGTTTCAAAACATCAGCAACAGAGCCCTGGTAGAGTTTGACTGGTTTTAGACATTTTAAATTTTTTTCCAAACTTCTTTTTTGGTCAATTTTGGTCAAGTTGATCCTCCAACCTGGAAATAGATCCCTAAAAAGATGAAATGTATCTCATTTTATATATTTTTTATTCACTATGAAAATTATTCTTTGCATGATTCATTTTAATGGTTCTAACTATTAATTATCCCATGACATTTTTTGTAGGAACTGATACATTTTATAGGAGGCTTTATGACCTCATGCTACGAAGGTTCAGGCCCACCATACGTAAAAGGTGGAACATCATAACTGAACTAATTTTATCCCACTTTTTTTTCATATCATTAATTGGTGCAACATTTTTCCTTTCATTCGGGTCTTTTCTTATACTAGCTATATCTAACAATTTTGTGTTTTTTCTTAAAAGGTTGAACTACCAAGATAAAAATTAAAAGATGAGCTCATCAAAGATATAGAGCATGAGTTTGGTAGTAATACTTTTTATCATAAGAAATTGCTACAAAAAGCTTCCAGACATCTTAAGGTTGTGAGGGACACATATAGAAAGAGTCTCGTCCTAAACCTAAAGTACGAGCATCCTCCCTTTGTTTCAGTGAGGAACTAGAATGAGTTCATTTTGGATGCAAAGGAGAAAGGGGAACATCCAAAAGAAAGTACACCAGCAAATCTGAAAAGGTATGCAATAATATTAACTACTAGTACATTAATGAGAAAATTTAGGGTTCAACTTCAGTATCAACAATTCCAACTAGCTCAATTTAATCTATCTATTGATGAAAGGTATGCAATTCATATGCTGACACAATTGCTTTCACCCTATTATGAATGCTCTCTAAAATTTGGGCATCTAATAAAATGTGGTGGTTGATTACACATAGAATTCCCATATACAACTGTATATATCTCAATCTAGGCATAAATCCTACATAAGATATAAATAGTGCACTTATAACTTCACATATAGCTATATTATATCTTGAAAATATAGCAATTCTCAACTACATGTACCATAGTGTAATGTGTTAGCAGTATAGGTGATAAATGATATTCAGTTAGTGTAATGACAAGTACATGAGCCATCTTGAACAAACTGACAATGAGACTAGTGAAGATTTATCATCACTTTCCATCCCTTTTGAGTAGTATGGTACCAATCAAAAAAGAAAAATTCTTCTTGAAACTTGCACGGATGAAAAAGAGCTCTTCCTTGTTGATCATAATCAGCACACCCAACAATAGATATGCTCATGTTTCCATCTCTAGAACAACATGATCTACTCATCTCATGGATTCCTACTCAATACAAAATACCAAATTAAGTCAATCACTATCCTCATGTATTTATGTAATCCTATAATTATGGCTCTTAAATAGATACACTATTTAGAAGGAAAACATGAAAAAGATAATCTTGAAATTCTTAACTACACTATAATCAATGTCTTTACCATATGCAAATGGGTTGAAGCTAATATGAGAGAAGGCTACAAAGAAATCAAGGATGAGGAAGTTGGCATCTTCAAGCTCCCTTAGCTCTGAAATGGCTTGTGATAGATATTTTTTGTGGGTGGAAACTAAGTCCATTGTTGTGTTCAAACATACTACTCTAGACTATAAGTAACTTGGTTGGCAGTCAAATGGCATGTTATTCGATACCAAAACATTCCTTAGCCCAAGATTATATAGCTTTGTGAGTTGCAGTTCCATCTTTGCTACAACACTCTTCACAAACTTCTTTGTTCCCTGTAAACATAACCCTCAGTCACATATTTTTTAAAATCACATTTGAATCATTCTACTACAACATGACAATTAATAATATTAGATTTTCACAATCTATTTCAAAAAAATATTTTTTGTTTCTGGATTTGATTGTGTAAGTTTTTTTAGTATCAATGGATCACACTATGTGATCCATCATTAGAAAAAGAGAATGATGTAAGATATGATCCAACGTCAGAATGAGAGAAGGATGTAAGATAATTCTTTCATCCTGATGATAGATCACAGAGTGGATCCGAAATGTTGATACTAAAAAAACTTCCACAATTAAATCTAGAAACAAAAAAAAATCATTAGAACAGAGTAAGTTTGGTGATATTTATTCTTACCACTGTGATAACATTTGTAGCAGCATAATCATTTCCATTCAGAGTGAGAAGTTCTATTGAGTGCTTCAAATGATAAGAACCATATTTTTGAGATATAATGGAATCCTTGAAATTCCCAACTTGGACACTCAACTTTGGAACTTCAAAAATATCAAATACCCCATTGTATGCTACTACAAAGTTAATGCCTTTCCTTGCTTGTATATGATGGCTTGAACTTTTTAGAACCCTGTAGGTCACTGGAGATGGAAGACCTAAGATTTGGGCTGCATAAATTTAAGAAAAAACACAAACTCTGGTAAATGCATTCACCTGTATATTTAAAACAATGGAAATATAATCATAAAGAAAAGAAGTATTTTAATCAATGAGAATAGATTTTTACAATCTATGACAATTATTTGCAAGAGCTTTTGGATTTGATTTTGTATAGTTTTTTTAGCATCAGCATTTTGAACCATCATCAATATGAGATCAAGCACAAGAGAGATGAAACCAAGCATAAGAGGCCACAAGAAAAAAGATACACAATCATAGAGCATGAAGTTTGATTTGAAACATCCATGCTTAAAAAACTATACACAATCAAATCTAGAAGCTCTTGTAGATAAGCATTTTAATGTTAATAGATTAAGGAAATAGGATTGTTCCGGTCCATGGCTCAAAGTATACAAGAGAAGTACTATTGGAGAGAACTTGTCATAGTTATCAAGACTTTAAAATTGAAAATTTCTTGTTCAATTTTAATATAATTGTATCCTGAAGAGGACATCAATTATGAGGAGTTATATGGATGGATTAAAAAAGGATTTTCAAAGGATCCTATAGTGCAATCCTAAAGGGTCACGATTTTTCTGTTTCATATGATTACTTTGAAAAGTTTTGGCTTGCCTTCCAAATGCAATTTCAATAAGATTTTTTTGATAGGATTTTTATATCTTATAAAATTTGGGGGAATTTCTAGGTTCATAGTACAAAATATAAATATACAAAATTGCAAACAAGACCCTTAAGCATTATTATACTTAGAAAATCAGAAGTCAATACCATGATCTATAATCATTATATAATTAGAGAGAAGTCAAACATAGACCTATATTAGCTGGTGGTGTAAAGCACTTGGAAACCATAGTACATAACAATGGAAAATTTTGAGGCAAATTGACTTCTATTTATATTGCCTATCCAAATATTTTGGGCTAAAATATGCAACAACGGTTCCTAATATGAACAATAGTTTTTGATATGGACCTTTGAGATCATTAGTAATTGATTTTGAGAAAGATTACCTAAATAATCAATAAGAATTCTGCCAGATGATACCCTACCTAATGGGTGCCCAGGCCAAGTGATACCATATGGATATTTCCATGCTGAAACTATGCTATTTTTCATACCAGGATAGTAATTTCTAGTGTCTGCATATGAATCTCCAAAAACAAAAAGAGTTTTTGTTTCATCTCTACTGCATATACTTACAAAAATAATGCTTCAATCAAAAACTACAATAAAATTATATACAAATTTTGCAACAAGAAAAGTAATTATCAATCATTACCCATTAAAACTAGCAGAAACACCAACAAGACTGATGACATTTTAGTAGTCATTTTTCATGACCTTCTACATCTACAGTCAGCAAAGTTGATTGTTTGGTTTATATGGAAAAATCATCTGACTTGTTTGGTCAAGACCAATGTCTGCAAATTTTTCAAAGACCTTCTGGAGGATTCAAAATTAGAAGCTTGAAGACTAAGTTTACATTAAGGTATGATGCTATAATTTCTTCCCTTTTTTCATATTTTTCGTGGAACATGCTACTTTATGCTAAAACCTTCATACCAATATATAATAATTGACTAATTAGTACTGATCTTTATATCTATATCATCTAACATATTTGATAATTTTCATAGGTTGTAGGACACATCAAAGGCAACAAAGGCGAGGCTGAAAAAGGTTGGGTAGCATAGACTTGGCTCTGGGGGATATTCAAAAATCAAAGCACATGTTGTAAGTAGCAATAAATGAATTGAAAAGAAAAATTATTTATAAAATGCAAATGATTTTGTTAATTAATAAAAAAATCTAGGGCACTAATTTTAATCTAGAGGCCATGGAAGAACACAAAAAAATTGCATTCAAGCAAGGCTATGCAGTGGTGGCTAAACGCCTATGGCAAGCTTCCATTGCCCCAACTGAATAGTCTCCTGCATCATGTGCACAGGTAAATATGCCAAAAAATATATTAGAAATTGAATACTTGATCAATAATTTATTTGATAATAATGTGCATGACATTGCAACGTAGCTTGTTAATCGTGACATAGATCATACGCAGCATTATAAAGCCCCTGATGTGCATTGTACTATTGATGGAGGTGCTCATTTTTTATTTAAAACTAATTATGCAATTATTAATACAATTTAGTATCTCTAATTGAACTTGGTGTAACCTTTTTGTGTTGAGGATATAGAATCATGTTGTGTTGAACAAGTGCCAGAGGATGTTTAGACTGATCAGCAGGAAGATCATGTCGCACATTCAGGTAAAGAAAATCTATGTTTTGTTCTTTTAAATTAATTTTTTGATTTATAGTTCTTTTACTTAAATAAAAACTTGTAATTCACTAATATAAAATGGTGTGAATTTAACTCATGAAGTACTTGTTATTGCAGGGGACCCCCCTTTGGTGTAGTGGCCTCATGATGTTCTTGAACGGATGAGGAGGAGACATGTGTTAGAACTAGTAGAGGAGGGGGATGATGAGGACATTGATATTCCTCTTAGAAATTTTATGAAAAAAAGAAACAACAAGAAAGCAAAAAAGATATGATTATTCATGGATGACTTACTCTTGAATATTGTTAATGAATATTATTCATTAATGTTGGGTGCTAATGAATATTGTGTTAATGAATTATTCATGAATGACTTACTCTTGAATGTTGCGTGTTAATGAATTTTGTGTTAATGAATTATTCATGAATGTTGTGTGTTAATGAATGTTATCATGTGATTATAATGATTGAATTTTATATTTCTAAAATGGATGAATTGAATGTTATTAAATGTTAATGGGGAATTTAGAGTGATGTTAGTGGGGGGGTGGGGGTGGTGTTGGGAGAGGCCAAATGAGCTTCCACCTTCACGTGGTTGGCCCTGTTAAGTAGACAATATTTAACTATTCTCGAAACCAAGTGAAGCTCAACCTTGAAAGATAAGCTTATAGTTAATTGTGACAACCAATTAGCGAGTCGAAATGAAGTTCTTTGTTACAGGAACCTTTTTAGTTTTTAAAGCACGATGTCATGTTTTAATATTGTATAGTTTTTTTTCTTAAGTTAAAGTATTCTTTTACTATAACAACATAATTTATGACCATTTTAGTAACTATTCTAACATCGCTTTATGACAAATCCCGTTTTGACAAAGATGGCGATAAGTGGTACTGGCTATTCCTTGGGAGATATGATTGCACATGTTTGTATCTTAACATCATTTACATGTGGTAGAAATGCATACTTACAACCATTTCATTCTACATTTAAAAAAATTGATGATAATATTGCTTGTTTTAATTTATATTTTTGTCTATAGTCATTATAAATGTTGCAAACTTAGTCAACTTTTATAGGCTATGAAGAACATAGTTGAATACTACAATAATTTTTTGGTTAGGAAATGATAGCGATTCTTCTAAGCCAAAAGATGAGACAACTATGTTTCATCTTAAGATGGTAGTGGAGTTATTCATGTATGATTTCTTTCTTTAAGGGTGATTTGGATGTTTGACTAGTTCTAACTATGTTGCTATAGTGCCTATTCAACCTTGTTGTGTATACCAATTTTTTGTAGTGTAAAGTATATAATCAACATCTTTTTGTAGCTCAAATGTTTAGATGGGTTGGAAAATACTCTATCCACATGCATATTCCATAGTAGACTACCTTTGCTTGTCTTTGGTAACCTTGGTTTCTAGGGCTTTTTGCTCTGGTCACGATCCTTCAAACTGTTTGGTTATAAAAATATCTTGTGCCAAGATAAGTATTGAAAATTTGAAGGTAGTTTGACAATAACTCATAGCCATTGTTTTTTAATAGGATCAGTTGATTTTGATTTTAACTAAATAAGTAACCATCTCTAGTAGTTTTTGTCTGAAGTATGCTAACAGTTGTTTCTTTTTTGTCCTATGTTTTCAGTTTAGAAATGCTTGTTGGTCCTGATGGTGAGCTTCCTGATAAGTTGTGTAACTTGGAACCATGTCTGATAGAGAATGTT
Source organism: Cupressus sempervirens (assembly GCA_028749045.1). Taxonomy (NCBI): domain Eukaryota; kingdom Viridiplantae; phylum Streptophyta; class Pinopsida; order Cupressales; family Cupressaceae; genus Cupressus; species Cupressus sempervirens. The sequence goes on along the minus strand of CM053791.1, from coordinate 86,365,599 downwards.
AGCAATGAGATAATGGACTAGGATCCCAATGTTCAGTGGGATGATATTGGTAAATTTAATATGGCTGAATGAATTGATGATAATATTATTCATGTTTATTTCTATGTACCCATTAACATTAATATTTATTTTTCCAAAATTATACTGAAGTTGGGTTAGAGCATGCCAAAAAGTGTGTGACGGAAATTGTCATATGGCCTCTATTGTGACCTAACATCTTTCAAGGCTGTCACTCTCCAGGAAAAAGGCTCCTCTTATTTGGCCCTCATGTAAGTCAATTTGATTTATTCTCTGTTCTTTATATGTTGGAAATTCATTTTTGTTTACAATAAAGTACATTTAATTTTCTCTTAGGGTACTAGGAAAACAATGATTGGATAAGCTATGGTAGGAGAAGCCAAAGCTACTTTCTTTTATATTTATACTGTATACACTAATCTAATGTGCTAGAAATACTAATCTAATGAAAGCATTTACACATTAAACTAACATAACATATAAGAGAGACAAAGAGAAGACAAAATCAAATGAGAATGTGAGCCATGGATAGGCTCTCTCAATGAGATTTGTTCTCTTGTTTTTGAGATGTGTCTATGTGTAGATTGGGGATGTATGCTCAAATGCTCAAAGTTGCTTCAATGGTGGAGATGGATAATAGCAAATTGTTAGCTTTGTGAGCTCTCAATTTGGCATTATAAGGGTATGGGTATGGCTTTTGGCTCTCAAAAGGGCATGGTAACTTTAGCTCAAAGATTGTTGATTAAATGGCTTGGGATGGGATTCAATGTATAGGCTAAGGGGTAGAGGGATGGAGGGCTTAGATGCAAGGATGGATGAAGGCTTAAGGAGGGCTAGGATGTACTCAAAGGAGAGCACATGGATTGTGCTTATTTAGCACCAATGGGAAGGTGACACTTGTCACAAAGAGGATGAGTGTGAGAGAGTAGGGTAAAGGGTTGGTTAAAGGCATGATGAGTGGGGTTGAGTATGTAAGAGGGATGTAAGAGGAATGAGTGTGGAAGAGGGAAGAGTGTGGAAGATGGATGTAAGAGTCATGAGTGGGCTTGTAAGAGTCTTTTATGGTTTGTAAGAGCACTCATGACTTGGTGGTTGGGATTTTTGAGGGGAGACTTTGGTTTGGATTAGGAAAGTCTTAAACTTGTTTAGGGAATGTGAAAACATTAGGGGATGGATTAGGCTTGGGTTTAGGATTATATTAAGGATGTTAGAGATGTGCAAGTGGATGACATTAATGAGGGTGGGTGAGTTAGTGGCTAAGCTAGGTTAGCATGGTTGGATGGGGTGGATTAGGCTAAATGGAGGATTAGGGATAGGTTAGGGGATTTTGGATTTGAGGATTTTATTTATCAAATAGACTTATTTAATAAATGGGGATTTTTGGAATTAGATAGAAGAATAGGATTTAATTGATAAATAATAGGTTTATTTGATTTATCAATTAGGACTATAGATGATTAATTAAATTAATCAGCTAGGGATGGCAAAGGATTAATTAAATAAGAATTTAATTAACGATGCCTTTAGAGATGTCTAAATTAGATTACCAAAGTGATGTAATCAAATTTAGGTGTCTACATATGCTAGTTCATTGAAGAGTAAGTGGCTAAGTTCCTAATAAAATCATGCTTTCAAGTTCTTTTATTGTTTTGATTCTTGAATGCATAAAGCCTTGTATAATTGTTTTTCTAGGGAAGCACTTGTGCTTAGCGGAAGTCTTACATAATAAAGATAACATCAAAAAATATAACAAATGGTTTATGTTTGTGAGAAATTAGACACATATAAGGATTGCATGTGCAGGTGCAATTTCTAAAGCATATACGATGGCAGGAGTCAATGACCAACAAATTTCAATAACAAAAAAAAACATTTTCCTATGATTGATTGCTGGAATTAAATATTGATTTAAGGGAAGAGCACAAATTGAAAGAGGGTATTGGGCATCTATTATCATTTACTTTTCTATTTTGGGTGAAAATACAATACTGTTAAATTAGGGTATTGGGCATCTGTTATCATCATATTAGAACATGGTAAATGGTGTGAAATTGCACTTTCCTTAGTTGTGGTTGCATACCTACTACACTCTTTCATTTGAAAAATGAATAGAAATACCATATCTAGTAGCTTCTCTATGTTGTATTCATTTATTGGTAATGATTCAATGTCATTCCCTTTTGATGGTAGCTTCTAGAGTTTCATTTAGTTGTAAGGTGTGTCTTATCTTTTCAAGTTTGTATACTCCATTTGGTAGTTTGGTATTAATTGATGATGTCTGGGATCTTCTACCTTCACTATAGTCTTCATCTACATCCAACTTGTTATTTGATATTTTCCATGTTATCCTCTATTTCCATGGTCTTTAGCATGATTGTGTATTTTATCTATCTAGTTCAAAAACTCTATGTGCCTAAGGTGGAAGTCATTTAGAACTAACAGTTGGAGAGATCATGTTTCCCCTCATAAAACTAGAAAATTTCACGAGTTTAAGGTCAAGAAGGAAGAAGTGGTAACACTTTGAGTAGCAAAGTATGCTTAAAGATACATATTTAGTTGATTCTTTGGTGAAGTCTCTTATTTCAATTCAATTGATTTTGGTTGTCAACCAAATTCCTAACTCCAATGTATATTGTATTTCAGTGCTACATTTTCATAGGGATGTAAGTAAAATGATAGTTGATTACTTTAGTTTTATCGATGCAGTTGAACTACGAGTGCCTTTTGTGTTCTTGAGAAATTGAGGTGTCAATTTTAAGGCAATTTTTTGTTTCTATAACATACAGTTAAATTACTAGAAATATTTCATTTAGATTTCTAATTGATAGATTGTTAACTTTTCATGTCATTTACTACTTTGGTTGGGTAGTTTTCCTTGCATTTGTAAATCATAAATCTTGTTGCAGTCTTTAGCCTAATGATAGTTTGGTATTACATCGAGGGTGATAACATAGTTGACTTAAAACTTTGCATTAAACAAAACATCAAGGGATAATATTTGAATTGTGGATATTTGTAAATTATGTTGGTTTTAGACATAGTTATAGTTATAGTTATATATGTGCTCTTATGATGATGTGATTGGGACTGTAAGTTTTTTTGTCACGTTTATCTGTTTGAAAAATAGATGAAATTATTGGCTTTCATTCTTGATAAATAATTCTTTCCTAATTTTATTCTTCCCTGCAGGAACCAAAATTTAGGCGCGCTATGCCAATTATTGCAAAGGTTTTGCTCTCATAGGAGCCTTTTAAACTGCACAAAATTTGAGTTGTAAAGTATAATTGCTTGGTGGAGACTCAAGATATCATGCACATTTGTTCCTCCTTCCCATTGTTTTGTATGAAATAAATCATGTGAAGAACAAAACAATTGTGTGGAGGTAGAAATGTGCATGATACCCTGACTCTCATGCACCGAGCAATTGCGTTTTAGAATCAAGTTTTGTGCAATTTAGAAGGCTCCTATGAGAGCAAAGCTTTTACAATAATTGGGATAGCTCATCAAAATTTCTACATATCTTGGTCTCAATTTCGATGCGAATGCAAATAAGAATTGGTGTTTTGGTCACAATTTTGATACCAAACTAGTCACCTTTAACATCGCTTGTATGGAACTGGCGTAGAAAAGTAAGGGGTTTTTGTCACAATTTAGACACCAAATTAGTGTAGGTTTATGTCAAAATTTTGCACAGCGGCACCAGCAAATGACGAAATAATAGTTTAGGTTGGACTAGGGAAATTGATGAAATTCATGTTGGTAAGTCCACCTTTATGAAGTCAAAATTTTGATGCAGAATGTATGTGGAAAAAAACAAACCAAAAAGGATCGACAGCAAGCTTGGTCGCCTTATTGACCTATTCTTGTCAAAATTTTGACCTTTTCGTGTCAAAATTTAGGCCTAAATTTACTAGTGCCTATACCACCTATGTCTAGGATAATACACCCTAACACTAGCCCACATACATAGAAATAAATTTGTCGATCTATGACCACCCAATCCAAATGCTCATCTAAGGAAAACTAACCCCTCTAGATCTAGAACTCAACTTTGAACCTCACTAATTTCTATACAACCCTCTCTTCTATAACAGACCTACTTTTCATCATTGGTGTACCCCACACTAGTAGTTGAAAGACACTTTATACCTCCTCCAAAGTCACTGTCATCTCGCCTATCAACAAATAAAATGTATCAGTATTGTTGTGCCAACGGTCACACATAGATGTCACCATAGCCATGTAGGTTCATGTGTAGACTAGTCTAGCTAGGTATCTCATCCCAATGGCATCAATCCTTGTCCAATCTGTTGGTATGAACTACTCCTTGACACACAACACTGTAGCATGTCACTCTTGTGACACTAAAGCATCAAGTGAATACTGCATCCAAAGAATAACATGATGTTAGATCTAGTTTCCTCTAAACCTTTCTACCTATGTTTCATCCTCCCCCTTCCTCATATTCCCACCAAATCAATAACTTACCCTTTAATCATGTTCCCACAAATAGGTTTGAGTTCCTATGAACCATGTTTACCCTAGCATTCCCACTACTAAATTTTTTAGCAAGATCGCACCCTAACTTTTCTTCATCCCATAAACCCTAACCTTGTTCTCACATTAACTCTCCTGAATTCCACCCCTCCCTATGGAACTACATTCCTGCTAATGGGAATGCTTTCCCACAACCAAGTTCATGTTCCCACAACACCTACGAAGCAAGTTCATGTTCTCACGATAATTGTGACTCAAATTTGTGTCCTCACAAAAATGGCTTCTAACCCCCTTTTTTACCCTTTCCCTCAACCTTTTTGTAGGATCATGATCTTGTTGATCCCTAGTGTGACCTCGCTAGACTCATTCCTATGGGAACTCCACTTCAAAGTTTTGGGAACACTTAAAAATAAACATAAAACATCAAAAATCTAAGTTTTTAGCACCTACTAATAGATTTGGTGTCCATCGTGCTCACACTCATCATACCACATCCTCCTAATGCTCTAGTTGTCCATGCATAGCCATCACATACTCTAACTCAAAGCTCCAAGTCATAATATGTTGACAATAATACGAAAGTAGACAATCCTTTCTAGTCATTCTAGACCCCCTTATAGGCCCTTGCAATGCCATATTTCCCTCTTTGACCCCTCTAGCCTCACTAATTGCTTCATTCATCCTATTTTGGTAATTCTATTACCATTTTATCACTCTTTTAATCTTTCTATGTCTTCTTGCTCACACCAACTTCTTTTACCTTTTCAAGTAGTCACCGAGCTTTGTCTTCTCTCCTCACCACCTTATTGAGAGGGCATCATATAGTCTAGTCTCTCATTTTCTATTCAAGACTAGGGCAACTCTATTTCTTTAAACAAATCTTATTCACATCATTTATATTTGAACTTCTTTGAAATAGCGTTGTCCCAACACTATATCAAAGAGGGGCAAAAAGTAGATACCTAAATTTGATTATACAGCTAAGTAATCTTATTTAGGTATCTTCTAGGGGATTATTGATTAAATATTTTATATTTAATTAATTAATCATCATCCCCTTGTTAATTAATTAATTTAATTAACTATAGTCTAATTTATAAAATTAAATGATAACCCAAAATCAATTTATCAATTAAATCCCTATTCCTCTATTAAATTAAATAAATGTAAAAGGCTATTTAATTTAATCCCACATCCTTGTTTATTAAATAAAATATTTAATAAATCAATCCCAAAACCCTAAACCAATCCTAAAACCCTAAACCAACCCATTCACCATACTAACCCCACTTAGCCAACTATCTAACCCATCCCATCAATGATAAGTTACTTACCTCATAATCCTATCCTAAACTAAGCCTAATCCTCCTCCTAAAAATGTGCACAACTTTAAGCAAGGGTTAAGACTTTATAAACCAAAAAAAAATTCAAAATCTTCCCTCACGCTCTTACATTCCTATCCAAGAGTATTAATGGCTCTTATATGCCAATCACCCTTAAATGCCTCTTACATCCTTCTTCCACACTCCTGCCGTATTACTCTCTTTGACCCTCCACTTTGACCACCCAATCCCCTTGTGAAACTTGTCACAAGGCTAGAGCATTTGAAGAAGCACAATCCACGTGCTTCCACCTCCTTGCACCCTATCCCTTCCTAACCAATATCTCATTCTTTCATCTTGACCCTCCATCTCACTACCCCTTAGCCTATAAAGTCGACCCTTCCCCTCTAGGAAATCATCAAATTTTAATGCAAATTAGTAATGCTCCATTAGCCACCACAGCATAGGTATTGCATCCTTACCATGTCAAAATCCATCCACACCTCCATTTTTGAATCCTTCACCCATCTCCATTCTTGATCACAAACCCACCACTTGAAGCTTGAGAACATATGAGCACACATCCCTCATTGCTGGACAAATCAAAGTATCAAGGTTATATTTGGGGAGCTTACCATTCTTGGTTTTTCTTCCTCTATAATGTTCCCTTAGTCTAATCATACATGTTTCTAGTTATTTAGCCTTTGAATGTTATATTAGTTATTAATGTTCTTACCATACTAGATTCTATAGTATACAATGATCTTGTAGGAACCTGATTGTAAAGATGGTTCAAGGTAGAGGAAATGCTAACAATGTTATATTGGATACATTGAGACAAATTACAACTAGATTAGATTTTATAGAGACAACCTAGAGGAGAGGAGTGCATCTTGATGATGAAGAAGTAGCACCAAATCCTAATCCAAAACTTGGAGAAGATCAAGATGAGGCAAGATTGTTGAGAGTATTATCTAATTCAAAGCTTATTGTAGAAGTTGTTCCTTATGATAGAAAATTGGACATCAATTTAGTGTTGGATAAGATCTCTAATATGGAGAAGTTCTTGAGTATGAAAACACTCCTCATAATAGGAAGGTGAAAATTGTGGTTCCTAGATTGAAGGGTCATGCCTCACTGTAGTGGGAGTATTTACAAACTAATAGACAAAGGAGAGGAAAGGAGAAGATCAAGACTTGGACAAAAAAGGAAAAAAAAGGTGACGAACAAGTTCCTTCCTATTGATTACCAAGTTAGCTTGTTGAGAAAGATGCAAAATTTGAGACAAAGGGACATGATTGTGAAGGAGTATATTAAGGAATTCTATAGATTGAACATTAGATTTGGATATGTGGATGATGATGATGAGAAAATTGTAAGGTACATAAATGGATTGAGCTATGGGATTCAAGATGAGATAAGTTTTGTGGAATTGCAAAGTGTGGAAGAAGCATATCAATATTCCTTGAAAGTTGAGGAGATCTTGACAAAGAAGTATGAACAAAGATAAAGAAGTAGAGGTGGTAGATTCTAGAGAAGCATAGGTATATCTAATGGAGAAGGTTGTAGATTTAACAATTCTATGTAAGATAAGGGAAAATCTAAATGGAAGAGTGATGACAAAAGAAAGACTGAGTGAAAAGGTGGTGATACTTACCAAGGAGGTACTAGTTCTTACCGAGAAATAGGTAATTCTTATTCTAGAGATGGTTTTTGCGGTAATTGTTTGAGATGTGGTAAAGAAGGATAGAGATCCTCTAAAAATGGGAAAGGTACTAGAAATGTTATAGTTCAAGGTGACACTAGGGTTCACCAAGTGGACCTAAGGCTAGGTAAAATTTAATGGTGAGAAGAACCTTATGTAATAAGGGAAGTGATGAAGAATCTATCATTAGAAGAAGTCTTTTCAAGACTAGATGTAAGATGGATAGAAAATGTTACAATGTGATCATTGATCATGGAAGTTATACAAATTTGGCATCTAAGGAGCTGGTTACATAATCACAATTGCAAATGCTGAAGCATCCTAAACCCTATCATGTTTCATGGATCAAAGATGAGCATAAGATATTGGTAAGTGAAAAATGAACAATGTATTGTGAAGTTCAAGATTGGACATTATTTTGATAAAGTTCTATGTGATATTATGCCTATGGATTATTTTCATATTTTTTTGGGTAGACCTTGGCAATATGATACATATGCTATACACAATGGAGGATTGAACCAATATACTCTTTGGGTGAATAGGAAAAAGCAAATATTGTTGTCTTTGATTGAAAGTCTAGATGAGGTTAATTTTACTACTATGAGAATTTGCATGCTTAATGGGAAAAAAATTGAAAAAGAAGTAAAGAAGGATCAAGTTTATTTTTCTATAATTCCTAGGAAGCTGAGTTGTACTAGTAGCAGTCGAGTAACAAAAATAGTGGTGATTAACATCTAGTGATGGTCAAGTTGCAAAAACTGGTAGAAGTCGAGTATTTGAAAAAATTGAAATTTTTTTTGAATGAATATAAAGATATTGGTGTAGAGGATATTCCTGATGGTTTACCACCAGAAAGAAGTATAAGTCATTATATGGATCCGATTGCTGAAGCTAGTTTTCCAAATAAATCACCATATAGATTGACACATATAGAGAATGAAGAACTTAACAGACAAGTGCATGAGTTATTGTAGAAAGGTTTGATCAGATAAATTTTGATTCCATGTGTTGTACTGACTATATTAGCACCTAAGAAGAATGGAAAATGGAGAATGTGTATTGATTCTAGAGCTATTAAAAAGATCACAATAAAATATAGGTTTCCCATGCCAAGGATGGATGACATAATGGATTTTTTGAGTGGAGCAAAGTATTTTACCAAGATTGATTTGAAGAGTGGTTATCATCATATTAAAATTAGAGAAGGTGATGAATGGAAGACTACTTTCAAGATAAAATATGGTTTGCATGAATGGTTGGTAATGCCTTTTGGTTTGAATAATGCACCTAGTACTTTTATGAGGTTGATGAATAAGGTTCTCAAGATATTTTTGGATAATTTTGTGATTGTTTATTTGAATGATAGTCTAATATTTAGTAAGAGTAAGGAAGAACATATAGAACATGTTAGACAATTTTTGCAGATATTGAAAGAGGAGAAGTTGATGATTAACTTGAAAAAGTGTTCTTTTGTGCAAGAGGAGATTGTGTATTTGGGATTTGTGATTTTAGCTAATGGTTTGAGAATGGACCTTGAGAAGGTTAAAGTAGTTTTAGAATGGCGTATACCTAAGAAGGTAAGGTGAGGTAAGATCATTTCATAGTTTGGCTAGTTTTTACAGGAAGTTTAAAAACAATTTTAGTTTTATTTGTAATGCTATGATTGAGACCATGAGAGGAGAAAAAAATGATTTCAAGTGGACACATGGAGCTGATAATAGTTTTGGGACTTTGAAACAAAAGGTTGCTACGTTACCTACATTGTCTTTGTCTGATTTCAATAAGGTATTTCAAGTTGAATGTGATGTAAGTGGTAGTACAATAGGAGCCATTTTGAGTCAAGAAGGTAAACATGTTGCTTTCTTTAGTGATAAGTTGAATGATGCTAGAAGGAAGTATTTTGTGTATGATCAATATTTTTATTCAATTTTTCAAGCCTTGAAGAAGTGGAGACATTATTTGATTCCTAAGGAGTTTGTGTTGTATATTGATCATAACGCTTTGTAGTACTTGGGATGTCAACATAAATTGAATCAAAGACATATGAAGTGGATTGAGCACTTGCAGAGTTTCACATTTGTGATTAAGCATAAGAGTGGAGTTAGTAACCAAGTTGTTGATGCATTGAGCAAAAGACATTCTTTTTTGACTAGGATGAAGGTTGAAGTTCTTGGTTCTAATGAGATAAAGGAGTTGTATGATATTGATCCTAATTTTCTTGAGGTGTGGAGAGAGTGTAGAGCACCAAATCTATCAGATCACATGAGCAAGTATGATATTTCATTCAAGAAGGTATGTTGTTCAAAGGAATTCAGTTGTGTATCCCTAGAAGTGATATGAGAGTTAATAAGGAAAAACATAGTGGTGGATTGGCTAGACATTTTGGAATTGATAAGACTATGAGTTTTCTTAAGGATAAGTATTATTGGCCATAGATGTATAAGGATGTTCAAAAATATGAAAATATCTGTGGAGTTTTTCAAGTTGCAAAATGAGTAAGTTAGAATACTGCTTTGTATACACCTATTTATGTTACTAAGAAACCTTGGAGTGATGTTAATATGGGTTTTATTCTTGGATTACCTAAGACAAAAAATGGGTATGATTTTATATTTGTTGTTGTGGATAGATATTGTAAGATGGCTCATTTTATACCATGTAAGAAGACATCAGATGTTGAGCATGTTGTTGATATTTTCTTGAAAGAGATTGTTAGATTGCATGGATTACCAAGAAGTATTATTATTGATAGAGATAGTAAGTTTTTTGGTTACTTCTGGAAGACTTCAAGTGGAAGAAGATGGGCATTGAGTTGAAGTTTAGTTCTACATTCTATCTATAGATAGATGGATAGGAAGAGGTTGTTAATAGAAGCTTGGGTAATTTTCTAAGATGTTTAGTTGGAGATAAACCACATAATTGAGAGTCAGTACTAACACAAGATGAGTTTTCATATAATAATTTTGCGAATAGGAGTACAGGGAAAAAATCATTTTGAGATTGTTACTGGAATGCAACCTAAAGGAATATTTGAATTGAGGGATGTTTCTAGTGACAAAAAGAGGAGTGTTGCAAGGGTAGAATTTTTTGATTTTATGGATTCTTTGCATAAGGAAGTGAAGTTGAGGTTGGAACAAAGTAATCAAAATTATAAGGAGAATGTTGAGAAGTCTAGAAGACATCAGTTTTTTGAAGTTGGTGACGAGGTGATGGTTCATTTGAAGAAAGGTAGTTTTCCTAGCAGAACATACAACAAGCTAAAGATGAAGAAGTTCAGACCTTGTAAGATTTTGATGATGTTTGATGTGGTAATGATTATGAAGTTGAGTTACCTGATGACATATATATATCTCCTATATTCAATGTTGCTGGTTTGTATAAGTACCATAACTTAGATGATGAAGTTGTTGTATAAGATGATTATCCTAAGAAGCAAATTGAAGAGGTTGAATAGGTATTGAGTCAAAAAGTTAGTAAAAGAAGAAGAGGGGAAGATTACTATGAGTATTTGGTGAAGTGGAAGAACGTACCAATTGAAGATACTACATGGAATTCTCAATCTGAGTTGGATACAACTCAAGTTGTGACACTTGTATGATTAAGAAGAATAATTTCTTTGAACCTCAGTTATCTAATGCAGAATCATGGTTACATTGCTATCCTACATGTTTCTCTTGTTTCTAAGTTGTTTTTGAGTGCCTTGTTGATGTTGAGCTCTTAGTTGTTATTGAGTGCCTTGTTGCTACTAAGCTCTTAGTTGTTCTCAAGTTCTCTATTGTTTCCAAGTTTTTAGTTGATGTCAATTCATAGCTGATGCTAAGTTCATGGTTGATCTCAAGTTATATGTGGTTTTTGAGTTTGTGATTGATGTCGAGTACTTAGTAGTGCTAAGTTTTTGTATGCATTAAGCATGCCCAAGTGCCATTATTTTCCTTGGTCCTTCTTTGGTTGAGTTTCTTGTGTCTAGTTCAAGACTAAGTTGACCTTGTGCTTTGATTTCAACTTTGCATTTTATATTTGTTGAGAACTGACTTGTGGCTTGGTTATGCATTTAATGTAAGAGTTTACTTAGTTGTTAATTTGTAACAGGCCAACTTATGACCATACAATTATTTAAGGGGGTCTTGGGTAGAGTCTTTAGATTAGAGAAGTAGTTTGAGAAGGAAGAGTCAATAAGAGTTGGAATGCAAAGATCATCATTGAAGTCTAAATGGTAGTGTTGGCTGTAACCCAAGAGGCCTTACAATTGGGCATGTATGGTGATGATTTGAGGAATCAATAGAGTGATTTTATCTTCTATCTCCTTTGGCTATTGTTCTATGTGTTGCATTTCTATTGTGTTTACTCTTGTAGGTGACTTTGGTAGCTAGGTGTGCCTTTGGCCCTAGTTATCCTTTGGTCTTGTTGCATCAATAAAAAAAATGGAGAAAAATATAATTGAAATTGTACTAACAAAAGGAAAGAGTCCTTTAAGGATTTTTAAAGATAATTAAGATAAAGAAATGATTTTTTCTACAATATTATTTGGTAACATCATCGATAAATATTCATACCAAAAATTTGGAAAATGGAAAATACTCAAATAGAAAAAAAATCTTACCATAAAATGAATCTGTTTTCCAAGACCATGAAAATAATCATAACATAATTCATGTCTACAATTTGGATGAGGTTACATAAAGTTGAACTAAAAGGAACAAAGATCCCAGCAAAAGATTTTAAGTATAAACCCAATCTAGAAAGACTATGCAAAATATGACATTGGTTTTGTTAACTTCAAAAGGATAAGAGTATCTCTAGATTACCTTATCAATTGAAAAAAAAATTACCACAATGATACAAAAACTTAGGCCACCGACTTTTTTTATAACGTTTAGAAGTGCTAAAAAATATCATTAATGCCTACAAGGGCATTTCAAGAGTTGCAAAAATTGTACAAAAAATAAAAAAGTGAACGACAACTCAACATGACAAACAAAGAAAAAATTCATACATATACAGAAATATCCTGTACATTGTTATAGACATAGAATCAATGCAATGAAGAAATTAATTCAAATGACTAATTTATTCTTTCAAAATATTTTAGGGTTATCTATAATTGAATTCCAAAATAGTGGAAATGAACATGACCACTTCCTCTTGTGGATAAAGATGCACCATTTTATAGAAGTGAAAGCAACATAGCCATTGAATAATTAATAGACAAGTATATTACTTGCAAAACTGAACATCTACCACCCAAATCACGTATGACAGACAAAAAAATGTAGAAACTTAAGAAAGAAAACTTAAAAGTTTAACTTTCCACTTCCACCAATGAAGAAAATCATAATTCGTGAGCCAACTATTGGTTCCTAATTTAACAGTTTTGAAAATGACCAAGAAACCAGAGAAATGCATCTAAGGCTAGAAAATTCCTATGATGAATGCATGTGACTGCAGTCTTGGGCCAACTATAAGGCATAACTCCTTCTTCACTTTAGGCTCTGCAAGACCTAGGTGGGTGGACCTTGAGGTTCTAAGATATGGTACTAGTGCATTTAAAACATAAATCTGAACCTAATTATTGTAGATGTAAACCCCTATATCTCCTAATAACTCATGTAATAACATAGATCTACAATAGAAAATTGCAAATCTATAAATCTCATAAGTTGAGTGCGGGTTAATTCCTTTCAGCCCACTACAAGACATGAAAAATTGAATTTATTTGAATAAAATGATTTTTGCAAATGACATTCATATCATCTTGCATCTAATTTAATGATCAGTGCCTTATCCATTGAAACATAGAATCATTACCAGCAGGATGACCTAACTAGATTGCATTACAATCAAGTTTGTCAACTAAAATCCCCAAATCCCATGCTTATGAAATATCCCCTTCATGCACCCAGAAACCCTACCAGAACGATGAAGCATTTACTTGACTGCTTGATTCAAAGGCAACAAAGATTTGACATACAACTCATCCAAGCTACCTTAAATCAAATGAACATTATCCATTTAATCCCAAAGTTAATAACACATGAAGAATTAGGAGACAGAATAAGAGAACTCAGATAACTCATGTAAATCCCCTGTTGTTTTCATCCATGGAAAGACTGAATACATTAGACTGGTAAAGCTAAATGAAGCTCAAGATATGTCACATAATCTAGCATCAAATTCCTATATCTCAAACAACAATACATGACATGAACTGAAAATCTACGCATAAACAAGTGTGTGGCCTTCACTACTAGAGCTCAGCTTAATAGACAAGAAGCAAAACTATCAACAACCCCTGGTTTCAATAGTAGAACTAGAACCTTGCTGGTATTACCTAGAGCAAACTACCAACAACCTCTAAAAGAGAAGAAGGAAGGAAGATATAGAAAAGAAGCAATTCTTGGATTGACTATACAACTGACAAGTGTCCCTTTAGAATTCCTTCCCAAGAAGCTGAAAAAACCTCTCTCTACCTTCTCTCTATAACTGCTAATCATATCTTTTCTATTTTACCTCTCCAAATCCAAAATATCTCAACAAAGACAAATATCTACTAATGAACCCCGATATGTGCCAATTTATCAAATTAAAGCCAAAACATCACAAAAACTCAAAATAATCTATTACAATAGTCACTGAATACTTTCATGATGTTTTTCCACTAAATTCTGCAACTGGTGACTTGAAACACCTGATAAAACATGCCATTCAATCTCTGAGAGAAAAGATTTTGTAACATGAACCAACTACTTCCTATGCAAAGACTAACTACATAATCAAAAAAATCAAATTCTCCCAATTCTGGTGATATGTAATATCGCATATGTAGCCTTCGAAAAACCCCCTGAATCTCAGTTTGAAAAAATGTCCCTCTGTTAAAAAACACAGGTCTGCAACATTAAATTCAAATTTTTAAAAAAGTCTAAAGTATAAACTCTAGAAAAAAGACCTTTTTAAATTTAAAACTTGAACCTCAACATGCACATCCTTTTTGAAAAAATAATTTTAAAATGACCATTTAAATTTATTTATTTTTTCCTTTATGCCTTCAAATTCATGGTCGACCCTCTATTTGATCGATGCCACGTGTCATCTCGTGATTGGCCAACTTTGCACACTTGCCACTGAATTACGATGTCACCATCTGAGTGGGCCCGCTAACACATGTCAATAGCCCACTTACCCGCATTGCTTAAACTTTAGGCACCTTCGAAAAGCAGGCATGCACTGACCGTCAGATCATGACACGTGTTGAGATCTAGTGGCTCCATCTTAAATTGCCCTTAATTTCCACCTCACAGTGTGCGGGACCCACTACCACGTGGTGATGTCTCACATTCCCACATTCTTTATCGTGTGTGCATATTATTATTGCGGGTATACCCCCACCGTCTAATTCACCACTTGGTGCGATCTCGTGCCACAACACCACATCAGCATATGAACATGTTTGTCTAAAATTTTGCTGGCGCCATCATCCAACTAGCGTCCACATCACTAAGTCAGCTATAGGGGCCCCACACATGTGCCTCAACTTTCAAAAGCCTCCAACTTCACTTCATAATTCATATTGTGTGCTATTATATTTAAATAGAAAAAATGCCCACCATATGGGCAATGTGGGACTAAAGAATTGCTTCTATGCCGACCACTACAACTCCAACAGCTGCCCCTATTTTGAATGCATTTCATCTTCTCATAGTGAGGGTGTCCTTCCCTTTTTTATGTGACTAGGTACTATCTCTTTGACTGCATGATGTGTTGAAATATCCGCAAGGCATTCTTCCCATTTCATGGTCTTCCTTCTGCTTTCTTCTATTTGCGTGAATCTTCCTACTTCAGACAATGGTCTACTCTTCATACTTATGTGGGAATGATGGCGAGTTTCCCATATGTTGATTTTTGTGGTGGGGTGTGGCCTCCAAGCCCTAGATTGCTACCAAACGTGGCTAACTCCATTTTAAAATGTGGGCTACTTCACTTGAATGTTGTAGAGCTACTTTTGCTTAGGCATGAGCTGCTTGTAAATATCCTCTAATGTACTTATGGGGTTAACTTTGCTCCTTATGTGCATAGCTTGCTTCCTTTCTAAACTCTATAAATTTAACAGTTAACCATGTCAACTATTTTGAGAATATCCCAATATAGAAACTGAGGTTTTAATTTTCAAGGACCAATTAAAATCACATACTAGTGCCTCCTCATATTTACCCTCATTTTCTTATTAATGTTTCTTTATCTCGTAGAAGCCCACATGATCTTTAAATGGTTGTGCACTCATACTAGAAAACACAAATGCCCACTATAAAGCTAACTAATAATCACATTACTAAATGTTGTAATTTGGTATGTCTCTATAGATGTTCATGTAATTGACAACATAGTGAACAAGTTGCCAACCAAGATCATGGGCTCGATATTTTATGATATAGAAAAAGAAATCCACAGTGCAAAAATGTGAAGCAAATGGACTAAAATGATAAGGCATAGGTGCAATTATATTCAAGTGTACCCTCATTACCCTCCATCACACAACTGCGAGAGTAATTGGATAAGATGTGCACTTTGCAAATGAATGTTTTCTTTCTCTTCAGCTCACCTTGCAAATGAAAGACATCAAGTGCAAATGGATCCATATCAGCTCTGTATGTGAGTGTGATGGATTTTAACATATCTTTCCCAACTAGTACATTGCCCAACTATTGATGTGTCATGTGTCTCATAGATGTGGGCATCTCACTCAACTTGTATTGGATGTACCTCTTTTACTCTTTTTATAAAATTTATTCTTCTTGTACTCAGATCCCAATTTTAACATTATTAAGACACCCTCAGGATTCTATGAAGCTCAAGCTCATCTGATGGAATCAGTCGGGCCCCAAAGTGGGTTCGGCTAAAAAAACTTCATTTCCAAACAACTGATATGCAAATTGATCCCTCAACCTTCTCAGATAAACTGGAATCCAATTCAATCACTTGAACCATCAATTAAAACTCATTTTTCCATTAATATGCACTTGTCACTTTTGCGTCAGGAGGTTCTTTGACTGGCCTTAAAAATTGATCTGAACACCTGACCGGGCTCTGAAAATTGACCCACTAATTCTTTGTTCTACACACTTGCACCTTGCCAGGTCTTGTCTCATGATGAACTCAGTGTCAAAAGATATTCATTGTCAAAGTTGACCTCTCAAAATTATGTGCAAGTAAACAAGTTAGAAAATAACAAACTGGGTTCAGATTTGGCTTCGAAAACTAGGTGAACTAACACTTGGGAAGACAAAATTTGGGGCATTGGTACTCTATCATGAGGAGAGTATAAACCTATGATTTGGGCTCATGATGAATAGCTGGGCACAAAATGCGAGCAGTCAAAGTGAGCTACTTGGATTTAATGACTATAAAGAATGACAAGAAATTAATTTTTGCGAATGGAATGGACCTGGAAAAGTGTGCATATGGATTTGTCAAGATGTGAAAACTAGCACACTTAAAGAATTTTTAGAGTACAACACAATGGTACAATCCATTCGATCTTACCAATCACAAATTTCAAATTATGACATCATGAACAGGGGTACCAAACAATTTACATTTGCTGACACCAGTAAAAGATAGAAATTGTGTTTGGAATCGTGTTTGAAATCTAATCAAATGGATTTTTCATAAGTTCAAACTTGAAACATAATATGTCTCTAACATCTACAATGCATTGCAAAAGTAATTTTAGCATTTTGGTGAACTGGATCAAAGTTATAGCACGTCAAACATGGCTTCCCAGAATTAGGTGCAACTACACAAATGCACAAAACTATAAATGACCAACTTTGAGGGACTCAAAACCTAGTCAAACAGACTCAAAATGAGTCAAAATCTGAAACATAGATTCTCAGGTATGGACACTAGACACTCCCAAATTGGAAAATTATGAAACATTTCTGAGTGTGAGATATTCAGATGCAAACATGGCCTCCTGTCACTATTTGACACTTTGGTAAAAACGCAGAAATGACAATTACTCAAAACGAGACTTCATGGAATGGCTAGGAATGACAAATTATCATTATGGAAGACTTAGACAGGCTGAATGGAAGGTTCTAGAAGCATTAAACACCTCTTAGGCCTCAAAATGATAGCCAGGTACATGTGCATCAAAAAGCATTTATAGGGTTCAATTTTCTCAATGGTACTCAAAATTGACCTTGCAATTTTTAGTCCCAACACCAACTAAAGAGGCAATGATGATAATACAATTTTTATAGTGAAAGAGATCATTTCTACATTAGAATAAGAGAACTACAACATAGAATTCTCATTGTAATTTTTTCTGCAAGAAATGCATATTATAAAAAATAAATACATAAATTGTAATAGATCCATAATCACTAAATGTTGTTGGAATTACAATAGGAAAGCTAAAGTTCTGAGAGTGGGGGGGGAGGGGAGTCAGCAAGGGGTGGATCAATAGTTTAAACTTGGACCCATAAAATTTTCACTACATATCCATCTCATACATTTACTAAGTAAACTGAAATACCATGTAAAGCATGTACATCTAAAACATGAAAGCAAGTAAATATTCACACATGCATGACACCAGATATGACTACCCAAAAACCCTCCAATGAGAAGGTAAAATTGGGGTGGGGATGACACCCACAAATCTTCACTACTATAGTAATAAAGTGTATCCAATGAAGGTTACAATGTTTTGACCATGAGGTATGATCTACCCTATGAAAAGTCTACCCTATTAAAGGCTTACAAATATTGTTAGGTCTCACCCTATTAAAATATTTCAACACCATATTAGAAGCATGCTTTTCTAAAGGATTTCAACTCACAATTAAGTAAACATCTTGTTAGAGGATTTCAATACAGCTTGTTAGAACTACTCTGTTAAGAGATTTGATTGATTCACCTACTAGAATGATTCAACAATGATCTTGCAACTAGCACTTGATTTCTTGATAATAGATCACCTCTAAACTTATGTATTCTTGATCCTTCTTGATTAGATGTCTCTTTTTTGTATGTCTTCTCTTCCTCTATTCTCCTTTAATTGATTCTACAATGCAATCTCCAATCATAACTCCTTAGCCACCATGAATGCTATGTTTGTTCATGAAACCTTCTCTATTACTCCTTTTCATTCTTCAGCATTTAGGGTTTTTCCTCCTTAAGAAGACATTGGTAACTTAGGGTTAGGTATGTATCAACAGCTATGATTCATTCATTTTTTCATGTAAACCTTCCCTTTTTCAGATTGGCTACATGTAATTACATTGGGAATCCAACATAAGATTCATCATTATCTCCAAAAAATTTAATTCATCCTTAAGTCAGCTCAAAAATGGTTTACATAGTTATTTGTGCCATTACAAAAAAACTATAACGAAAACTTCTCACTTAGCATTTGAAGTCTCTGATGCTTAGTATACACTAGTCTCTATGTTGTGAATCAGCATCTATATCACTCTACATGCACTATCTACTTGGCTCATGAATCACTTGGCATACACTATCTGCTCAGCACTTGAGTGACTCAGCACATGAGTGGCTCTACACTCACTGTTGATGCAACATGCATTAAAATAGACATGTTGTACTAGGCATGTACTACTTGTTCAACATGAACTAAGTAAATAACTTAAGCGTGTGGACACTCAATTGTCAAAACCAATCTAATATCAACAATCTCCCCCTTTGACATGAGTGTCAAAAATACTTGACTTTACATTAATATCCTTAATCTTACAAGCATAACATATCTCTAACTCAGCTTATGTACAAAACTTTAAAATTTCAAAATTTTGTAATAGCTTGTATACCTGAAAATTTTAACTCCCCCTGAGTTGATAGGTCTATTCTGTATCCAAAATTTTGGACTCTTATTGAGTAAATATGTCTCAACTAATACTCTTTCACTTCATGGTTTGTTTATGCTTGCTCCCCTTAGCATAATTTGTCTTTTCTTTCTCCCTTTTCTTACTCTTCCTTTTGTTTCTCTTATCTTTATTCCTCCCCCTTTGCTTACTCTCCCATTTCTCACTCTCCTTATATCTCCTCCAAAATTCTCTCTATTTTCTCTCCTCTTTTATTTTACTCTCCCCCTTTTTGACACCTATGTCAATGGGCTATACAATTATAGTTTTTTTGTCTAGAAAAGATTTATGGACATCTAGGATTATATTGAGAGTTGCATCCCAATTTTCATATGCTACATCCAAAGACTTGATTTGGATAGCCAGCTCAGTAGAAAGGTAGATTAGGCCATCTAATGTTGAAAGATTTGGGTCTTTCTTCATGAGAGTTTCAGCATAACCTAGTTCCTTGTGAAAAATTTCTATGAGGGGTTAAATTTGTCTAGATGCTAATCAGTTTAGCCCTTATATTGGCTTCATCTTTTGACAATGTAGCTAACTGACTTTGGGTTTTTAACAATTTTTTGAAGTTCTTTTCACTCTAAGCTAGTGTCATAGATAGTTTTGCACCTGGTGAACTAATCTAATTTTCCAAGCTCAAAATGTGACTTCTAGTCTCTTGTGTGAAGAGTGTTGGATTGCACAATTTTTTTAACAATGAGAAGATATTCTCAAGTACCTTCTTCACACTTTCTTCTTTATTTTCCAATGCAAATTGTGTTAGTGCTATGTCACCTAATATCTTTTCATTTACTTTTCTTTGAAATTTCTTTTTTGACCATTCTAACAATTTTAACATTTGTATCTAGGTTTGCATGACTAACCTTCTCCACTATGTTTTTCAATTGTTAAATTAGTGGCTTGGTCTCCTCTAGAGTTGGATGATTGAATGCATCTAAAAAGATGTCTTTGATATCGTGTAATGCCTACTTCTACCTTTTCTCCCTTCTAAGCATTTTCTTATTCTTCTTCCTTGCTAGGGGCTCCTAAAGTATGCCCATCTATTCTATAGTCATTTTATCATAATCATACTTTGGTAGAATAATTTCTTCATCAAGGCTCACATCTCCATATTGTATCACTTATTCAACCTTTGATGAGCTAGGACCCAACACTAAGATCTACAATGGCATTTCATTTGTCCTTGGCTTCTGAAGAGAATAACTTGAAGGTGTGCCAGATATTGGTAAGGTTACCAAGGATTGAATAGCTACTTGCTCTTTCACCTTTGGAGTTAGCTTAGTCTATTCAAGCTTGCCCTTATGTTCCACAATGCCTTGTGATGCATCTTGTGCTTTTGTTGGAGGTGCAAATAAAATTATCTGACCTACTTCACTCTATTCTACTATAGTGCCTTGTGATTCCACTATATTCTGTTCAATTATATTAACCTTTTTAGATGTAGTTTCTAGTATGTTGACCAAAGGTTGTACATGAGTGACTTGAGGGGTGGTAGCAAGTGGTTCTTGTGTATTCACCTTTTCCCTTTTAGTATCAGTCATTATTTTCTATACTTCATCTACACTCACCAATACAAGATTATCACAAATTTTTTCCTATAGTGTGGATTGATCAAGTATCCTCTTGAGATCTTCCTTTGTAAAGGGATTGATGTTCTGAGCTAGGACATCAAAATCATCCTTCACTGATATTGTTTTAGTATTCTCTCCTATTACGTGTTGGCGGCTGACATTAGGCAATTGTGTGTCTTGCACACTTTATTCTTCTTCTTGTTCTACTTCAACTATTACCCTATCATCTATGTGCATTTTAGTTCCTCCCTCAATAGTGTCATCATTGTTATCATCTTCTTCATCATCCTTGATCTCTGTGGGTTCTTTCTTACCTTCCTTGACTTAATCCATATGTAAGCTTCCACATTTGTGTGGACTTCTTAAAAAAATCTTAAATATTATTCCACAAAATGTTAAAGGCTTTGTATTTAGGTGTAAACCTAACTGCATATTTCTTCATAGCCTTATCAATCTTTGCCTTACTGAGTTTAGGCATCACTTGTGCAAGAGATGTCTCTATAATCTGTCTCTCCAAGTTTAGACAATAGTTCCATTTCTACTCAACTCTATCATATAAGCTTTTGGGCATTGAGTTGGCAATCTCTAGTGGGGTAGTCTTGAATTTTTCCATCATGTCATATATAGCCTCCTCCACTTGATTCTTCTCCACTTTACCAAGATTATCAAAGTCTATATGAGAGAATCCTAATAAGTCTACACTATTCTTGACATTTTCACATAGATTTTCAAGATCTAATAGAGGATTGTGACTCACCACTTTGAATTGGTTGTTCTCATCTATTTTTTTTTTCTCCTCATCTCATTTAGCTTGTGAAACATATTTCCTTCTTGGTCTTTTTTTGAACTTTTCCTCCCTACTCTGTAGGCTTTGTCTTCTCTTTATCCTTTTGTAAAGTTGCACATGTACTAACACTTATAGTAGGTTTTGTAGGCTTAGGCTTACTCAGCTTGGATACTTTCTTGGGTTTTGTCATTGGTTGGGCCTTAGCCTTCCTCTTCTTTTTTATATGGGAGTAGGTGCTTCCTCAACTTCTTCTCGCTCAACACCTATAGTAGTTTTAGTCTCCTCTTCCTATTGGTCTTCTCCCATTCCTTGAGTAATTGTAAGTGGTTCTTGTGCCTGAGAATCTTCTTCTTCTTCATCCTCTTCTTCTTCTTCTTCTTCTTCCTTCTCAACACCCTCTCCAAATTTGGTTTTCAACTTCTTCACCAATTTATCCTTCTTCTTTATTACAAAAGTAGTCTTTAGTTCCATGGTGATTTTGGACTTTTCTATTTCATAGTTTCAAAATACCTTGGCATTTTCATCTACTTCTTCTGCAAGTAAAGCTGTTATAGTTGCAGAGGCATCATTCACATTTATTTTGTATCCAAGTGGCCTTAGCCATCTCACACTTGGTGTAGTAGCTTGTACAAAAGTATAGTTAGCATCTACTAGAAAAAAAACATCATCATAATTCTTTTCTACTAGAGATATTGGTATTCTCAATATCTTCTCCATTGACTCCTTGAAGTCTTCAAAATAACTTGCCATCATAGATTCAAAATTTTCACCCAATTGTTCAATATACTAACTAATCTATACTGCTACTAATCTATTGGTTTTTCATGCAACTATGCCAAATGTAGCAAAAGTGTTTTGCACATAAAAGAATATGCATATCAAAATAGAACCAAATTCACATTATGCACTCTTTGTCTTCCTTATTACTCCAAGGTTCTCAACTAGTTGTTGTAGTTGCAATTCTACTAGATCATATGTGTGATTTTTCTTGACAATTTTATATCCCACATCCACTGCTATATAGGGCACACTGTTCAATCTATAGGATTGATAAAATTTGTGTGAAATAACCCTTACTACAAACTCTATCAAAGGATCAATAATTGTGCCAATAGTCATGCCTATCTTGTTCCATACAACTCTAGTATTCTTCTCAATCACCTATTTTGAATCACTCCTTAGTGTCTTAGGCTGACCTAGGGTTGGATAACTAGTAACCCTATGGATTATCATCTTGGTTATTTTGATAAGTCCATTATTTAGCCATAATAAACTATCATGAATCTTGTTAAGCACCATCCTTATCCATTCTATTTTAAATATATTCGAGAAGTCTAAAGCTCGTGTTAACCCTTTCTTCTCTACAATTTTGAATTCTTCCTTTAGTACACCATTATAATAGATTCTGCCATAAGCTTATCTAATCTCCATATTACCAATGCTATCAATTTTACAATTATAGCATTTCCTAACATTTGTAAGATTAAAACATTCAGTGGTATCATGGATAATGCACCAGAGGGGTCTTTCTTGTAAGAAATGTTAGGAATATCTTTTAATATGGGTTTCTTAACTTCATTACTAACTAGTTAAACATTTAAAACCTCCTTACCCTCTACATCCTTTGAAATAGATGCTATAGTGTAAAAATCGGGTTTAAAAAAATATAAACTATGTAGCTTGGCACTTGATAAATACCTTATAAGATCTGACAAACTGGTGGTGAATCATTGCTCAAACCTTTTGTAATCACTTTGAATGGATTTCTAGATTGCCTTCTACTCCCCTGACACTTTCTTAATTTTGAAATGATGAAAAATGAATCGAGAATTCATATAATACCCTTTGAAACTCTATAATTAATGTTGAGTGCTTACATAGCCATACGCTCAGAATCAACTAATTTCAAGCTCACTTGACACCCATTAGCATTTCATTTTCTTGATATCCATTACAAGCTCAACATCAACTATCTAGTCTATTAGCTTGGTGCCTTCTAGCATTATACTTGGCACACATAGGACATATTTCATGCTCAAAAATTACATGAAAGACTTAAAGATTTTTCTTGAGTTTCAAATAAAATCTTGCATCTTTTTTCATTCTCATATAGTCTTTTTCAGTACTAAGTCCTTTTGAAATTGATGTATGATATAACTTTTGAATATCAGTCCCACATACCTCTTAATTACTTAGTTTGATGAGGTGTGATCACTTGACCCATTGGGTGAAGTGATCCCTTCTCCATTTGATGTGCTCCAACTATCCTTTTTCTTCCATGTCTTATTTATCTCATCTCTGGCATTTTCAACATTCGCCTTGCCTTTGCCTTTATCAAATTCACAACTTAGTGCCTTTGACCTTGTTGAGAAATATCTGTTGATGTAACTAGTCTTCAAATAGCTAAAACATGTGGTTTGACTCAACCACCTCTTGTTGTCACCTCTGAAGTATTTCCTAATACAATTCTTAGGAATATGTCCATATTATTCACAATAATGATAGCTATATCTTGTATTCTAATCCCAATTATAAGAGTTTTCTTACCTTTGTTTTCTTGTTTGATGACCACATGGATTTGGATATGCACTCAAAAGATCTATGTCCATAATTCTAATAAATATAATAATATCTTTTAAATCTTTGTGTGTGCATGATCTTGGTTCTGCATTTATGTGCTTGATGTCCTTGTTTGTTGCACTTATGGCTGTGAACCATGCTCGTATGCTTGACATTCTAATTTATAGTCTTTCTCCTACAGATATTAGTAGTATGTCCTTTCTTACCACAATTATGACAAATAGATTTATAGTTCTTACCTTTTTTGTTCCTTTCTTCAATACTTTTGGATGATTCTCCTTCTTTGGTGCTTGTATATCCCAGTCTAGATGTGTCATTATTGGACCTAGGGGATCTTAGTAGTTGCTCAAAGTATTTGATGGCTTCATTTGGTTTGTTGATACTTTCAAAAAATTCCTTTTCCCTCTTTAGCTCATTTTTTAGTTGTTCATTCTACAACTTCAATGTTGATATCTCAATGTCCTTGACATTCAATTCATATTTGGCATTCATCATTTGACTCAAAGTATCCAATTGCATGTCAAAAATCTTGGTTAGCTCTATTGACTTATCTTCCAATCTGTTGGCCAAAATTCTTTTATCTTCTTCAATCATGGCTTTGTCTTCCATACCTTTCTTTTTCCATTAAGTTACTTCACATAGCAATATGACTTGTGATTATTGTTCCAATTTGAGATTTCCAATTTCTTCTGCTTAGGTTGTGTTCTTTTCCATTAGATATGCAACTGCTACATCAAATTTATTGGAGTCTCCATTGGAAAATAGCTTAGTGGTGCCCATCTATCTATATTATGTGTCATTCTCCATAATAGAAATTTCTTGCCTTCTCCTCAAAGATTTCTTTAGTTCTTCTCTTGATTCATCTTGTTGATGTAGAATGAGTTGTATTTCAATTCCATGATTCTTAATAATCTTTCCCAACTTCTAGACTTTCATTTCCAAGATCTTTTCTCAAAGCCACAAAGCTTCTCTTTCAAAGAATAGGGCTCTGATGCCAATTATTTGAATTAAAATAGGAAAGGTAAACTTCTAGGGGGGGTAAATCAGTAGTTTAAACTTGGACCCATAAAACTTTCACCACATATCCATCTCATACATTTACTAAGTAAACTAAAATACCATGTAAAGAATGTACATCTAAAACATGAAAGTAAGTAAACATTCACACATGCATGACACCAAATATGATTACATAGAAATCTTTCAATGAGAAGGTAAAACTAGGGTGGAGATGACACCCACAAATCTTCACTACTATAGTAATAAAGTGTATCCAATGAAGGTTATAATGTTTTAACAATGAGACATGATCTACCCTATGAAAGGTCTTCCCTATTAAAGGCTTACAAAGACTATTAGGTCTCACCTCGTTAAAAGATTTCAACACCCTATTAGAATTGTGCCTTGCTAAAGGACTTCAACTCACAATTAAGTAAGCATCTTGTTAGAGGATTTTAATATAGCATAGTAGGACTACTCTGTTAAGAGATTTTATTAATTCACCTACTAGAATGATTCAACAATGATCCTGCAACTAGCGCTTGATTGCTTGATAATAGATAAACTCTAAACTAGTGTATTCTCAATCCTTCTTGATTAGATGTCTCTCTAGTGTATGCTCTTTCCTTTGTTCTCCTTTAATTGATTCTACAATGCAATCTTAAATCATAAATCCTCAGCCACCATGAATGCACTATTTGTGCATGCAAACTTCTTTCTTACTCCTTTTTGTTCTTGAGAGTTTAGGGTTTATCCTCCTTAAGAAGACTTTGGTGGCTTAGGGTTAGGTATGAATCAACGGTTGTGATTCATCCATTTTTCCACTTAAATCTTCCCTTTTTTTGATTGGTTGCTTGTAATTGCATTAGGAATCCAACATAAGGTTCATCCTTATCTCTAAAATAATAATTCATCCTTAAGTTGGATAGAAAAAAATATACATAGTTGTTTGTGTCATTACAAACAACTATAAAAAAATTGTCTCACTCAGCATCTAAAGTCTCTGATGCTTGGCATACACTGATCTCTATGCTATGTCTTGGCATCTATATCACTTGGGATGCATAATCTACTCAGCTCCTAAATCACTCAGCATACATAGGCTTCTCAGCACATGAGTGACTTGGCACTTACTGTTGACTCAACATGCACTATAATATACATGTTGTGCTCAATATGTACTACTTGTTCAGCATAAACTAAGTAAATGACTTAAGTGTGTGGACACTCAATTATCAAAACCAATATGAGATCAACAGATGTTGACTATTTTTGCAAAAGAAATCATATAATATATAGAGCAATTCTTTTGCTAAAACACTGTCAGAAATATGGAAAGAAAATACAAATGCACAATTTGTTTGAATGCATACACTACAACAATATATTGTATAGTGTACATCAAAAGAAAGAAAAAGTCAACGATAATTATGTTCAGAATAATCTATAAAGACCACAAAATAAATATTGTTGATGTGATAAAAATGATGACTAAACTTGGCAATGCATTACTCAATATGCTCATATTTCTCTATCACTTCCATTAAATTGGAGCTCAAGGAAGTGAGTATTCATTGATACAAGATAAAAATATGATTGAACCTTTTTCTTAAAACCATCAAAACTATTGGAGAAAAATAAATGAATCAAAAAAAGTAATGTCTAACTCATTACTAGATTACTATCTTACAAGACCAAACACATTTTTTGCATATTTTTCTTGCATAATTTACCTTTGAATATAGAAATTATGGTAATAAATTACATTTTTCAAACAAATTTTTTTATACAATTCATAAACTTAAACAAATATATAAACTTAGAGAATCATTGTAGAGAAAAATTACTCCTCTACTATCCATTCACAATTAGTGAAAAAATGCTCCAGCTTCGTAGTTTTAAAACATGGTGTGATGATCATTTACACCAAAAAATAATAATATAAATGAACCAAGAAAAATATAATTTCAAGGTCAATCATTTGTGGGGTGATCTAAATTATACTATCAAAAAACTAGAAACTAAAACCAACTAAATACACAAAAAATACTTTGTTGAAAATCATGGGTTGCAAGATTATGAATATAACATGTAAGCATGTTGAAACAATCTTAGCAAATAGGAAAAGAATAACCGCTGAAAATGTATTTGACATTTTAAAAGATGTGCACATTATTATAATATCGAGCACTATAAGATGAGAAAATTAAAATCGAAGAGAACCATTATGTTAGATAACTGGGGGGGGGACATTTTAGTACCAAATCAAACTCCATAAACATCAATAGCAGTAACTTCGTGATAACATCCAACTTGACAATTTAACCTTGTAATAGATTTGTTTCAAATTATTATCTCACTATTTCCATATTACTAATTATTAGAAATATAACCTATCTTTTACCTTACTTTTACCTATCTTTTATTTAATAGTTACCAAGTTACAAATTTAAATAAATACCATGAAAATCAACTTGCAACAAAAAAATATTCCCACATTTGACATCATGATTTAACATGGAAACCCTATAAAGGGAAAAACCACCTAGGACCTACAACCCAAATAATTTCACTATTCTAAAGTGAGCTTTGCTAGGAGCCAACCTTTTTGAAGGTTTACATGCACATTTTTATTGTGACCTTGTTAGAGGGTTATAATATAAAGATCATCTAGACCTTATCGCTCCTTGATCGTTTCTAAAGAGTGGCCTATTCTATGGGTGCATTTGGTTTGTGGAATTGTAGAAATCAAGATTTCTACAAGCCTCAATTTAGCCAAATCAAGGTTTTGCAAATCTTGATTACTATTTATGAGATTTTACTTGGATCATTTGTTTCACGATGAAGATGAGTAGGAAGATACTTTTTTATCATTTGGTTCATAAATTGGAATTGGAATTTGATCTCTTAAATTAATTTTTGGTTCATAAAAACCTAAATTGAATCTTGGTGAATAATGATTTAGGGCCACATTAAATTCTAAAAGACAATGATATATACTCATAAACATACCCATGTCTCAAATGGAGAATGACATATCCTAGAAATGGTGAATGCAAGAAAAAAAAACTAATGCAACTTGAAGAACACCAAAAAATGGTGAATGCAAAGCTTCAAGCTAGAAACTTTGAATGGGTTGTAAAGGCCAAACCCTATAAAATGAACAAAATGGTAAAACATCAAAAGATGCATGAAAATTGAAAGTAATGCCAACAAAGTTGAACCAGTCAAAATGGAGAGTGGAATGACTGAAAACACCAAGAAAATGAAAACATAAAGCGAACAAAAGGGTAATGAATATTTTACCCTAACCATGAAATATATTTACATGGGTAGATGTGGAAAAAAGCGGTTGGTTTCCAAAAAAAATTGTAGATAGATGCCAAAAAAATTCTATTTCCATTTTGATCTACTACCCAAAAAGTGAAATTGGGTTTTAAATCTCAATTCCTAGTCTTGAGAGGAAAGTCAAATAACCTAGTTTTGAGGCAAAATTAGAAGTCATGTATTCTAATTCCATTTTTCCAATTTTGAAACAAATGCAATTTTTTTCAAATCTAAGTTATGAAAAAGCCAATTCGTATCACCTTCCACCAACTAAACAAACCTTAAAGGACTTACAAATGTAAATAATCAATGTTACCATATAGGATTTCATAGACTTGTTGGGTCAACTTGGTTAAGAAGATTTTCTACTAAAATGGTAAGAAAGTTACAATCAAATGATCTGTAAGATTTAGCACTACCTTGCTTGTTCAAATATTTGCTTTGCTATATCTTCTTCCTCTTGATCTCTATTTTGTCGACTCACTTCATCACACTTTCTCTTTGCTCTAACTTTTCTTGATACTGTTAGGATTAAACCACGAATAGAAATAACAATTATATGCAAATATATCCAATAATAGAAAATAATAGATCACACAGAAAAGAACACAAGACACCAAGTTTTAAAGTGGTTCACCCAATCCCAGGCTACATCCACCAAATAGCAAGTCTAATATTATTACGATCTAGTGATTATAACTTGATTACAATCTGTAATCCCTTATAGCTCAATACCACTGCAAAAACCAATTTCACATCACAACTCTAAAACAATCCCTAACCCTAAGCTCTTTTATACAAGTATTTTTACCACTTTAGGGTTATAATTAACAATTACATGTCGGCCCAAAATCCTAATAAAATAGGGCCCAAATCTTATTTTTTGGAGGGTGATGTCCCAAGCCCCAAAGAATTTATGAAGTATGTACAATACTTTCTCGATCAGTCACCACAATCTAACAATCTCCCACTTGGGGACTGATCAGGATCCACACTAAACAAAAATCTCCTACTTGTAAATTGATCCTGTAGCTATGCCGCTACTCCATGAGGCTCCCACTAGATCAAATCACCCTATACTCTTCTATTATTTTATTCATGGTCAATCAAGAAGACCAACTGAAGCTAAAGAGGAGTTTAGCTTCTCCCTTATTACTACCTTTGTCAACATATCTACTAGGCTATCATTTGTATGTATCTTCTCTAGTTTTAATTGTCCATCCTCCAAAACTGACCAAATAAAATGGTACTACAACTGTATGTATTTGTTCTTTGAATGTAGAGCTAAATTCTTTGCAAGATGAATGACACTTTGACTATCTATAAACAAATAATTATCCTTCTGAGGGTGTCCCAATTCTTCCAAGAAGAACTAAAGCCATATCATCTCCTTGGTTGCCTCTATAGCAACTACATACTCTACCTCTATAGTGGATAAAGGATTAACCTTTTGTAACCTAGAAATCTAGCTCATGGCTGCCCCACCAATAGTAAAGACATAACCTGTAGTACTCTACCTAGTATTAATATCCCCTGCTAAATCTAAGTCAACATAGCCCTGTAAATCAATAGTAGATCCCCCAAAGTGTAAAAACTTATTATATGTTCCTCTCAAATATCCAAGAATCCATTTGATGGCATTCCAATGCTCAATTCTTGGATGACTCATATACCTGCTAATGACTCCCACTGTGTGTGCAATATCTAGCCTAGTACATACTATAGCATACATCAAGCTTCCTACAATTGAAGCATAGTGTACCTTGGACATATTATCCTCATCTTCTTGTGTCTTAGGATACATCTCCTTAGTCAACTTCAAATGACTAGGTAAAGGTGTGCTGACAGCTTTAGCATTCTCCATAGAGAAACGTTGCAATACCTTCTCCACATAATCAGCCTAAGATAGCATCAATGTTCTATTCTTCCTATCTCTAAAAATCTTCATACCAAAGATTTTATTGCTGCTCCCAAATCCTTCATAGAAAATGCATCTGCTAATTGGCATTTCAGCCCCTTAATGTGATCCATGTTAGACCCAGCTACAAGCATATCATCAACATATAAACATAAAATAATGTAGCTATCATCATCCAACCTCTTAAAATAAACACAATGGTCTCAATGAAACCTATTGTATCAATGCTCATGCATAAAACTATCAAATTTTAGATACCATTGCCAAGGTGCTTGCTTCAAGCCATATAAACTTTTCTTCAATTTGCACACTAAGTTCTCCTTACCTTTGACCTTAAAACCCTGTGGTTGAGCCATATATATCTCTTCATCCAAATCACCATGAACGAAGGTTGTTTGAACATCAAGCTACTCTAAAAGCAAATCTTCAGTAGCCACAAGACTTTAAAAAGTATTGATAGAAGTCATCTTAACAACAAGAGAAAATACCTCATCAAAATCAATGTCTTTTTGTGGTGCAAATCCTTTCACAACTAACCTGGCTTTAAATATTTTCTTACCTCCTTCCTCTTCTTTCAACCTATAAACCTACTTATTATGTAAAGCTCTTTGACCTAAAGGAAACTTGCATAAATCCCATGTCTTATTCTTTAGCAAAGATTCCATTTCATCTTTCATTGTAGACTCCCATTGAATCTTAGCATCCACCTGCATAGCTTCATTATAACATTTAGGTTCACCAACATCATTACGTAAAATTGAATACAAAGAGGGTGAGAATCTTTCTGGAGGTCTAATTTGCCTTGTTGATTGTCTAACATTCACTGGTGTGTGTGATATTTGTTGTTGTAGTTGTTTCACATCATGAGGAATGGTTGGAACATCAGCTTGTGGAGTATCATTCAACACTACATAATCATCTTCTATTGTTGCAATAGATCTTTGTACAATACTTTCTCATTAAATATGACATCTTTGCTTCTTAAAATTTTATGATTTTCAAAATCCCAAAGCCTATAACCAAATTCATTAATGGCATATCCAACAAATACACATTTTTTTGACTTAGCTTCTAGCTTGGTTCTATTTTTTAGAATCTATATGAGCAAAAGCTTCACAACTGAAGGTCTTGAGAAAAGAATAACTCACCTTCTTACCAGTCCATGCTTCCTTTAGAATACGATAGCCCAAAGGAGTAGAGAGACCTCTATTAATCAAATATATAATAGTATTGACAACCTCCACCCACATGTGTAAGGGCAACCCAACATGCAACCTCATGCTCCTTGCGCACTCCATTATAGTCATGTTCATGCGTTCAGCCACTCTATTTTCTTGTGGAGTCCTTGAAATAGTTTTATGTCTATGAATACCATTAGTGGAGCAATAATCTTCAAATTCATGACTACAATACTCACCACCATTATCAAATCTAAGACATTTTAAATTCTTACCAGTCTCATTTTCAACCAAGCATTTCCATTTCTTAAAAGTTTGACATACATCTTATTTTTGTCTAAGGAAATACACCCATACTTTTCTAGTTGCATCATCAATAAATGTAACATAATAATGAGAGCCACCAAGGGAAGATACCTAAGCCAGTCCCCATGCATATGTATGCACAAGCTCTAATTTCTCCTTTTTGTTTTCCTTCCTAGTCTTTACAAAACTCATTCTCTTTTTTTTCCATACACTCAACTTTCACATAAATCCATATTAACACATTTTAGACCTGGTAAAACTTTATTTGAATGAAGTACTTTCATACCTTTCTCACTCGTCTACCCAAGTCTGTTGCACCATAGTGCTATATCAGAATCTATAGTAGCTATTTGTTCTCTTTGCTCAACTACAAAAATTGTTCCTGAACATTCATTTTTCTCTGAAACAATTAAAGTAGAAGAAACAATATGACCTGTACAAAGCTATAAGGTACCTACTTTCACACCTTTTGCTACTACAAGGGAACCTTTTGAAACCTTCCAATTTTTATCATTAAAAGTAACTATGCAACCCTCATCACCAAGTTTCCCTACTAAAATTAAATTCCTACTCAGCCTTGGAACATGTCTTACCTCATGTAGTAGTCAATGATTCCCATTTTGCAACTTAATCTTAACTTTTCCCTTTCCAACAATCTGATAGGGTTCATCATCCCCCAAATAAACAAGTCCAAAATCCCCTTGGACATAATCAATGAAATAATCTCTATGAGGTGTAGCATGGAATGAAGCACCAAAATCTAAAACTTGTGAATCATCAACACTTTCTAAAGACATGAGCAAAGCATCCTCTTTGGATTTGTTACTTACCACATTTTCCTCCTTGTCTCCATCTGATTTATCTCCTTCATTTTTCTTTTGATTCCAAAAATCTTTTTTTTTATGCCCTGGTTTCCCACAATACCAGTAGTCATTTGGTCCTCTCAATTAAGACCTCCTCCCCTTTAACTTTCCTCTTGATTTTCCACAATTTCTAGAATTACTTCCTCTCTTAGTCGTTATGTCCCTGTTTTGTGCATTCAAAGCACATCCTAATGTTGATCCACCTGAGGTTTTCCTATGAGTTTCCTCTCTCAAAACAACACCAATCACATCATCATATTTTAGGGTACTAGATCGAGGAAAAAAATTACTCATAGCCATTACCAAGCCATTCCAGCTTTTAAGCAAAGAATACAAAATCAAGAGAGCCCTAATTTTCTCCTCAAAATTGATACCTATAGAAGATAACTGACTAGTAATAGTATTAAACTCATTTAAATGATCTAAAATAAATCCACCTTCTACCATTTTCATATTAAATAAATACTTCATGAGAAATACCTTGTTTGAAGTGGAGGGCTTTTCATACAGTGTCGCTAGGGTTTTCATCAACTCTTTTGTTTTCTTCATTTTTATAATATTAAATGCCACTAATGGTGCTAGGTATAATTGAATGCTTCCAAGTGCCTTTCTATCCAAAAGATCCCATTCATCATTTGAAATATATCCTTGATTATTGGCTTTGCCTTCTAATAGCTTCCATAAATCCTTCTAATAATAGTAGTCTTCCATTTGCATCTTACATAACTGGAAGTTCTACCCATTAAACCTATCAACCCTCAACTTACCCTCATCTACCATCATTCCCACTCAACCATGAGACTCTCACTCAACCATGAGACTTTCCTATAGAGGATAACTAAAAAAACAACCTCCCTTTGATACCACTTGTTAGGATTAAACCATGGAAAAAAATAACAATTACATGCAAATATATCAAATAATAGAAAATAATAGATCAAATAGAAAATAACACAAGACACCAAGATTTAACATGGTTCACCCAATTCTTGGGCTATGTCCACCAAATAGAAAGTCTGATATTATTATGATATAGTGATTATAACCTAATTACAATTTGTAATCCCTTATAGCTCAATACTGCCGCAAGAACCAATTTTGCATCACAACTCTAAAAAAATCCCTAACCCTAAGCTCTTTATACAAGTATTTTTACCACTTTAGGGTTCTAATTAATAATTACATATCGGCCCAAAATCCTGATAAAATAGGGTCCAAATTTTTTTTACGAGGTGATGCCCCAAGCCCCAAAGAATTGATGAAGTATGTACAATACTTTCCTGATCAATCACCACAATCTAATAGATACTCCTTCTATTCTACTTGATTCTTCATGCTTCTTTCCTTTCTCTTTCTTGACATAAATACTCAACTTAACAATATTGATCAACAACCAAAAACTTGTTGCATCATCTCCTTAAATAATGAATGTTGGAATTCTTTTAGAATAACTAAGAGGGGGGAGGGGTGAATTAGTTATTCAAGGTCCAAATGTACAAATAAAACTTTTCACAATTCATTGAACTCATAAAAAATTCTTAACCATGCATGCATTCATTATGTGTTAACTAAAACTGAATAGGTTAGTGTTAAATCAACTTGCAAAAATGTAAAGCATGAAACACAACATATCCATCAACATATTTGACACAATGATTTAACATGGAAACCCAATCTAAGAAAAACCACCAATAACATGCTACTCATTTTTCACTCTTCTGAAGTGATGCCCTATTAAAGGCCAACCCTGTTAAAGGTTACAATACACACTATTAAATATGACCCAGTTAAGGGATTTCAATCACCTTGTCAAAAGTGAGCCTTGTTAGAGGACTTTAGGCCATTCACTTGGAATGCCACATTGCTAAAGGATTTATCAATAACTACTAAGTCAAACTTCCTCCAAAGGATTTACCCTAGGCTGATACAATTGTTAGAAAGTAATAGTAAAGCTTTGATCAAATACAACTTACAACCTTTCTTACTAATTACAGATCATTATTCAATCCTCAACTTTACTTGGCTTCCAATATTTGCAACCCTAGTAGCTTGTTCAACCTTCAAGAATTCATCCTCTTTAAGCCTTCTTTCTTAGTATGTCATTGCAGACTTCTTCTCTTGGGTCACTTGATGAAGCAAAACCTCTTTCCTTCTCCTTGTCAGATTTTTGCATCAAAACTCTCTAACTCTTTGCTTCATGACTAGACATTCCTACATATAGTAAAATAGAACACTTTTCTTGCTCATTACCCATCACCAAAATTAGGGTTTTTAATGGATTAGGTAGGATACAATGTATCTACTCCATATATTGTTCTTTCTAGAAACTTATCCTAGAATCCATTTGTATTCACCTCCAAAATGGTTTATATAAGATTCTATACCACTAGCTCATCAATCTTATCTTCCTCCTAATTCACAAGTTCCAAGAAAACAAACTTGTCATCTTTTATTTGTTAAATCTTTTATCTTTGTCATAATGCAATAGCTCAGCATATCAATCTTCTAATTCTTGGCACATACTGTGTTACTCGGTATCTACTATAAAATCACTCGGCATCAATTAGATTTTACTAATGCTTGACATCAACCAAAAATTACTCGACATCCACTAACTTGCTCAGCATCTACTAGAATTTTCTTACACTCAGCTCCAACTAATTTTTTTCTCGGCTTGCACTAACTTTCCTCAGCACCTACTATCCACTTGGTCAAGCTTGGAAAATGAACTTTGTCTAACTTTACTCTGCTGAACTTTCTAAGTTTAGCCTATCATTTTGTAACCTCAAGTAGATCATCAATACATCAATTTATCACTATCTTAACTGATTCTTGCAGTTCAATACATAATCATAACTCAACCTTTCCTCTAGATACTTTTGTTACATCTTGTTGATCAATTCCTCCTCATCAATCAACTAAGTGATAGTGCTTGAAACATATAAATAATTGTCTTACGAGCATGTAGAAAGTTTGACATCAGTGACAAAATAATGATTGAAAACACACAGTCTTCCTCAACAATCTTTCTACTCAAATGATCTTTTCAATCATATATCAACAATCTCCCTATTTGGCATTGATGGAAAACCAAACTGATCAACTAGTCAAAAAAATGATGAACATCTTCTTCCATAAAACTAACTATATTAACATAGTAAGACAATACCAAAAAGAAAGCTTGTGATTTGAGCTTCTCTCTCTATTAGCAGCTCTCTCTTCTGATTAAATTACAAAATATAACTCCCTCTAAGTTCCTTCTTTATCTGATTCTCCTCTTTCATGGATCAGTAGAATATCATAATATCTCCCTCTTTTTGTTCTAATCCTTCCTTTGATTACTTTATGCTTTTCTCCCTCTTTCTTTCTTTTATTCTTATGATCTTCTGATGGTGTACTTTCTCCAATGTTCCTCTTGCACTTGATCAGTTTAGTATACTTTCTCCCTTGATTAGTTTAATGTACTTTCTCCCTCTTTGACAACAATGCCAAACACATACACTCAACACTTAGCATGTTTGATATATGTAGATATATACTTTTTTAGGTTCTTCAATTTTCTCCCTGTATCACCTTGCTTTTGACAAATTTGTAATTCTAGTTCAGTGATTACTTTAGGAAATTCCTAAAGAAAGATCCACTGCATCAATTTGTATGAAATGAATGTCAGCTTGTTTATTGCAAGATACTCCCTCTATCTTTTACATAACCTTTGATAGGGGTATCACCCCTAGTTTACTTCTTAGATACTCATAAGCATCCTTAGGTAATGCATTTGTGAAGATATCAGCAATTTTCTCCTTTGTATTAATATATTCCATCTTGACCTCTTTATCTTGAACTAATTCCCTTACAAAATGATACTTGATTGCAATGTGTTTTGCCTTTCCATGCATTACAAGATTCTTTGATATCTTGATAGCACTTGTATTATCACAAAAAAGTGTCACTGGTTTTGTGATTTCTTCCTTCATTACCTTAAGTAGTTGTTTGATCCATACAATGTTTGTGTAATTAATAGCAGTAGCAACATATCTTGCTCTAGCAGTAGATTGGGAAGTACAACTATGCTTCTTGCTAGTCCATGTAACAAGTCTTCTACCTACGAAGAATGCTCCTCCACTGGTGCTCTTCCTATCATCAATATTTCTAGCCCAATCAGCATTAGTGTAGGCTTTTAGTTCAAAATTTTCATTCTTCTTATAGTATAAACCATACTCTTCTATTCATTTTAAGTATCTCATTATGCTTTTCATAGCTATTAAGTGATTCTCTCTAGGTTTAGCAAAGAATCTTGCAACTATCCCCATGGCTAATGCAATATTAGGTCTGATGTGTACTACATATTGCAATTTTCCAATCATAGATCTATATAATGTTTAATTTATCTCAGCTAAAACATCATTCTTTGATAGCTTGAGTGTTGTTACCATAGGTGTACTTACTAGTTTTGAATCCTCTAGTCTAAATGTTTTCTATATCTCTTTGACATATTTTTACTAAGTGATATATATGTCATATTTCATTTGATAAATTTTTAATCCCACAAAGAATTTGATCTCACCAAACATTGACATTTCAAATTTTTGTTTCATCTAATTTGCAAAATCTTTACACAAAGCATCTTGTCCTCCAAATATGATATCGTCAACAAATATTTCAGATAGCAATATACATTTTTCTTTATCTATCTTCATGCACAAATTATTGTTATCATCTATCCTTTCAAATCCAATCTTAACAAGATAAGTATGAAGTCTCTCATACCATGCTCTTAGTGCTTGTTTCAATCCATACAGGGCTTTTTATAGTTTACATACGATGTTCTTATTATTTTTATCAACAAAACCTTTTGGCTATTCTATGTAGACTTCTTCTTCTAATATGCCATTCAAAAATGCAAACTTCACATCCATCTGAAAAACTTTGAAACCTTTGTATGTAGCATAAGCAAGCATAATTCTCACTTGTTCCATTCTTGCAATAGGGGAAAATGCTTCACCATATTCAATTCCTTCTTCTTGTGCATACCCTTTGCAAACTAGTCTTTCTTCATTTCTTTTCACCTCACTATTCTTATCTAACTTGTTTTTAAATACCCATTTTGTGCCAATCACATTCTTGTCTTCTAGTTTAGGAACTAGACTCCAAGTCTTGTTCTTTTCTATCTGCTAAATTTCTTCTTCCATAGCCCTATACCATTCCTCATCTTCCAATGCATCTCTCACTATCTTATGTTCCTTCATGCTTTAAAAACATGATTCACTTCTCAATCTATTTATTTTCATTGGCCTTGCATCTTTATCTCCAATGATTTAATCTACATGGTGATGTCTTTTGACATATTTGGACAATCTAGGCTCAATTCTTGTGGCTGTGTTCTGTCTCTCAGCTTTAGTATCATTGCGTGCATCTCTATTAGATGTTTTAGTATCTCTTTCATGTGTGCTAATCTCAGAGTCAAATTGTGCATTTTCCTCATTCTACAACTCAACATCTAAATGTAACTCAACATTTATAGGTTGTGACTTGTCAATTTTTGAGACTTGTTGTTGCCTTGCTGCATGATTTGTAGCATCCTTTTTAGTATGCATTCCTTCATAACAGTAAAAAAATGATTTGTATTCTTCTGGTTCTTTTGTAGATTCAGCCTCATGTACTTCTATAAACTCATCAAAATTCACATTTGCACTTTTCATAATTTTGTTATTGTTAGTATTTAAACACTTACAAGCTTTACTTCTTGTGGAGTAACCAAGGAATATACCTTCTTTTCTTTTTGCATCAAACTTTCCACTCCTAACATCTTTAAGAATATAGAATTTAATTCTAAATACCTTAAAGTATTTCACATTAGGTGGATATCCATACCATAGTTCAAAAGGGTTTTGAGTGAGTACCTTTCTTAACTTGCACATGGTTCAAGGTGTGTACAACAATACTTACAACTTCTCTCTAGTATTTTAGAGCAACATTTTTCTCCATCATGAGTGTTCTGGCACAGTCTATTATAGACTTGTTTCTTCTTTTAGCAATTCCATTTTGTGGAGGGGTCATAGGTGTAGATGTCTTTCTCTTGATTCCTCTTTCATTACATAACTTCTCAAACTCATTTGAAGTGAACTCTCCTCCTCTGTCTAATCTCAAACATTTCAAACTCTTACTTGTTTCTTTTTCAACTCTTGCCAAGTACCATTTAAACATTTGAAAAGAATTTGATTTGTGTTTAAGAAACGTAACTGTCATCATCCTAGAGTAATCATCAACAAACAAAATTATTTACTTATCTCCTTTGTAGTTTTGCACTTCAATAGGTCCACACAAGTCAATATGAACAATTTCAAGTATTGCCTTAGAGGTATAATCTTTACTTTTAAAGCTTTACTTTGTCATCTTGCCTAGCTAACATTGCTTGCACCTTATATTTTTTGGTTTCTTCAACTTAGGAAAACCTCTAACTCTTTTCATGTTATTGATACTAATCATATTATCAAAATTAACATGACAATCTCTTGTGCCAAAGCCATCCATCATCAAATTTTGCAATAAGACAAGTAGAATCTTCTATATCCCAATAGAATAGATTACTTCTTATTTGATCACCATTTCTAATCAAGTTTCTATTTGTATCATATACCTTGGCTAATTTATTTTCAAACTCAACTTTGCATCCCAAATTATTCAATTATGACACACTTAACAAGTTATAATTCAATCCTTCAACATAATAAGCATTACCACATGAAATCTTGTCTGTGAGTTTAACAGACCCTTTTCTTTTTATCAAGCATGGTGCATAATTACCAAATCTTACACTATTTCCATTATAATAGGTTAAGGTAATGAACTTAATTTTGTCTCCAATCATGTGATGTGAGCATCCACTGTCAATGATCCATTTGTCATTCTTATTCACACAAGTCATAAGTGTAGTTTCCTCATCCTCATCAGATTCATCCTTCATTGCAACATATACCACTTCATCATCATTTTCATCAGACTCATGTTCATCAGCGATGTGGCATGACTTCTTGCCTTTTTCTCTATAGTCTCTTCCATCATCTTCTCTTCTATTTTTGTGCTTGTTCCCTTCTCTGAAGTTCTTCTTCTATGTACATCTTGCTACAATATGACCAACTTCATTACAATTGAAACAAATGATAGGTAGATTACCTTTGAACTTTCCTTTTCCTCTATGAAATCTTCTAGCCATCAATGCTTCCAATCGTTCAATGTCTTCCTCATCTATGTTACTGTCATTGGATGCATACTTTATCTTTCTTTTCATCTTCTTCTGCTTTACCTCCTCAGAATCCTTCGGTAACAATTTTTCTTTGAAAGCTAATTCAATACTTTCTAGTCTATAGTTGTCAAAATTAGATAGCTCAAAAGTAGTGAATCTTCCTACCAAACCTTCAAGGGTTAGATCATTTCCTAGTATACATCTTAACTCTTGGATTGCAAATACTCTAATGGCATACATAGGAAATAATATTCTCAAGACATTACTTAGCATAGTATCATCATCTATTTTACCAAACGTACATATTATTGCACTAACAACTTCTTTTATTCTAGCAACATATTGAGCAATATTCTCACCTTCTTCCATTGTCATGTCATCAAACTTACCTTTGAGGCTCTCTAACTTGGCTCTTTGAACATTTTTGTCTCATCCATAGATGGTGTCTAGTGCATCCCACATTTTCTTTTCATTTAAGGACTTTGATATCATCAAATTTAGCATAGCTTAGGGTAGAGGCAATCTCCAACATTGCTTAATTATGTTCTTTCTTTTTCTTCAAATCTTTAGCAATTAGGGCTCCTACTAGATCAACATGTTCTACTACAATGCAAGATTGTGCATAATCTCCAAGTCCTCTAAGGTGTAGCTTCATCAAACTTTTCCATGTAGGAAAGTTATCTCTATTGAGCTTGGGTACCTCTCTTTTTGACATCTTGATCTTTATGCTTCTAGTATGTTAAAATTAGTCCTCTTAAGTAGATGGATCTGATACTAATTATTAGAATTATTTTGGAATAACTAAGAGGGGGGGTGAATCAATTATTCAAGGTGCAAATGTACAAATAAAACTTTTCACAATTTAGTGAACCCATAAAACATTCTTAACCATGCATGGCTTCATTGTGTGTTAACTAAAACTGATAGGTTACTATTAAATCAACTTTTAGAAATGTAAAGCATGAAACACAACATATCCATCGAGCCATTAGCACATTTGACACAATGATTTAAAATGGAAACCCAATTTGGAAAAAACCACCAGTAGTATGCTACTCCTTTTTCACTCTTCTGAAGTGATGCCCTATTAAAGGCCAACCTTGTTATAGGTTACAATACACACTATTAAATGTGACTTGATTAAGGGATTTCAGTCACCTTGTTAAAAGTGAGCCTTTTTGGAGGACTTTAGGCCATTCACTTGGAATGTCACCCTATTAAAGGATTTCTCAATGACTGTTAAGTCAACATTACTACAAAGGATTTACCTTAGGCTAATACAATTGTTAGAAAGTAATAGTAGAGTTTTTATCTAATACAACTTACAACCTTTCTTGTTGATTATAGATCATTATTTAGTCCTCAACTCTACTTGGCTTCCAATATTTGTAGCTCTGATAGCTTGTTCACCCTTCAAGCATTCATCCTCTTCAAGCCTTCTTGCTTAGTACACCATTGCAGACTTCTTCTCTTGGGTCACTTGATGAAGCAAAACCTTTTTCCTTCTCCTTGTCAGATTTTCACATCAAAACTCTCTAACTCTTTGCTTCATGACCAAACATTCCTACATATAGGAAATTAGAACACTTTTCTTGCTCATTATCCATCACAAAAAATAGGTTTTTTAATGGATTAGGTAGGATACAATGTACCTACCCCATATCTTGTCTTTTCTAGAAACTTCTCCTAGAATCCATTTGAATTTGCCTCCAAAATGGTTTACATAAGATTCTATACCACCAGCTCATCAATCTTATCTTCCTCTTGATTCACAGTTCCAAGAAAGTCTTTTATTTAGGGAATCTTCAATCTTTGTCACAATACAATAGCTCAGCATTATCAATCTTCTGATGCTCGGCACATACTGTGTTTCTCAACATATACTATAAAATCACTTGGCATTAATTGGATTGTATTGGTGCTCATAATCAATTGAAAATTACTCGACATCCACTAACTTGCTCGACATCTACTAGAATTTTCTTACACTTGGCTCCAATTGACTTTTTTCTTGGCTTGCACTAGCTTTGCTTGACACCTACT
This sequence comes from Cupressus sempervirens, assembly GCA_028749045.1. NCBI lineage: Eukaryota > Viridiplantae > Streptophyta > Pinopsida > Cupressales > Cupressaceae > Cupressus > Cupressus sempervirens. Next base: position 86,323,360 of record CM053791.1, on the reverse strand, counting down.
ATCCACTTGGTCAAGCTTGGAAAATGAACTTTGTCTAACTATATTCTTCTAAACTTTCTAAGTGGTAACCAGTCATTTTGTAACCTCAATTAGATCATGACTACATCATGTTATCACTATCTTAACTAATTCTTGCACTTCAATACATAATTGTAACTCAATCTTTCCTCTACATACTTTTGTTACGTCTTATTGATCAAATCCTCCTCATCAATTAAATAAGTGATAGTGATTGAAATATATAAGAAATTGTCTTACCAACATGTAGCAAGTTCGACATTAGTGACAAAAAATTGATTGAAAACACACAGTCTTCTTCAACAATCTTTCTACTCAAATGATCTTTTCAATCATATATCAACAATGAATTGTTTTCTTCCATATTCTTCTAGGTTATGGTCCTTAACTAGATGTATTGATCTTAGATTCAATGGATTTAGTCACTTAGAAAATAGATCTTCCATCAAAATTTATGCTTATACTTATCTTTCTTGAATATCCATTATCAGATCTTCATTGTATTTTTCTAGTCATAGATCCTATAACAAACTATGGCTTTAGCCTTTGAATTTTTTAAACATTCTTTATTTTCACCATAAGTCAGCCTCAGATTCCATCTTTCTAAACTTTTCCTTCAATCTTATACTCAATGAACATTACATTTAACTTGGAAAATAGACCACTCAGTTAATTTATGAATTACTTGGTTAATACTTAACTTTAACTTATCTTTTCTAAATGCTCAATCAATATTGTATTCCTGATTTCACCTTATCACTCAGTGTAGCTTTTATAGCTTGATAAATAAGTAGAATTTATCCTTACATTTCATAATTACATGATTGTAAAACGATCAAACCAATATTGCATTATCATTTTCCAACTCATTCAAGTTCCCATTGAATATTATACTTATCAACTTTGTCATTGTCATACTTTCTTCAAATCCTCTTCATCAATCAAATCATATGGAACTCTACTAAAATAGAATAATGTCAAGCCAACTAAGGCTTTGACATCAATGACAACATAACAACTCATATGACTTCTTTCACATATACATTCATAGCATTCTTAGAGACATCATCAATTAAGACTAAAAAAATCACCCTTTGGCATTGATGGAAACAAATAAGCATACGATTTTACATTACAACACATTACATTAGACAATAAAATGCATGAATTGATAACAATAAAAACTTTTAGCTCTTTGACTTCATTTAGGATCTCTACAACACAATTCATCATGAAGTGTACTTTGGTCTATATCTTCAACATCAATCTTAAATACTTCTCCCTCTTAGGATATGTCTCTTTATGTTCAATGGTATCTTCATTCTTTTGTATCAACTTCTTGATTGTCTCCACCTTTACTTAATCTCTCCCTTTTTCATGATCATATTCTCTCCCTTATGCATTCTCCCTCGTACTCATTCTCTCCCCCTTTGACAATAGTGCCAAAGGAAGCTATAAGTTCTAATGTGAAATTTATAAAATCTTGTAGGTATACCTTATACCTTGCATGTACTATTTACAATCGTTTCATTACAATCATTTTTCACAACTTTAGAACTACTCCTAAAGTGTAAACTCTTGTATCAACTCCACAAAGATATTTCTATTCAACCATATTGATGCAACATGCATCTTCACTTAGTGAATTTTAGATAGGGGAAGGACCCCCAACTTACCTCTTAAATACTCAAAAGTATCATTAGCAATGGCTTAGTAAATATGCCTATAATTTGTTCCTTAGTGTAAGAATTTTCCTTAGGGAAGAATTTACCCAAGACCAAGGAACTCAAAACACAAGCACAAATTAGACCAAAGTATGATCAGAATAACTGTATAGTATTCAATTCTATGTACAAGTACACTAGGAGTGCCTCAATATAAAGGCCTCTGAGATGCATCTAGAATGCCTCAAAATTAGCATCATGATAAGTCCAACAACTAGGCACATGTCCACCAGATATGGGTTATCCTCCATTATGCACGAAAGTAAGTGCAATGATGAGAGGATAAGCCTACAAAGGTGAAACATGCACATCAATGTTGTAGACAACATGTGCTAAATTAGGAGTGCAAAAAATTGTGTTGTCTACATGACAACTCAGTGAATGATGAAAACTCCTATGGTGTAGACACCATGTGCATAATTAGAGTTGTTTACTTCTATGTTGTCTACATGACAACTCTAGAAGTTGCACAAACTCCTAAGTGTCTCATAAAGAGAAATAATAAAATAATGCAAAATAATAAAATAATGCACTAACCTAAGTAAACTTAAGTAAATTGTAAATAGTAAATACCTATTTACACCAACACCCCCCCTTAAGTGCAACTTAGGGGAGTGCACTTAAGCTCACTAATGCATAATGGGTCCCGTCTATGAGGCCATCTTAGGTACCCATTAGAAAAGCAATTCTAAAATGATGCAATACAATCTCTCATAAAGCAGAGAAAGAGGGAAAACCTCATGGGAAAAACCCCCCTCCAAAAAGAGAGATAAGTACAATAGAGACAGAGAGAGAGAGAGAGAGAGAGAGAGAGAGAGAGAGAGAGAGAGAGAGAGAGAGAGAGAGAGAGAGAGAGAGAGAGAGAGAAGAAGGCCTCATAAGAGGAAAAAATCCCTCCCATAAGAAGAAGAAGAGAGAAGTCAAGGGACTCCCCTATCTACAACATCCTGCACCCCCAAGAGATCTTGTAAATGAGTATACTTGACCTCAGTGAAGGGTTTGGTGAAAATATCAACAACCTACTCTACTATAGGACAATACTAAAGTGCAATGATCTGCTCATGTATTAGCTCTTTGATATAGTGCATGTGAACCTCAATGTGCTTTGTCCACTGATGTTGAACTAGATGCTTAGAGATTTCAATGGCACTTTGATTGTCACAATGAATAACTGTTGGCTTAGGTAGATCAAATCCAAACTCCTCCAGGATGTGCTATAACCAAAGAGCCTCTATAGCTGCATTGACAGCCCCTCGATACTGAGCCTCTATGGAAGAAAGAGCAACATTGTTCTACTTCTTACTTTGCCAACAAATAGGGCTAGAACCAAGGTGAAATATGTAGCCTAAAGTAGACTTTTGAGAATCTAAGTCTCCTGCATAGTCTAAATCTATGTATCCAATCAACTGAAGCCCTATACCTAATGCATAATGAATCCCATGTGTGTGTGTTCCCTTGATATAGTGAAAAATGCACTTGTTAGCCTTCCAATTAATCTCATAAGGTTCTTGCATAAAGCGTGAAACCATACCAACTGCAAAGGCAATATCAAGGCATGTGTGTGTCAAGTAGATAAGGCTCCCAACTAATTGTTTGTATAATGTTGCATCAACAAGTGGAGTGGTACACTTAGCCTCTAGCTTAACACCTAATAGAAAGGGAGTAGGAGCGAGCTTGCAATCACTCATGTGAAACTGAGAAATCAAGTCAAGAGTATACTTGGGCTGTGAAAGTGAAATCCATGCTGAAGACTGTATGATCTCAATGCCAAGGAAGTAATGTAGCAAACCCAAGTCTTTCATGGCAAATTTGTCCTGAAGAGAGGTCTTGAAACTAGCTATGATGGATGCAGTGCTCCCTGTAATGATCAAGTCATCGACATAAAGCACTAAGATCAAGTGAGAGTCATCCTTCTAAAGAATGTAAACACTCAAATTAGAATGACATCTTGTGAAACCTGCTGAGAGGAGAAATGAATACATTTTGGCATACCAAGCTCAAGGAGCCTTCTTTAAACCATAAATAGACTTCTTTAATTTGCAAACCATAGTAGAATCCTATATGAACCCCTGTTGCTGCTCCATATAGATTTCCTCATAAAGGTCATCATTCAAAAATGTGCTCGTAACATCCATCTGGTGTACAATCCATCCTTGAGCTGTAGCAATTTCTAGTGTTAGGTGAATGGATTTCATTTTGGCAACCGGTGCAAAAGTCTCTGTATAGTCAATACCTAGAACTTGAGAGAAACCTTTGGCAACTAGTCTAGCCTTATGTTTATCAACACTTCCATCCGCTACAAATTTGGTTCGATAGATCCACTTGCATCAAACCACTTTTCTTCCCTTAGGAAGGGAAACTAAATCCCATGTGTTATTTTTCATCAATGAATTGTATTATTCCTCCATAGCTTTATCCCATTCTGGAATTCTTGATGCTTCCTTAAAAGATTGTGGATTTGAAGCAATGGTTATGTATGCATGTGGAAGTGACTTGTGTTCTGACCTAGTTCTCTGAGTATTTGAAGGATTTCCCACCAATGAACCTACTGCATCAAGACTTTTCTATGTCCAACGAGGTTTAGTGGAAGAAGATGAAGGAATGTCCTCAATTGTTTGTTGACCCTACGAAGGTGGTGACCTACGAGTCAAGGTTGGAGGAATTTCATCTTCCAAGTCACTTTCATCACTATGATCACTATCCACATAGGAGGAAGAAGGAGGAGTTAAAGAAGCCAAACTTGGACATGTCTCTTCAAAATGAACACTCCTCTCATAGAAGATCTCATGAGTCTCTAGATCCATTAATTTATATGCTTTGAGATGATCAGGATATCCAATAAATATGCATGGTTTTGTTTGTGGTTCTAATGCCTTTCACTTTTGTGGAGGTATCCTAGCCCATGCTGGACAACCAAAACCTTTGAAGTGCTTAACACTTGGTTTCCTACCACACCATGCCTCAAAAGGTGTTATTATTTCTAAGGCCTTATGTGGACTTCTATTTTGAATGTAGTTGGCATAGCACATGGCTTTAGCCCAAAACACTTGATCAAGAGACTTGTGTTGAAGCATGCAAGTAGTCATTTCCTTAAGGGTTCTATTCTTTCTTTCAGCTACACCATTCTGCTATGGCATGTATGCAATTAAATGTTGAAGATCTATCCCCTCATGTGTGCAATAGTCTATAAGTCTAGAGTTGACATATTCTTTGCCATTATCTGTCCTTAGGATCTTGATGGCTTTCCCAGATTTTTCTCAACTTGAGCTTCGAATGTGACAAAGTTGTGAAAGATTTCACTCTTATGACCAAGGAAAAAGGCCCAAGTGTACCTTGAAAAGTCATCAATAAATATGAGAACATAGCAGGCCTTACCAAAAGAAGGTACTAGAAAGGGGCCAGCTACATCAATATGTACCAATTCTAGAACAGCAGTTGCCTTCCAAGACTTCCCCTTGTCATATTTCTCTTTGGGATATTTACCTGCTTCACAACCTGGACATACTCCCTTTGAAAACTTGACTTGAGGTAGACCAATGACCATTTCCTTGTTTCTTAATTTTTGAAGGTAGCGATAATTCAGGTGTCCAAATCTTTCATGTCATAGTTTACTTTGAGTGTTTGAATGAGTCAACAAGGCAAGAGACATGGACTTAGGCACAAAATGTTAGTAAGAATAAAGTCTAGTCTCATGGTTTTCCTTTCCAATTGCCACCATTGAATCATCTTTGAGATTCTTCACCACTACTATGTCAGGGATGAACTCTACTTTGTTGCTACATCCATAGTGAGTGATTTGATAGATGGAGAGAAGGTTGGTGCTAAGGTGAGGAACATGAAGTACAACCTTGAAGACACCATTCTCTAACTGAACATTCCCTTTACCTTCTACTTCAATTTGAGTATCATTGCCCACATAGATGTAAGGTACATTTGAAGGTTTTAAAGATGAAAATTGCTCCCTTGAAGCACCCATGTGATGAGTTGCTCTTGAATTTAGAACCCATTCCTTTGCATTATTAGTACTTGCAACTAAAGCTTGGCCCTTGCCCTTTGAAGTGGTTGAAGAACCCTTGTCTTTGTATGTATTAGGAACATCAATTTTGTGTTTCCTCGTAATGTTGACTAATTCATCAATTTTCTTATCTTTGCACTCATGTTCCTCATGTCCATTCTTCTTACAATAGGAACATGTTTTCTTCTCCTTCTTGTTGGAATTGTTCCCCTTTTGATTGTTCTTGGAAGAAGAGTTTCCTTTTTGTGAAGAAGAATGTTGAGTGGAAGAATATTGATTGGAAGATGATTGTTGTTTTGAAGAGGACTGTTGTGTGTCATCTTGTGGCTTAGCTTTTCATTTCTTCTACTTCTTGTTTGAGTTTATACCACTTGAATTACCTTCATTTGCTACCAAGGCTTTGGTTTTGGAAGACTTGAGAATTCCCATACCCACTAGATTGTCATGTTCAAATATCAACATTTGTGAGAATTTCTCGAATGAAGGCTTAACATAGGCACTACCCATTGTCACTTTGTGTGTATTAAAGCTAGAAACAAAAGGAGCATATTCAGGTAGAAGATGAGTCATGATGTGTTTGATCATCTTTCCATCTTTAATGGGTTCACCACAATCCTTCAATTGTGCCCTATACATTTCTACTTGGGTAAGATAATATTTAATTGTGTCAAAATTTCTAGGATCCAACTTGAGAAGTTTATCCTCTATGGTGTAAGCCATCTCTTCATCTACTGTCCCGTACAAAGCTTCTACTTTAGCCCAAACCTATATTGGATTTATAAGCTTCCTAATTTGAAATTTGGTAGGATCAAAGATATTTTTTAGCAAGGTTCCTAAGGCCATCTCTTGTTTGGATTCCCAATCTTCTTTATGAGCTTCATTAGCATCAGCAGGAGGTTTCTTGGTTGCACCAGTGACATAACACCATAAACCTTTTTCTACCAACGACTCTTTAATGTTTTCTTTCCAAGTAGAATAATTATGTGGAGTTAACTTTGAAAAGGAACCCATAATGCAAGAACACAAGATAAAGGAGACACAGTACACATTACACACCCCCCCTTTTCACTCAATCAAAAACTCCCCCCCCCCCAAATAAATGATTTTGGCACTTATATATAGTGCATTTACAATGGGCCACTTGCCTAAATGGACAAAGTGGGCTTTCTAATTTTTACTGATTACAACCTCTGTATAGAGTACAAATCTAGATTATTACAATGTAGCTCAAAATTAGATCAATTATGTAGCATTACAATGCAAAACAAGACCTATCTCTGAAAGTGATACTTTTGTCCAAATAAGACTATAATCTAACTATATATCTGAAAACTAGACAAAAAAATATACACTTTCAAAAAAAATAGAACCTGAAAAGGAGTCCAGATGAGCCCATACGATGCGTTTGAAGTTGTAAAAAGCAGGATTAGAGAGGTACAACCACCAAAAAAATCTTATATTGACCAATCCAAGCACCAAACTAGAAACTAGCAGCACCACTAAAAAATTCAAGAAATTTTACCCAAAATCTAAAAAAAATTGCACCTGATTTGGAGTCCGTATGATGGAGTTATGGCTATTTGAAGTTGGGCTACCAAATCAAAATTGCATATGAAGAGGGGTCTATAAAGGAAAACACTATGTTAAATTTGATGGTCAAATGGCCATCACAATAATTGAAAAATGTCATGGTATGACAATTAAATAGTCATCAAATTTAGGCTATTAAACTACTAATGTCATTGTCTGTGCAGGCTTGTGATGACATCTTTCTGTACGGCTGATGACATGTACCTGTATGGATTGATGATTGTGTGGCACTGTATGGATGATCTGACTAGGCACTGATGTGTATTGCTGATGTGTAATCCCCATGTGTCTGTGTGAATGGGCCCTAGATTTAGTACGTTGGCGGATGACATGGCTTGTGCATCAGATATGACATGTCCTAGTAGATGTGTCTATTCTCGCCATGTGTACAAGTTAGAGGATGCCATGTGTATGCACTAGTAGCACTGGTCACCACTAATGTGTTCTTGTCAGAATCTGAGTTGGCGTTGCCAGAATCTGCAAATTTGCAAGCTAGAATATCATTTGTGTTGATTGAATCTCTGAATATGGGCACAAAACTTAGGAAGCCGCTAGGACTTCAACCAAATAGTCCCACATGGACTGTGTCAGGGTCAGAGCACTTGTTTAAAAACAAAGCTCTGCGCTATTCAAATAAATGTAGAATGCAAGGTCTACGCCGAGTTGCTTTCACCACCGGTGGATTGTATTACCAGAAATTATAATCCTCCCCACCAGTTTGAAATGGCGTTTGTTGCAGATTATGGAAGGTTGAAAAAGATTGTTTGACTTGTAGTTTAATGTAAATTACCCACTACTTTGCCTGCAAGACAAATAAAAAATATTCTGCGATTTGCTGAATATTCTTCATGGGTTTATGGCCAGGGTTTGATTGCCCGGTACCTGGATCTAAAAAAAATTTCTCTACACAACCAATGAAAATAATTCTGAAAAAAAAAATCTCGAAATTGCAAAAAAATATAAAATCTCAAATCCAAAAATAAAGTAATCAGACTAATAAAAGACCATACCCAACTTGCAAATCAAGCCTTCGGGTTTCGATTTGAAAAAAAAATTTTGCCTTTTGATTGACTATGGCCTAAAATAGGTAAATTTATAGTCAATCTTCATCGAATCTTTGCTTTGGATGCAATGGTGAGGTCCACTTCGGCTCTAGATGCTCCCAATTGCAGCTTATGCTCCAGATCTAAATCGGGTCCCTTAGAGAGATGAAGCAATGAGGTCTGCAATGGCTATGTGACAAGTATCTCCCTCAGCTTTGATACCATGTAAGAATCTACCTTAGGGTAGAATTTACCCAAGACCAAGGAACTCAAAACACAAGCACAAATTAGACCAGAGTATGATTAGAATAACTGTATAGTATTCAATTCTATGTACAAGTACACTAGGAGTGCCTCAATATAAATGCCTTTGAGATGCATCTAGAATGCCTCAGAATCAGCATCATGATAAGTCCAACAACCAAGCACATGTCCACCAGATATGAGTTATCCTCCATTATGCATGAAAGTAAGTGTGATGATAAGAGGATAAGCCTACAAAGGTGAAACACGCACATCAATGTTGTAGACAACATGTGCTAAATTAGGAGTGCAAAAAATTGTGTTATCTACATGAAAACTCAATGAATGATGCAAACTCATGTGGTGTAGACACCATGTGCATAATTAGAGTTGCGTACTTCTGTGTTGTCTATATGACAACCCTAGAAGTTGCACAAACTCCTAAGTGTCTCATAGAGAGAAATAATAAAATAATGCACTAACCTAAGTAAACTTAAGTAAAGTGTAAATAGTAAATACCTATTTACGCCAGCACTTGGACTTCACATATTCAAGCCTTAGTTATTTATCTTCTACTTGCTCCCCTAAGTAATAATACTTGATTGATATATGATTTGTCTTTGCATGCATCATTTGATTATTTGATATATTTATTGCACTAGTGTTATCAAAATAAATAGTAATAGGCTTGTTTATCTCTTCTTTCATCCTTATAATCATTACTTATTCCAAATAATATTAGAACAATTAATTGAAGCAATAACATACTCATCTTCAGGAGTAGATTATGAAATGTAGTTTTTTTCTTGCTTAACCATTTTATCTATATTTCTCCAAAAAAGAAAGCTCTGCCACTTGTTCTTTTTCTATCATCAACATTACCAACCCAATTAGCATCAATATAGACTTTAAGAGTAAATTCACCATCTTGTTTATGCCATAACCCAAAATCACCAGTCCCTTTAAGATACCTTCATATCCTTTTGACACTAATCATGTGTGTTTCCTTTGGATTAGATGAAAATCTTGAAAGAATTCCAACATCATGTGTAATATCTAGCCTAGTATGCATAATATATTGTAATTTACCAATCTTTGATCTATATTGAGTTTCATTTATGTTATCAGTAGTATCTTGTTTTGACAATTTCACTCCAGTCACCATAGGTGTACCGACTAGTCTTGACTCATATATTCCAAATCTTTTCAATATTTCCTTTAAATATTAAGACTGAGTCACATATATACCATTCTTTGTTTGAAAAACTTGTAAGCCAATGAAAAATTTGATCTCATCAAACATTGACATCTCAAATTCTTTATTATTTGATTAGAAAATGATTTAAATCAAAAATAATTTTCACCAAATATAATACCATCCACAAAAAATGTAGCAATCAACAACATAGATTCAAATTCACTCTTCAAATATAGATTATTGTTTTCACTTGCTCTAGCACATCTAATTTTAATCAAATAATAATGTAACATTTCATACCATACTCTCAGTGCTTGCTTCAGCCCTTATAATGCCTTGTTCAACTTGCAAACCAAGTACTTCTAATCAAGTTCAACAAATCCTTCTGGTTGTTCTATATGTAGACTTTTTCTTCAAGTATTCCATTTAGAAATGTATATTTGACATCCATCTGATAAACTTTGAATTTCTTGTAAGTAGCATAGGCCAAAAATGTTCTTACTCATTCCACTCTTTCCATAGGTACAAAAGTCTCATTGTAATCTATTCCTTCTTCTTGGGCATAACCTTTGGAAACTAGTCTTTCTTTGTTTCTCACCACATCTCCTTTTTCACTCAATGTATTTTTGAAAATCCACTTTGTTCCTATCACATTCTTGTCAAAAGGTCTCAGTACTAGTATCCATGTGTTGATCTTCTCAATCTAGTCAATCTCTACATTCATAGCATTTATCCAATCCTTGTTATGAAGTGCAATCTTAAATGTTTTAGGTTCAAAATTAGCTATGAAACATGAATTATCTTTCAACTTACTTATTTTCATTATTCTAGCACTTTTTTCTCCAATAATTTGTTTAGGTGAATGATTCTTCTTGGCATATTTTTCTAACATGGGTTTAGATCTTCTTTTTTTTAACATTATTCTCACTCAGTTGGGGTTCATCTTCTTGCATGGGTTGTATTGTCTACTACTCAAGTAAAGTAGGTTATTTCTTGGTAGCTCTCTATTGTAACTTAGGTAATGTATTAGGTACATATTTATACACACACAAATATGTTATACTCTTTAGATTCTTTTTTTCTTTCCATGTCATTCTTATCTACAAACTCATCAATCCTCACATTTGCACTTTCATTCATTGTGTTAGTAGCTTTGTTCAAAAAAATTTATGCTTTCCTCTTAAATGAATAGCCAAGGAAAATACCTTGTATCCTTATGAATGTAAAACTTACTTCCAAATATCTTTAAATAACTCACATTAGGTGTATGACCATACTAGAGTTCATAGGGTGTCTTGTTTGTTCCTTTCTTCAACTAAACTCAATTGAGAGCATAGACCATAGTTCTTATGGCCTCTCTAAAAAACATTTGTGCAACATATATTTTAATCACCAATTTACTTGCACAATCTACAAATGATTTATTTCTTCTCTTAGCAATTCCATTTTGTTGTGGTGTCCTTAGTGCAAATAATTATCTTTAAATACCATTCCTAATACAAAATTTAGTGAGCTCAATAGACATTAATTCACCACCTCTATTATATCTTAAGCATTTCATTTGTTTACTAGTTTCCCTCTCAACTCTATCCTTATACTATTTGAAATATCAAAAGCATGTGATTTTAGCTTCATGAACATAACAGTCATCATCCTACTATTATCATCAACAAATCATATGAAGTATTTGTCACGTAATAAATTTCTACTCTCATTGGTCTACAAAAATTAGTATGCAGTAATTCCAAAATATCAGTAGAAGTGTGTGACTTTCTTAAAAAACTTAACTTTTTCATTTTACCAAGTTGATATTCTTTGAACATAGTATTCTCAAGTTTATGCAGATTCGATAAGCATCTAACTCTGTTGTTTATACTAACCTTCACCATATTCTCAAAATTTACATGATACAACCTCTTATGCCATAGCCATAATCAACTTTAGAAAACAAGCATGTATCAATAATAGGATCAAGATAAAATAGATTACATTTAGATTGCATTCCAGTCCTAATCAAATTTTCTTCATCATTAAAGATTTTGACTTTTTCCATTATAAAACTCTAGCTTGTGACTAGTATTGTTCAACTGAGAAGTACCCAAAATATTATACTTTAGTCCTTATACTCAATAAGAATCATCACATATTATTTCATCATTCAACATTAACGATCCTCTACCTTTCACTAGACATGGAATATCAGTACCTACTTAACAGTTCTACCATCGTCAATCTCTTCAAGTTTGTCAAATTTACTTATGTCACCAGTCATGTGATGTGATCATCCACTATCTATGATCCATGTGTCATTCCTATTAATTGTGAAATAAGGGATTTTTCACTTTCATACCTTTCTTCATTGGGACCTTCCTTGATAGCAACATACACCATCTCAACTATTTGCTTCCCATCATAAGAAGTAGACTCAATGTGCTCTTCTTCAACAATGTAGCATGATTTCTGTCCTTTGACTTTGTAGTCCCTATTCTTCCTATGTTTTTTATCTTTCTTATCATATCTATAACTCTTACTTCTATTAGGGCACTTAGCTATAGAATGAAAAACTTCATTACACTTATAATAGATCAAGGGTCATTTACGTTTTAATTTACCTTTTCCTCTTAATAATCTCCTTGCAAGAAATACTTCAATACCATCCATATAATCTTCAAATTGAGATTTAGTTTCATCTTTACAATTCTTGTCTTCCCTTAAACTACTAATGGTTAGTGGAGATTTAAAATAATTTCCAAGTGTAACTAAACTATTATCATAATTTCTCAACTCAAATATTATCAATTGACGAACTAAACTATCAAGCATAAACTATTACTAGGCATAGCTCTAACTTCTTGAATTTCTGAAAATTTTATAACATAGATGGGTAGAAGAGTTCTAATAACTTTACTTACAATATCTCAATCACGAATTGTGAAACATTCTCACCTTCTTTCATTCTTGTGTCATCATAATTGCCTCTTAAACCTTTTTTTTAGCTCTCAGCACATTTGGATCTCCACCATGTATACATGCCATTTTTCCCCACATTTTTTTAGAATTAACATGGTTCTTGACATCATCAAACTCAAGATCATTCAGGGAAGATGCAATTTCAATCGTCAGACTATTATGGCATTTCTTCTCAATCATTTGTTCTAAGGTCATAGGATGGAGTGGTGTAATTTATTCATTATCCAACTAATATGTAGCATTATCACCAATTCCAAATAGATATAGCATCATTCTATTCTTCCACGAGGAGAAATTCTCTCTATTCAATTTTGGTACCTATCTCTTCTACATCTTTAGATCTTTAGCTCAACTCCCTTTAAACTTATTCCTCCAAGAAGTGTTATCTAATACCAATTATTAGATAATTGAGAGGGTGGTTGAATCAATTATGTCTAGTTATCCTATAGGCCTCTTAAACATTTGAAGAGAATAGGTCCATAGATCTAGTACAACACCTACATGCAAGAACCTATCACAAAAAAGAAAAAGGTAAGAGAAGGCAAAGATTTGGCTTTGAAAATATGCATGAATATATTATCAGACTAAAAGAATGAAATGAAATATACCATAGATCAATCCTAATAAAGGAGATCATAAAACCCTAAAATGGAAACCCTAAGAGGTAAAAGACACTTAAAATTTAATATATAATTATTAAATGGAAATGCATGTGCATAAAGTGAAATCTTAAATAAGGAGTAAAGGTAGTTGAATAAATGAAATGAAATTCATATTTTACTCTAATGCCCACCTTTAAGATGAGTAATGATGTAGCTACAAACAATGCATGAAAAAGTAAGGAAACTACAATGTTGAAAGCATAAATGGGTCTTGACAACATGGCCTGATGAGGTACTCAACACAACCAAATCTCTGAAAATAGAGAAATAGGGAAAACCATGTGGGAAACCCTACTCTAGAAAGAGATAGAAGAAGCTAAAAAATACAAAAGAAGGAAAGAAGGACTCATCATTGAGATCTCCCAAGGACAACTTTCCTCACCCCAAGCATAAAACACAATTGAAGATACCATGAGGATGCAAAAGGTTTAGTGAAGATGTTTGCAACCTGCTCAACAATGAGAATGTACTCCAAACTAAGAGAGTCATCGTTAATCAAATGCTTGATGAAGTGCATATGGAGCTCAATGTGTTTGGTCCTCTAATGGTCAACAAGGTTGTAGGAAATGTGTATAGTACTTTGATTGTCACACCAAAGAAATGCATAACTATTTGTTAGAGTAATAAAGTATTTTCTTATTAATTAAATCATATGGATTTAATTATTAAGCTACTTATTATCTGTAGTTTACTTAAGCTAAACGTTGAGCATATAATAATTAATTATTTTATTAATTATTGTAATGCAACCTAGATTAGTTACTTGTTAGGGTTTTGATCTCCTTTTATAAGGATTGATCTCTTTGTAATTTATTCATTCACTTTTGATATAGTAATTTCTCTTTTTGCTCATCAAGAATGTCTCATGTATGGATCTGACAATTTTAGCCTTTGTAGCCTTTTGCTTCTACATTCTATGATAGGTGTTCGCATATAGTTGATTCTTGGGAATTGTGGAGTTGACCTTTCATCAACTTCAACATGGTATCAAAGCTCCATATCTTCATTTCCCTATTCTATTTATGAGAGGTCTAGCTTGGCTTTCAGATTTGTTCTTTTTCTATCATAGGGTTTCATTTTTCAAAATTATTTTGTATTGAATTTGGGGGGTCATTATTTTTGGGTCACTTTGAACCCAAACGGACATTATCATTGAGCTCAGAGCACCCAAAAATTTTGTCCAATTTGGACACAGTTGGAATCTGAGGCAAAATAATATTGCTTCTAGATTAGGCACATTTCCTTGGGTGATGGTTTTCTAATTTTTTTCATGCAGATTAAGATTTTGGACCTCAAAAATTAAGATTTTTGGTTCGAAAATTCAGATTTTTTTGGCACAAAAATTGATATTTTTGGCATGCAAATCGATATTTTTGACATGTGTACCAAAAAATTTGGCAGACAAAATTGAGATAGTTTTGGTCCAAAACTAGTATGCTACTTGAGGTGATTTCTAGAATTAGTGGATACATTTTTTGAAATATTTGGCACAAATCTTGAGCAGTAATTTTTTTGTTTTTCCCTTCCAGCACTTTTTCTGACCTGCATGTGGTTTTTTGTCCATAACTTGCTCATTCGGACTCTATTTTTCCCAAACAAGATATTATCAAAAAGTTGATTTTGAGCCCATCATGATGGTATAACTTATTTGACTTTTGATGTTGTTTGGGTGTCATTCTATGTTCTATTTTTCACTTTGGGAGACATATCTTGAGACATTCTATTTTCTAGTTTCTACTCCAAGCACATTCCATTTGCTTTTTTGCTTTTTAGCATTATGATGGATATCTTCATTATTTCAAGTCTAAAGATCAATTTTTTTGTTTTAGATGATTTTTCATGGGTTGTACTATTTATTGTATCAGCCTTATGTCTCTTTTGATCTTTATTGACATCCTTTTGTAGTATTTTTGCAATCCACTAAGATAAAGTGCCACTCTATTACATTTTGGGATCTTGCACATCTTTTTTTTTTGTGTACCTATAGTACATTATAAAGTGCCTTGGGGGATTTTATGTTGTCGAAATTCACCATCTTCTTTTGTCATGTGAGTTTTCTTTTCATGACATTAGCCCCATGATTTATTGAGGACACATGTCATTATAGGTGTTTGTACTTCTTTTACACTATCAATGTTCCTCATTCTTCTTTCTATAGGAGATATTGCATTGAGTTTCAGTGTTTATGTCTTACCTCTCAGTATTATAGGGGATCTTTTTGGTTCTATTATTTTCTTGGTTTGATGGAGTGAGCTATGTACTTGGTATTTGATCCTATGTACTAGGCGATTGCAGTGGCTGGATACCTATGCATTTCGGTGAGATAAATCATTTAGCATACAGACATTCTTTCATTCCCTTCTTTTGAGGCCATGAAGATACCTTCCATCTTCTATTGATTATCTCTTCAGAATTAGTCTTCTCTACCTGGTCATGTTCTATATAGTGGAGTTTCTTTAGATCAATAGTTTGGCAATGTTTGCAACTTCATGCTTTAGTGGTGTTCTTCATGATGACCTTTTGTTCCTATCTTCTAGGACATTCTCCAGTTTGGAGGCTTCTTTAGTCCTTCACTATCTCCTTTTAGCATTATTTCCATATCTTTTTGGAGTAGGGTTTTTTCCATGTGGTTTTCTCTATTTCTCCTCTTTTCAGAGATTTGGTTGTGCTTGAGTACCTCATCAGGCCTTTGTTTCCAAGACCCAAATTTACTCTCAGTAGTAGTTTCTATTTTTTTAGTTACTCCCTAAGTTATCTTATGGGGAGTGTTAGAGTAATAAAGTATTTTCTTATTAATTAAATCATATAGATTTAATTATTAAGCCACTCATTATCTCTAGTTTACTTAAGCTAAACTTTGGGCATATAGTAATTGATTCTTTTATTAATTATTATAATGCAACCTAGGTTAGTTACCTATTAGGGTTTTGATCTCCTTTTATAAGGATTGATCTCTTTGCAATTTATTCATTCACTTTTGATATAGTGATTTCTCTTTTTGCTCATCAAGACTGTCTCATCTATGGATCTAGAAATTTCAACCTCTATAGCCTTTTGCTTCTCTCTTTTGTGACATGTGTTTGCATGTAGGTGATTCTTGGGTGATGTGGGGTTGAGCTTTCATGAACTTCAAGACTATCAGGAGGAAATCCAAACTCTATCATCAACTCTTGAAGTCATAAAACATTCTGACTAGCTAGCACAACTACCTTGTCTCTTGCCTTTGTAGATGATAATTTGTGCACATTTTGCTTCTTGCAAGACCATGTGATAGGACCAAAAAAAAGCCAAAAGTAGACCTTTGATCATCAATATCACCAAACCAATCTAAGTCTGTATAACCAACAATGTGAGGATCCCCTAATATGTAGTGAATGCAAAAACATGTAGTACCCCATATGTACCTTAAGATATGTTTGGAAGGTTTCCAATGAATCTCATGTGGATCATTTGAGAATATAGAAACAAGTCCAACCACAAAGGATATATTAGGATATGTGTGTTAGGTACAACAAACTACCCACAAGATGTCTATATAAAGTGGATTCTAGTGTAGGAGTAGTACAAGTGGTAGATAAAACAACACTCGATTCAAAAGGTGTTGGAGTAGGCTTGAATCAATCATGTTGAATCTCTAAAGAATATCAAGAGCATATTTCTATTGGAGTATGGATAACCCATTTGAAGAATGAATAACCTACAGACCCAAAAAATAGTGTTGAACTCCAAGGTCTATCATCTCAAACTTCTCTCTCAAAGCTTGTTGAGCACTCTAAATCATGGATAATGAACTATATGTAGTAATGAGATCATCAACATATAGCACAAGTATTGATAAACCATCCTCATGATGCTAAATGTATATTTTAAGATCATAATGACAATGAGTGAACTATGAAGCAAGAAAGAAGGAACCCATCTTATGATACCAAGCTCAAGGGGCTTGTTTGAGACCATAGAAAGACCTCCAAAGTCTGCATACCATAGAAGAGTCTTGCAAAAAACCATGATGTTTCTCCATATGGATCTCCTTATGTAGGTATCCATGCAAAAAGGAACTCTTCACATCCATCTAAAATACTATCCATCCGTGAGAAGCTTCAAGAGAATACAAGATGAATAAAATTCATCTTGGTGATAGGAGAAAAGGTCTCAGAGTAATTAGTACCCTCGACCTATGAAAATCCCTTTGCAAAAAGATGTGCCTTGTACCTATAAATAGAACCATCTACAACATACTTGATATGGTACACCCACTAGCACTAAATTAACTTTCTTCCTTTCAAAAGAAGACAAATATCCCAATTATGCTTCTTCATCAAAGAAGAGTACTCCTCATCCATAGCCCTATCCCACTTTAAGTGTTAGTTACCTATGAAAAATTTTATGAATCATCTAAAATGGCATGAATCAATAGTCTAGTACCAAATTTTTGAGCATAAGTGCAACAAAAATATGAAGGATTTTCTGCCATAGGCCCAGTTGCATCAATAGTATCATAAACCCATTTGGGTTCTCTCTAAACAATTGGGATCAACATCATGATCTTCCTCAGAGGATACATAATCCTATAGAGGAGAAGAGGAAGTACTAGGTAGTGAGGGAGGAACTAGTGATGGAGGCTCCATCTAAGGATAACGATCATCAACTAGACATATTACCAAACTAATACCTCTCTAGAATCAAGATTAAAAAAACCTATTCACCTTCACATCCTCATAGTGGCCAACAAAGATGAGTGGTCAGCTCTTCCTCTCCTTAGCTTTCCCTTGAGCATCAAGAATAAATTCTCATTCCTCACTACCAAAAATGTAGAATGTAGAAACATTGGGCTTGACATGATTTCAAGCCTCCTTGGGAGTCAAATGTCACAATGTCTCTTAATGCCTTGTAAAGAATCTAATTCTAAATATAGTTGGCACAATTGATAGCCTTAGCCCAAAATGAAGAACTCATAGCTCGAGACTATATCATATAGTTGGTCATCTCCCATAATGTCCTATTATTTCTCTCTACAACCCCATTCTACCAAGGGGTATGGAAAATTGTGAACTGATGTTATAAACCATACTCAATGTAAAAATATTTGAAAGACTATTTCACATATTCCCTACCATTGTCAATGTATATATTCTTGTCAGAATGACCTGACTACCTCTCCACAAATGTCTTAAAGATACAAAATGAATCAAAAACATTATACTTGTACTTCAAAAAGTACACCCATGTACATCTAGAGAAGTCATTTATGAAGGTAAGCACATATCGAGCACCTAAAAAAGATGGAGTGGGGAATGACATAAGATCATTGTGCATCAACTCCAATGGTGCCTTAACACTTGTGGATCTACCTATCAAAAATGGATCTCTATGATACTTTCCAAGTGCACAACCTTGACAAAAAGAGTTAGTACAAGAGATCTAAGTTATACCAAATACTAACTCTTGTGTACTCATCCACTACAAATATCAATAGTTAACATGGCCAAAGCTTTCTCATTGTATCTGCATGAGAAATAAGAGAAACACATGTAGAATCAAAGCTCTTGAAGCCATCAAACTTATTTAAGCAAGCCTATATGTCAACACTCCTAGTAGAAACAACCAAGTCAAGATCATGGAGGTCTAGAATAACCACAACATGTGATGAGAACTCAACTTTCTTACCAAATCCAGAATGAAAAATCTAAAAGATAGATAGGAGGTTCATAGAAATGGACAGACCCAAGAGAACATCATGTAGGGAACCACCCTCTAAAGAGATAATTCTTGAACTTGAAACTGGAAGTTGTATGGGGTCACCAACTGTAATCTATGTAGTAACACTCTGAGAAAGTGAGGTAACCAAATTAGATGAGTGTTCCATATGGTGGGAATCACTTGAACCAAGAATCCAAGTAGTTGATGAAGACAATGTTCATGTAGAAAGAGCACATCCTTTCCCTATAGGAGGAGGTGGTGGCTTAAGAGAAGCAATAACATATTGTTTCATGGCCTCCTCTAAAGCCTCAATACATTTCCAATACTTGGAAGCTGGATGTCCTTCCTTACCACAAAAACTACAAGGATCACCTTTCTTAGTCTTGGGGGAAGACTCACTAGACGTAGAAGGTTTACCCTTTGGAGTGGATTTTTTACCATCTAACTAGGAGAAGGCTTGGAGGAACTCTCACTACTTCTCAAATCTAAATGGGACTTTTCTTTCTACTTTGGCTTCCCTTTAGATGTCTAAGCAACCAATGCTTGGTTCTTTGGTCCTATTAGAGAGTCCAACTATGAAAGTTTGGCTTTATCTCTAGTCAGTCAATCACAAAATACCTCAAATGTGGGCATGGTAAATTTAGGACCCAAAGCATCCATAGTGGAATGGGAGGTAGAAGATAAAATCTAAAAGTTTTCACGAAGCTTTGACAAAATTAGATAAATTCACTCCTTATTAGTCTTCACTTTTCCTCAACTATATAAGAAAGATTTCTATTGATTAGACCTCATTAGAAATTCCTAAATAGAAGGAAAATCATTTGATACAAGTGATGCAAGCTCTACCTCAATTTAAAGTACCCTAAACTCATTGATGGTACCAAACAAGTCATTGAACTTGGCCCACATTTCATGAGGGGAATTTAACCTATCAAGATGAAACTGCAAGATGTTTGAAACATTCAAATAAATCAAACCCATGGCCCCATCCATCATATTCCTATTTTGCATGACCTCAAAAGACCTCTATAAAACTAGTTATACTTCATTAAAAAAGACCACAAACCCTTTGAATAGAGAACTTGTGACATAGAAATTGTCCATGTGTGATAGTTATGTGGGTTTAGAGGAACTAGACGAGAAGAGGTCTCAACCATTTTTGTAGAAGGTTTTTTTTCTGAATAGTTTTGGCTTACTAATGTAAAGGACACAGATAATAATATTAAACACACCCCACAATGCAAAAAAATAAATTCTAAATTCCAGAAACAATGTGTATGCAAGAAAAGATGAAAATAGATTCAGTTTGAGAATCTCATATACCTTTGAAAAATACTGATGAAATAACAAAGAATTTGGAAAGTGCTTTAGAAGATTTTTTTTTTATGCTTCTTTTAGTTCAATAAACTTAGCTAAAATGAGCAAGTTATGCCCCCCAAAATGCATAAAGGATCATTAAAATTTAATCGAAAAAGGTACCAAAATGGGAAAAAAAATCCAAAAAATACCTTCACCATCACATCCATCCCAGAATCAACTTTTTGACAATATCTTGATTTCCCAAAAATTCCTTTGTATGCTCAAGTTATTGCAAAAAAAATGATAGGTTCCTTGTTATGCCAAAAATAATTTGCAAATTCTGCTTTGGACCAAAAACTTTAGCCCAGCCCCTAGACACTGATATGACCACGAGCTGAGTGATGGGGGTTGAAGGGGTTATAAGTAGTGTTTTTTGGTGGTAGGGGAGTCTAGGTCAGCAATGATAGAGCTATAGTGGTTGGAGGACAGAGGGTTAGTTGTAAATGGGTGGAGCCCAACCAAAGCATGGTAGGTAGTGGTGCAGCGGTGACACTATGGTGGCACGATGGCTCCAAAATGGTGCATAGTTTTTAAAATGCAACACATAACAAAATTACTCATTTTTCAACTTAAAAAATGCATCAAAATGCATCCCAAGGGTTATACAACCCTGGTAAGAAAAAAAATTGCCTCAAAATTGCCCTGACTCCAAAAATGAAGTGCTTTATATGGAAATAGGGGTTTTGGCATCCTTTGAATCCAACCATGAGGTTTCTTTGGACTCAAAGTGCCCTAAAATTTAGAGACCCCTCTGTTCCTAAAAAAATTTCAAAAAAATATGATCTATTATGTCAAACCCTTGTTCCTCTTTTCCTCTAAATAAGAATAAGCTACAGTAGTTCTAGATCTAATATCATAATGGATTTGATGAGAACAAATCAAGAAATCCAGTAGAACACCTGAATGCAAGAACTTGTTACAAGGAAGAAAAAGGCAAGAGAAGGCAAGGGTTTGGCTTTAAAAATAGTCAAGAATATATTATCAGACTGAAAGAATGAAATGAAAAATACAATAGATCAATCCTAATAAAGGAGATTGTAAAACTCTAAAAGGGAACCCCTAAGAGGTAAAAGACATTTAATAATTAATATTTGATTATTAAACGGAAATGCATGTGCATAAAGTGAAATCTTAAGTAGGGAGTAAAGGTAATTTAATAAATTGAATTAAATTAATCCTTTACTCTAACACATTTCAATACCTGCTCAAACTTCATAAACATTAATAGAAATAACTTGGTGATCACATCCAACTTCAAAATTTAATCTTGTAATCAATTTGTTTCAAACTATTATCTCACTATTTTTGTTATTACTAAGTATGAGAAATATTACTTAGCTTTTAGTCTACTATTACCTAGCTTTGACTTAACAATTACTAAGTTGAAGAGTTAAGTAAATACCATGAAAATCAACTTGCAACACAAAAACATTCACACATTTGACACCATGATTTAACATGGAAATCGTACAAAGGGAAAAACCACCTAGGACTGACAAGCCAAATAGTTTCACTCTTATGAAGAGAGCTCTGGTAGGAGCCAACCTTGTTAAATTTTTACATGCACATTTTTACTATGACTTGGTTAGTGGGTTTTAACATAAAGATCATCAAGACCTTATCACTCCTTGATTCTTTCTAAAGAGTCATACATGTTCTAAAGAACTTAAAAACATCACTAATAAATGTTACCATATAGGATTTCACAAAATTGTTAGGTCCACTCAGTTAAGAGAGTTTTTTTGCTACAATGCAAAGAAAGTAGCAATCAAATGATTTGTAAAATTTAGCAAGTTACCTTGCTTGTCTAGATCTTTATTTTCCTCTGTCTTCTTCATCTTTGATCTCTATTTGTCTTATTCAAATTGGATAATGTAATAATGGTACATTATCATTATCCAAATCATTCAAGTTCCCATTGAATACCATACTTATCAACTTTTTCATCATCGTACTTTCTTCAAATCCTCTTCATTAATTAAATGACATGGAACTCTATTGAATTAGCATAATGTCTACCCAACTAAGACTTTGAAATTAATGGAAACATAACTATTGATATGACTCTTTCAAATACATTCATAGCATTCTCAGTTACACATCAATTGGGGATAATACATTATACATGTTCCTAATAGGAGGAACCAAGATAGGAAAACTGCTTATTGCAAATTTCATATATGAGATGCAAGTGCAGCCAAATTTAAAAGATATATTGATAATTACCTTAAAAAGCTAAAAGGCTTACCCTTTCTTTCATATGAAAAGCAACACATAATATAGGGGGTGTGATAATACATTTAAAACTACACCTATCATTAAACAAGTCAAAATTCATCATTCTCAATGTTGAAGCATTAGACACAATATCAACAACTATGAGTTCCCTTGATAGACAAAATTTTATTAGTAGGTGCACAGTTCTTGTGCACCATAGACAAGTGATTGCGTGAGACATAATGCACACATCTAATGCGCTCTTTGGAAATCTCAATACCATTTTTTGTGGTAGTATGCATCAAGCTCATCATGTACAATGTGCACTAATTTTTGTAAATGTGATAGCATTGAATGAATTGATGATATATAATTTTTGGGAAGAAAATATGAAATTTTATATTTTACAATTGATTATGCATCATTAGGATGAGATGTTTATTAACATCCGCAAGAGAAAATGTGCTAGTTCATAGACAACATATGATCTAAAATACTTAAATAAATATTGTTAAATATTTCCAGCAATGGGCCCCAAGTTTCCTTACCTATACTATACAAGAAAAGACATCAACACACATAATAAAAAATGTTATCAATCACACTCGACAAAATAATTACATTGAACATAATTGATAAATACGGTGAAAAATACAAGACCACTTTCATTTATAATTAGAAATTGAATCTACCATCATGAATATTAATAAAATCAAATATGCTACTTAAGTTGTATAGTGGTAATGTTGACACAAAATATGGACTGGTAGATGGATCAATCGAGACTTTTAAATGAGACATGAAAGCAATTAACAATAGCATTGTTTGGGTTGAGGTTACTTATACACAAATCAATCAATGAGAAGCAAAGAGACTAGTACAATATCATACCAATAGTATCTCTAACATATGGATACCCATATATCATGTCATAAATCATCTAAGATAATTGTGCACCCAAAATAAATTGACCATGACTAGTATGCATCTGCACTATCCATAGATCTCAAGGGTTCACCATGCAAGGACCTAGAATTTTTTCCTATTGATATAAACAAAATTGGATGAACATACACTTCCCTCTCATGAGCAAGATTGATTGAGAAACTCCCCTTGTTAAAAATTATAGTACATTACCACTTCAAAGTGAATAGGAAATCATTATAGAAATGACACAACTTGAATCAAGCTCACATTGGAAGCTTCATAATGAGAAAGTAAAATAAAATTGTGACACATTTATTTTTGTCTACATTAAACACTCAAAATTTTCCTTTACACAAAGAAGACATACTTAATGACCATGACATGATGTCAATTGACATTATATGCTTGCAAGATATACATGTACTATTTGGTAACATAAATAATCCATTGAAAAACTTTAAATATTACTCAATGTATCACCTACATGACATAACCACATTAGATAAATCCAACATATCAATTGCTAAAACAAGACAACAACAAAAAAAAATGTCAAGGTAGTAACAATAATAATATATACTATCAATTAGATAACAAATATATTAAGCTATATGAAACACCCAATACAAAAACTATGGAACTTTTAGCAATAGTAAACAAACTTCTCTCATTTACAAACACATCTACAAAAAAAAATATTGTAGGTGATCTTAACATTGGCAAGTCAAAAATAATAAAGTAAACCAAATAGTCACCTAATTTGTATAGAACAATGAAATCTACTTTCTTCTACATGAACGCAAAAACAAAGTTGACCATAGATTAATCATATATGGAGAAATGTTGATCTCGGATTGGTTTTGACAAGTGAGTGTCTACGCACTTAAGTCATTTACTTAGTTCATGCCAAACAAGTAGTACATTCTGAGCACAACATGTATAAAATAGAACATGTCAAGTCCATAGTGAGTGTCATGTCACTTATGTGTTGATTCAGTCAAGTTTTAAGCATACAATGTATGCCGAGTGATATAGAAGTTGAGTAAGCAATGCATGTTGAGTCATTAAAATGTTGAGCCATAGTATAGAAATCAGTATTTGTTGAGCATCAGAGACTACAGATGCTAAGTAACATAGTTTTCTCATAATTATTTGTAATGACACAAACCACTATGTAAACCATTTTTGAGCTGACTAACAGATTGACTTATGATATCTTGGTGATAAGGATGAATCTTAAGTTGGAATCCCTATGAATTACATACATCCAATTAGGAAAAGGGAAGGTTTAAGCAGTGAAATGGATGAATCACATCCATTGATTCATACCTAATCCTAAGTCACTAAGGTCTTCTTAAGGAGGAAATGCCCTAAAATTCTTATATGTGTGGCAAGAGTGAAGTGAGAAGTTTGCATGCACAAATAGAGCATTCATGGTGACAAAGGAATTGTGAATTGAAATTGATTTATAGAATCATTTAAAGAAGAATAGAGGGAAAAAATAGTACATAGTAGAGAGACATCTGATCAAGAAGGATCAAGAATACATCAATTTAGAGGTGATCCATCATCAAAAAACAAAGTGCTAACCATAGGATCAATGTTGAGTTATTCTAATAGGGGAATCAGTTAAATCTCTTAATAGAGTAGTCCTAACAAGCTATATTGAAATCCTCTAACAAGGTGCTTGCCTAATTGTGAGTTAAAGTCCTTTAACAAGGCACAAGTTCAACAAGGTGTTGAAATCCTTTAACAGGTTAAGACCTAATAGTCTTTGTAAGCCTTTAACAAGGTAGACCTTTTACAAGGTATATCATGTCTCATGATAAAAAATTGTAACTCTCATTGGATACACTTTATTACTATAGTAGTGAAGATTTGTGTCTATCATCACCACCCTAGTTTCACCTTCTTATTGCAGGGTTTCTGGGTAATCATGTCTGGTGTCATATATGTGTAAATGTTTACTTGTTTACATGATTTATTTGTACATGCTTTACATGGTATTTTAGTATACTTATTAAATGTATGAGATGGATGTGTGGTCAAAGTTTTATGGGTCAAAAGTTAAACTACTAATTCACACCCCCCCCCCCCCCCCCCCCCCACCCAAAAGTTTATCTTTCCTATTGTAATTCCAACAATTGGTATCAAAGGTAAGTTCTCTAAAAGAGAATCTTTGCAACTCTGATGAAAGATCTTGAAAATGGAAGTCTACAAGTTGGGAAAGATCATTGAAAATCAAGGAATTGAAATACAACTCATTCTATATCAACTGAATGAAGCAAGAGAAGACTTAAAGAAATCTTTAAAGAGAGGAAATTGTTGTTGAGGAGAATGATACAAAATACAAAGAGATGGACACTACTAAGCTATTTGCTAATGGAGGCTCCAATGAATTTGTGCAGAAGCCATAGATCTAATGGAAAAGAATAGAGCCCATGCTGAAGAAATTAGAAATCTCAAGTTAGAGCAAGAATCACTTCTCATACTACTATGTGAGGTGACTAAATAGAAAAAAATATGGAAGACAAAGCCATGATTGAAGATGATAAAAGAGTTTTGACCAACAGACTAGAAGAGAAATCATCATAGCTAACTAAGATTGCTAACATGCAAATGGACACTTTGAGTCAAATGATGAATGCCAACTATGAATTGAATGTGATGTAGGAACATTCAGTGGTGTAAGGGAAATCTTGAATCACCCAAAAATATGCTTACTATTAGTTCCTATTTAATGTGTTTTTATTTCTAGATACCCATTTGGGTCAAATAGAGATTAGAACTCTCATAGTTGCACTATTGGTTTTTAGGGTTAGTGTTTTTTAGCACCTTGGGATATGTGTCAATGTAGAAAATAGGTTTTTTGTAATTGAGCCATAATTAGGATAATTTAGAGGGTGTAAGTTGGAGGGATTATTATAGTTGTAATTTAAAGCACTCTAGAAAAAGAATCAAGTCAAAAAGCTTTATAGTTTGAAAGTTATTATAGTTTTAAGTTGCTTGGAGACCCATAAGAGTGATTCAAAGTTAAATTTGATGCACTAAATGGCCTTGTACAGGCCCAAAAAGTGGGATACAAACTAGGATTTTTCTTAGGGCTATAGAGCACTTAGAGAGCTTTTCAAAAATGTAAGCAGTTCATCAATCAGAGCCTGGCTCAAAAGTTATGCCTCCCTAAAGTTGGACTATCATTTATAGATTCTCCTAATTTTGCACTGACTTCTTATGTGTTTTCTAGAATCTTTTCTTTTTCCAGTGGATTCCAAATGGCATATTCTAAAATGTATTCCTAACCCTAAACCTAATTTGGGTTACTTAAGGTCATTTCTAGCATTGTAAACATAGTTTTTGGTGGAGTTTGGGAGAAGGTACTATGAGAAGGGTTTTCTCTAAAATATGATAACATTGTAAGCCCATAGGGCATGTCGTGGAGTCTCTTTTTGTGGTATTGAATGTAATATCGTATCACTTCTAATAATAATATTCCTCTTTTCTTGTTGTGTTCATTTTTTCTTGCATTGTGCCCTCATCAAAATGTCAAGGACATTGAGATAATAACATTGAAGTTGTATAATGAGAAATTACATAATGACCTAAAAAGAGAAAAGGAATTTGCTAAAAGTTTTGATAAACCAAGTGAAGCCATCAAATACTTTGAGCAATTAATGAGATCCCCAAGACCTAATAGTGATACATCTGGACTAGGATACACAAGTACTAAAGGAGAGTCGTCCAAAATTGTTGAACAAAGGAGCAACAGAGGTAAGAATTCCAAACCTACTTGTCATAATTGTGGTAAGAAAGGACATATTGCTAATGTGTGTAGCAGCAAGACTATAAATCAGAATGTCAAGCATAAGAGCATGGTTCACTATCATAAGTGCAACAAACAAGGTCATGAAGAACATCAATGCAGAACTAAGACCATGCACACACAAAGATTTGAAGGATATTGTTATAATTGTTAGAAGTATGGACATAGAGATTTTGAGTGCAGATACAAACCCATGTGGTCATCAAACTAGCAAACAAAAGTAAAGAACAATGGAAACTCTTAAAACCAGGATTATAATACAATATATAGCTATCATTATTGTCAAGAGTATGGAAATGTTCATGAGAATTGTATTAGAACACACTTCAAAAGTGAATACAAAAGTTGGTTGATTCAAACCATATATTTTAGTTGTTTGTAGATTGGTCACATCAGTTGATATTTTCCAACAAGGTCAAAGGAACCAAGTTGTGAGTTTAATAAAGGTAAAGGCAAAGACAAGGTAGATATTGAAAATGTTAGAAATAAAATGAACAAGACATGGAAGAAAAATTAGGATTGCAGCACATCAAGTGGAGAAGGGATAACTTCACCCAATTGTACGTCATCAAACTAAGCAATCAAGAGGTATGTGGGATTGATATTCAAAAAAAAGTTATACCAGAAATTAGTTCCAAAGAATTTAGCTCTAAAAAGTTTACATAAGCATGAAAAAATATGCAAGATGTTATCAGGAATCAAAGAAAAATCTTTAAGTTTTTCATGCTACTACTGAGCATGAAAAAATTCCTATGATTGTTGAATGAAATACTAGAGCATGTTGAGCTAATATACTAGATAGTTGTTGTTGAGCTTGTAATGGTTGATGAACAAATGAAAATACTAATGGATGTTGAGTGAGCCATAAATTAGTTAATGGTGAGCTTATAGTTGTGTAAGCACTTAGCATTAATTGAAGTATTTCAAAGGGGTATTTGATCGATTTCAACTCATTTATCATTTTGAAAGTAAGAAAGAGCAAGAAGAGCTAGAGGCAATCTAGAAACTCATCTAAAGTATTTGCAAGATACTTAAGAACCATTTGACATCATTTCATCATATTTTGCAAGATATTTATCGTGTAATGAGCTATGCTATTTTTATTTCATAAACCCTAGTTTTGCAAAATGGCATCTAGTTCCTCAAAAGGAAAAGGTGTAGAGGGAAAAGAGGTTTTGAATTTTCAATTGGTTAGTAATAAAGTGAAACAACCTATTTTCAAAGCCATACCAGACATAACATATAAACAAGATCCCTCTGGTATGCTATCTCTGATACCACCAAAAGTTTTAATGATTTAGAATATCAGAAAGTGTTACAATTGTAAAATTGGAAGTATTGGTAACATGGAAATAAGAGAAGCATATGGAAACTTTTTGAAAATGGTGTGTTAAGGGAAGAATTTAAGATTGTATAGAAGAAAGGGTTAACTCGTGCCCTAGATTTCCATAATATTTTCAAAATTGAATGGATAAGGATTTTATTGAGTAGGATTCATTATGGTTAGATAATGGGCCTATCAAAATCACCAAAATAATAATCCATAGGGTATTAGGGTATCCAACCCTAGATCAGCCTAAGACTATGAGAAGTGAATCCAAAGAAGTTAATGAGAAGAGCACAGGGGTTCTGTAGAATAAGAGGGGAATGAAAATTAACACTGTCACAAATCCTCTAATTGATTTTGTAGTAGATTGAAGTAGATTGAACAGTGTGCCATGTATTGCAATGGACATGGGTTACAAGATTGTGAAGAAGGATCATACATATGATCTTGTCGAGTTACAAGTACAAAAATTGATTTAAAACCTAGGATCAATAAGGAAAACAAAGAGTGCTCAGTCCAAATTTGGATCTATTTTGATATGTATCTTCTTTTATATTCAAAACACATTTCCTACATTTGGCACTGTGGCATGGAAGACAAATAGGTCTGTAGTAGTTCATATAGGAGAGTTCATTGAATAGTTAGGTGATAATTTTGAGTCAATGATGACTAGTTACTTTGAGGGCTTCAAGCAATCCATGAAAAGAGATTGAGAATTCCAATATCATTAGTGGAAAATCATTATGATGATGTTTTCTTCCTAGTTGATGTTGATTATACATTTGTTCAAGTAGCAACTCCAAGAGTAAGATGGATAAGGCCATTAGGATAAGAAATTAATGTAGATGAGGACTCTGCAACAATAACAACATTACTTGCAGAAGATATAGATAAAGATGCCAAAGAATTTGGTAATTATGAGGTGGCCAAATCTAAGATTATCATGGAATTAAAGACTGCACCTGTCATCAAGAAGAAGGAGAAGTTGGTTAAGAAAGTGAAAGCTAAATTGGGTGAAGTTGTTGAGCAAGAAGAGGATGAAGATGAAGAGTACGAATAAGAAGAAGAAGACACTCAGATCCAAGCACCACTTGCATTAACACAAGGACAAGGTGAAGATTAGCAAGAGGAATAGACAAAAATTGTAGAAGGTGTTGAGGAAGAAGAAGCCAAGGAAGAACCTAGTACTACTGATAAGAAGAAGAGTGCTAACATTATAGTCATGTTTGTTATTAGTGACACACACTTATTTAGATTGTAAGTATCTAGCAAGCATATTGTATAGTTAATAGAGTTAACCAAGCATTTTAGTCTCTATCAAGTTCTACAATTTCTACCAAATCCAAAGGATAGTATTTAGTTTGTGCCAAGTAGCTTCTACCATAATGGTGATCAGCAGTGTAAACTAAGCTTCATAAGGTTTACCAAGTTCCTCAATAAAAATTGATTTATGCAATAATTACGAAGTTTGTAGTAATAGTAATGTGAGTATAGTGTTGACTGAGAAACTTAGTGTTAACCAAGTGATTTAGTTTATACTGAGCTCATAGCGATAGCATTTACTGAGTCATCTAGTATGAATCAAGTGATTTAGTTTATATGTTGAGTTTCATAGTATTCACTGAGTCACCGATACAGACTGAGTTTAGACTACTTGGAAAGTGATCAGTATGGAGCAAGCTTCTACATCTACTGAATGCATGACAATGTTAAGCATTAATTGTGGGTGCTGAGAATCAGAACCTCATCAAGATAATCTTTAGAACCTAAGTTCCTATAGTTTGGGTTGACTTTGTGTATTTTGTGTAAACTTGTAGTGTAGCCAACTTTTTTGATCTGTAAATTGGATTGGTATATAATTAATGTATTTTATCACATCCAAAATATATATATGCAAGTAATGTAAGAAGTAGAGAAGAGCAAAAGAGTGAAGTACAAGGCTACAAGTAGTATAAGGAGCAGCAAAGATTTATCTATCATTGCAAGGTAATCATTACACTCAAAGGTATCTCATTTAGTAAACCAAATTGTAGAGTAGAGATTAGCCACTAATTCATCCTAACAGGTGGATCAGTTAAATCCTTTTACAAGGTAGACTTAATAGTCTTTTGTAAATATCTTTACCGAGTATATACTTTATTATATGTTTGTAAATCCTTGTGCAAGGTGGACCTAGTAGTCCTTATACCTCCTAATAGGGTAGATCATCAAAAGTGATCTTTGTAAGCCTTAACAGGCCAGCTTTATACTACAGTACTAAAGCTTGTGGGTATCATCCCCACCCTAGTTTTACTTTCTATTTGGAAGGTTTTTGGGTTACCAAAATTTTGTGTTAAAGTGTTTTGAATACTTAATGTTTTTTAATTTCTTATCTATGCAGTTAGATTAGATCATATATCAAGGATTAATTGGTAATTAAAGAGTAAAGTTTTCTTAGTTAATGATTCACCCCCCCCCCCCCCCCCCCCGCCTCAATAACTTATCCTATCATATATACTTCCAATAATTGGAATCAGAGCTTTTGTGGTTTTCAAAAAAAAGTCTAACAGTTTGAACAATGATCAAAGGCTATGGAGGTATTCAGACTTGACAAGACTATTGACAATGAGAAGTTGGATTTTAAAATGGCTATTGCACAACTCAAGAAAGTAAAAGAGCAACTCTCTCAATCTCTAAAAATAATAAAAGATCTTACAATTCAAATGAATGACCACCTCCACATTGAAGAAAAAATTGAAGACATCCATTCGGTAAGCAATCCATATGAAGCCAATGAAGCAATCAAAGAACTATTAGAAAAGAATAGTTCACTTCAAGAGGAAGTCAAAAAACTAAGAAGAGAGAAAGAAATTCAGTTAGTAAGACTATGTGAAGTTATGGAAGAGAAAAACAAGATAAAGGAAGAAATAGAAGGAAAGAATAATGAGATTCAACATTTATCCCTCTAGCAAGAAAACTTCATTAATTAGCTTACCAATGCAAATAAAAGAATCATGAATCTAAGATCAGAAAATGAAAGGTTGTTGAATGATTTAAACATTGAAAAGAAAACCAATGACAAGATGATGAAATCTCAAGCATACATGAATCAATTGAATGAGAAAATTCACTTCAAACAAAAGGGTAAAGTAGGAATTGGATATACAGAAGAAGGTGAATCATCCAAGCAAGGAGCTCAAAAGAATCAAGAAACCTACTTCAGCCACTGTGGTAAGATTGGACATACATCAAAAAAATGTTGGAGCAATGGGAAAGCTAAATTCAATGGAAAATTCTACAACTACAATCAACATGGTCATAAAGCTAATGAATGCAAAGAAAAACCTAAAATTGAAGGCAAATGTCACAAATGCACAAAACATGGACACAAATCCTTAGAATGCAAAACTAAGAAACTGAACCCAACAAAATATATTGTAAAAGCTATATTTGGTTGGGACTATAACACCTAGTGCATATGTCATTAATATGGAGAATTTGGACATATTGCAATGAATTGTGTAAAACATCACATGAGGTCAAGAGATACCACCAAAAGATGTTTTATCTATATAGAACTTGGTCATCTTGCTAAGAATTGTATGAATACTAGAAGAATTGAAGATGAAAAGAAGGAAAAATTTGATAACATCATAAAGAAGATGAGACAACAATGGATTCCAAAATCTCTTGAAAATTTAAGTCCGACCAATGATGATCATGTCACTCAAGAATTGGGCAACTCAATTATTTCCACTTAATCTCTCAAGGAGAACTGGAACTAGGATTCTAAAGAATAAATCTTACACTAGTTCCAGTCAGTAGAATGAAACATCCATACCAACATTCAAGATTCAAAGGGATCACCGAGAAAAAGATGCCAATCATTATCGAGTGAGGTCAAGTTGCAAGACCCTACTAAGCAAGGTCAAGAGTAACTAAGTTTTGTGTAGTTACTAAGTCATGAATGACTCTACTGAGCTTTCAATACAAGTGAACTAGATGATAGTCTATCATTTGAGTGAACAATCATAATAGGCATTTATGGCGATCGAAAGGGAAATTTGATAAAAGGTTGAAATTGAAGTCATTTGTCACTGCAAATTTTATAGAGCTACTTGTGCAAGATGACTTATGTGCATCCAAGCAACCTAAGCAAATTACTATTGGAGATTTTTTGTATTTTCACAAAACACTATCAATAGAAATGGCATCCACCAATAGTAAATCAAAGAAAGGATATGATATGTTAGTTTGAGGTGTGGAATGGAAGGTACCATATTTTAAGCTAAGTCCTACTATTGCAAAAAATCTAGATCTTAGCATAGCTCAATCACAAATTCCATCAAAGGTATTGTTAATTAATGATATTCATTCACATTTTAAGTGTTCTATTCAATATATTGGAACATTGGAAATGGATGGAACCCTGGAAAAGCAATGTGTGAACAGCATGCTAAAACCTGAGCATCAACACCTTGAAGTGAAAGGTTTGACTCACATTTAACATATGCCACAGGATTTTCAAATTAAATGGATAAGATTCATTCTTAGTTGTGTTCACAATGATCAATTTTGGTTGGAACAATCTATTCTGATAACCAAGAAGATGATCCATAGGATCACTAGTCTTACTATGTTGTCAAAAGCTAAAATGACCAAAACCCTAAGTCAGGTCAAGCTTCAGAAGAAAACCCTTGCCAAGTGAGATGGAAGGGGAATGAATATTAGATGTGTTATAGACATGGAATTGAATTTTAGTATATAGGTCATTGCTCATAAGATTTATAGTTTGATCAGACTTGACAGTGTGTCATGTGAAGTAGTGGATTTAGCATACAAAGTGGTAAAGAATAACCAGTCAGTTGACCTCAGTGAGTTGATGCTAAACTAGTTCAAGAAGAATATGGAAAGTATAAGAACTTCAAAGAAAAATCCTTATAAGTTTGGTTCACTTTTAACTTGTGTATTTTTCTATGTACAAAAGTTCTTCCCATTTAAAGGTATAGTTTATGGAGGAAGGATGTACCTTTACTTTATCAGATTAATGAATATATAGCTGAAATGGGAGAAAACTATGTGATTATTATGGATAATTACTTTGATGCATTCAAAGATAAGATAGATAAAAAAAATTAGGATACCCAATAAAATCATTGATGATTACAAAGATGATGTTTGTTTCATGGTTAATAGTGACAAAGTATATATTTAGGTAGTTAGACTGAGGACTATATTGGTCAAACCTCTAGGTTATGAGGTAAACATAGATGAAACCAAGGACATTATTGAGGCACTGATTAATGAGCCTTTTCATCCTAAAGCTACTTACTTTGGCACTTATGATGAAGAAAAGGCTAGAATTGAATTGGAAATCAAACTCCCTTAGGAAGTCAACAAAGGGAAGAAGATAATTGCCAAATTGAAAACCAGTTCCGCTCTTCTGTTGACTAAAGGAAAAGGAGATGATATTAAGGATGAAGAAGTAGAAGATGAAGAAAAATCAGAGGAAGAAGAGCCATTAAAGAAGAAAGGTAAGGTAATTATTACCAAGCCTGCCAAACCATCTACTATTGTGTTCACAAGGATAGCATCAAGAAAGAAACTTGACAAAGAAGGAGGAGATGTGATATTTACAAGACCTCCACGAAAATTCCAGGAAAGGCTAAAAGATATAGAGTCAAGAGCCAACATACTAAATTTCAAATCACTAAATTATTAGACTAGGATTGCAGAGGAGTAGAAGCAGATAGAAGATGTGTAAATGTCTAAAATGGGAAAGTGGAAGTTAGCAGATTCTAAATGAACTAATGGAGAAGGTCAAACCAAGATGGAAGAATGCCATGAAAATTTCAAGAGACATATATCAATAGACCCTAAGAAAACTTATCCTGAGCTTAAGTGATAAGGAAGTGAAAGAATCTCTAAAGAAGAATGAAGAAAAACTTACCTTGAGATTCAACACTTGTCTTATACTGATGAATGACATTGAACATGTAGTGAAGAATGCTATAAACACATGGAAGAAAATTTATCTTCTTCACAAGTTGAGTGATCTTTTGGTTCATGTCAGTGACAAGGATGATGATGAGAAAGAAAAAGATGAAGAAATTGATGATGAAGAAGTAACTCATTAGACAATGTAGATGATGAGGAAGAGGAATAGGGATAGGGAGCTACCACGGAAGACTTACCAAAAATTTAGAACACTGAAGAGAATGACCTAGAGAAAATTGTTGCAGTGGTCATAGCCTCACTTCATCATTCTCTGAGCCAAACATTGAAAACATCAAGCCCAAAGAAAGCTACTGCAGGATTGATTTTGTCAAACACTGTAAGCACAAGCACTCAATCAATTTTTGCATCTATCTAGCTCAGTACTTCATTAACAGAAGTGACAAGAACTTCATCTACCAAGTAGACTTCACTTCCCTCTATATTAGTTTTGGTTATACTAGGTATTTCAACAATAAGTGTAGTATCTACTTTTTTAGCGAGTCCTACCATTTCTACAATTGTTTCCATTCCTAGCATGCAAATAATAAGTTCAAAGATACTTGATACCAAGCCTCAATTGAGCACAAAATTTTTGGGTAAAAGGAAAAAGAAGGAAGAAGAAATTGATCTTGATGAGGAGAGTGTTATTCCTAATTGAGACATCTCAAATCTTAACCTTGATCAAATGCAAACAATTGGAGAACTTCTTCAAAAGAAATCTAAGCAATAGAGGCTTAGAGAAGAAAGAAATAAGGAATTTCAAATAATTAAAGATGCTAAGAATATTTTAACTAAGGCACTAAATATAGAGATTGACAATTCTCAACCAATTTTGATTCAGTTAATAGAGGTAGTCCATAAATTCAATGAAGATTTGAATGGACAGGACAAATTGTTGCAGAGAGCTGAGAAGAAGTTTGAGAATAAAGTTCTAGAACTAATTTCTTAAAAGATTTCTAATCATCAAGTAGAGCTATCTACTATTCTAGGCTCATTGGAGACCTCCTGCAACAATATAACTACATTATTTAGTAAATTTTGTGATACATAAAGTTTCACCAAGGAAATAAGAGATAAATTTTCAAGATTGATGAAGATTTGTAGGCAAGTGCACATCAACTACAACTTGACCTGAGTTATAGCTCTAACCACTATTCGAAGATTAGATTCCTAACTGATATGTAGGTAGAATTGCTAAGAGAAGAATCTAGAATAAGAGCTACATTGGTAGACATTTAGGACATGATTCTTTCGAACATGGATGCATTGTAGAAACACATTGCACATACCAAAATACTCATCCATGATAACAATTTCTCAATTTCTGATCATATGATAGAACTTTTAGTAGAATTTCAAGTTGGATTTCACACATACAAGGTGTTGCAAGAAAATTGGGACAAGACAATAGCGCTAATTTTACAGGTAAATTCAGATTTCTTGTCACATTTTGGCATTACTATATAGTATATAGCATACATCTTTGGCATTAATGTAAAAAAGGGGGAGAAGAAGTATATTGTATAGAAGATGTATATTGCATGTATATTATAAATGGAGTATACATAAAGGGAGAGTATGTGTATATCATATGTGAAAAGATGTAAAGTATATTGTATATATGTATAGGGGAGCATTATATGTACAAATACTTAGAAATACATCTTCTACAAAAATAATTTTGAAAAATCTCAAAAATAGAGTACTCTACCGAGTTGGAGACACAAGGTAATGAATAAAAAATGTTCTTGAAATTTGTTCTTGGTTGATAAGTGTTTTTGTCACTAATGCCAAAGGGGGAGATTGTTGACATTACATTCATGTTTGTTATTAGTGACACACACTTATTTAGATTATAAGTATCTATCAAGCATTTTGTACAGTTAATAGAGTTAACCAAGCATTTTAGTCTCTACTGAGTTCTACAGTTGCTACCAAATCCAAAGGATAGTATTTAGTTTGTGCTGAGAAGTTTCTACCATAATGGTGATTAGCAGTGTAAATCAAGCTTCATAAGCTTTACCAAGTTCCTCAGTGCAAACCGAGTTATGCAATGCTTACTGAGTTCATAGTAATAGTAATGTGAATCCACTATTGACGGAGTCACTTAGTGTTAACCAAGTGAATCATTTTATACTAAGCTCATAGTGATAGCATTTACCAAGCCATGCAATATGAATCAAGTGATTTAGTTTATATGCCAACTTTCACGGTATTCACCAAGTCACTAGTGCAGACTGAGTTCAAACTACTTGGAAAGTGATCAGTATGGACTAATATTCTATGTCTACCAAATGCATGATGATTTCAAGCAATGACTATGGATGTTGAGTATTAGAACCACACTTATCTAGTCATCAGAACCCAAGTTTTTGTAGTTTGGGTCGACTTTGCGTATTTTGTGTAAGCTTGTATTGTACCTAACTTTGCTTATTTGTAAATTGGATTGGTATATATGTAATGTATTGTATCACATCCAAAACATGTGTGTGTGTGTGTGTGTGTGTGTGTGTGTGTGTGTGTGTGTGTGTGTGTGTGTGTGTGTTTGTGTGTGCGCATGCATGCAAGTAATGTAATAAGCAGAGAAAAGTAGAAGAGTGAAGTACAAGACTACAAGTAGTATAAGGAGCAACAAAGATTTATCTATCACTACAAGGTGATCATTACACTCAAAGGTATCTCAATCAGCAAATAAAGTTGTAGATCAGAGATTAGCCACTATTTCATCCTAATATGTGGATCAATTGAATCCTTTTACAAGGTAGACTTAATAGTCTTTTGTAAATCTCTTTACCAAGTGCATAATTTATTGTATGTTTGTAAATCCTTGTGCAAGGTGGACTCAATAGTTCTTATAGATCCTAAAAGGGCAAATCATTAGAAGTGATCTTTGTAAGCCTTAATAGGCCAACTTTATACTATAGTACTAAAGCTTGTGTGTATCATTCCCACTCCAATTTTACTTTCTATTTGGAAGGTTTCTAGGTCACCAAAATTGTGTGTCAAAGTATTTTGAATACTTAACGATTTTTTGTTTCTCATGCATGCAATTAGATCAGATTACATATGAAGGATTAATTTGTAATTAAAGAGTAAGGTTTCCTTAGATACTGATTCACCCTTCCCCTCTCAGTAACTTAGCATGTCATATATATTTCCAAAAAAGAGAAAAGATAAGGCACAAGAAGGGACAAGACCCAAAAAGATTATCAAACCAAGCCAACCCAAACCTACAACACCTACCAAAAGGGTTAGTGCATGTGTCATAGCACAAAAGGCTATAGAGAAAGCCAAACCTACAAAGTAGGAAGGAGGAGCATAGAAAAGTCTAAGAAGAAAGTACATTTCTCAAGTTGAATCTAATGAAGAAAGAACTGAATCTAATGACAATAGCCAATTCAAAGCGGTGAGTCACAATCCATCTTTAGATTTAGACAACCTATATGAGAATGTTAAGAATAATGCAGATTTACCAAGGATTTCTCTCATTGACTTTGATTATCTTAGAAAAGTTGAAAAGAATCAAGTGGAGGAGGAAATATATGCCATGATGGAAAATTTTAAGAAAGCCCCTCTAGAGATTGCAAACTCTATGCCTAAAAGTTTATATGAAAGATTGGAGTAGAAATGGAATTATTGTTTGAACCTAGAAATAAAATTAAGGAAATATCACTTGCTCAAGTTATATCTGAACTTAGCAAGGCACAAATAGCCAAATCCATAAAGAAATGTGTTGTTAGATTTGTCCCTATATATAGAGCCTTCAGCATATTGCAAAACAATATTGAAGATGTTGTAAAGAAGACTAGAAAAATATAGAAAATTACATATGGGCTAGCTACAAAAAAAGGAGAACAGGAGCCTATTGAGTTTAAAGATGATGAAGAAGATGAAAACAATCAAGATACATCTGAGGGAGGTACATAAATGAATATAGATTACTAGGCAATAACTAAGAAAGAGCAACAAGAAGAGCAAAGTGTATAAGATACAAAATTACCAAATGTCAGCCCTCAAAAATTAACAATTGTAATTACTAAAACTATCATAGTAAAGGATGTTACTAATCTCAATATTCAAAATAGCAATCCCCTAACAGAGGAAGATCTGAAAAAGATACTTGATCAAACTACGCTCTAGGCTAAATTATGTGACAACCCTATATTAGTGAGTGTAGATGAAATTTAGAAGTCAGTGACTAACACTAAAAAGGAAGAGATGAATACACAAGAACCACCTACCATCACCCCTCAAGTCACTAGTGTACAACCTTCAAATAAAGTACTAGAAGTTACACCTAAAAGGGTTGATATAGTTGGAGAAGATAAAGTGGAAACTCATGCCACTACTAAAACACAGAGTCAAATAGGTCAGATAGATTTATCTACACCTCTAGTATAAGTTCAAGGTGTAATCCAAGGCATTGTGGTAGAAAAGGACAA
>CM053791.1:84314129-84416629 GCA_028749045.1 Cupressus sempervirens | reverse complement strand
TCTTGGTTGTATCATCAATATTTTTTGAATGGTCCCTAGTGCATTTGCTAGGACCTTGGTGATCAACCACCAGAGGAGAGTCTTGGCCTTTATCCATGTCCAGTTTCTTCAACAGGGTAGACACATTGTCAACTATTTGCTTAATTAACTTCTCAAGGTTGCACATCTTGGCTTCCATCATAGTAAGCTTCTCCTGATTCACATTGAAGTCTCTGTTAATAGCCCTGTTCTTAGCCTCCAGTTGCGAAATCTTCTGCATAAGATTTTTAACATCCTCAGCACTGCCAACCACTTCCATGAGCCTATCAATATGTTGGCTGAGGGTGTACTCACCACATGTAGTTTTACTAACATGAATGACAACCTTCCTTAGTTCCTGCATGTCACAGCCAAGTGTTTGAATTTCACTCTTCATGACCCCAATTTCTTTCAGTATAACACTTGGGTTACCATGCATCCCTATCACAGGCTTAGGGGTACCTTCATGTCTATTCTCCCAATCCTCATGAATCCCCTATTCCTGGGAGTCTTCATCACTTGACTCTCCTTTATCACCTAACTCCTTATCATGGCACCTGGATGGGTATCTTTTCTTTTCCAAGCATCAGGCTAGGGTATCCTCATCATTATAAGGGGATGAAGCCCTCTTCCCTAGACTATCCTTAACCCTCTTCCCCTTTATCTCATATTTCTTCTTATAAACCCTTAGTAGATCCTCCACAAAATCACTCTCCTTATCAAAGTTAGAGTGACCTGCAGCTCTCCTTTTCTTCTTAGATCTATTTCCAATTCCCTTTACCACATAAACCTCATCCCCATCAGCCTCATCCTGGGTTTTAGATT
Source organism: Cupressus sempervirens (assembly GCA_028749045.1). Taxonomy (NCBI): domain Eukaryota; kingdom Viridiplantae; phylum Streptophyta; class Pinopsida; order Cupressales; family Cupressaceae; genus Cupressus; species Cupressus sempervirens. The sequence continues at coordinate 84,415,786 of CM053791.1, read as the reverse complement.
CATAACTCTTCTCCTGGGCACTCCCTTACATTTCATAGTCAACTTCTTTAATTTGACCCCTGCTCCTCACCATTCTTTTGGCCTTTAAAGGATTCAAAATAAGCACCATAAGACCATCATGGTAGACATGTTCACCATTTGGGTCTTTTTGTAAAGCTTGGATAGAGATAGTGAGAGACTGCTTTAGATAATAGGGGAAATTATATGAATAGTAAATAAAAGATGATTTGGGTAACATGTGTAGTAAATAGGTCTAATCTATCTCATGTATTTTTATTGCACCATAAGTAAATGCATTTAATTTATAAGGCTTGTGGTTTGCAAATGGTGAAAGTAATTAAAGTGGTATAAGTATTGCTTTGATTTATGAAACAAATGGTTATGAAATAACTATCTGAGAATTTATTATCCTACCCTAATTTCTATAAGGTTGCATGTAGAATTAACCTAATTTAAAAGTGATTAGGTCGTACTTCTAGATCTATGAATAAGGAACAAGCTATTTAAGACTTTAATTGATACCAAAAAAAAAGAATATTGGGATAGATATTGTATCAACTAATAAGTAGAGATAAAACCAATAGATGTACTAAATCAAGTGTAATTCTGAAATGTAGAATGAAAATTAAATAAGAAACAAATAAGAAGTATTTGTTGAGTTGGTTGGACAAACAAAGCTAACACTTAAATTTGGAAACCAAGCAATGTTTTCTAAGGGTGATATTTGGGAACCTATAAGGGCTCTTACATCTATGATTAATTATATGTAACAAGCTAAAGATGTTGAAAAGAAAAATATTTCCAAACTTAGTAACATTTAGACTTATCGTGTTGGGATCCTTGGTGGAGCATTACAACTAGTCTTGGACCTAACTTCCCACATAACCAATCTGAGCATTGGCTAAAGAATATACATCCTAATAGAATGTGGTTAGTACTTTCTTCCTTATTTTAACACAATGGACATTATGACCCTCTTAATTATTTATTATTAATCATTGACTAGAGGAATAAAGCTCAGTATTTGAGTTCAAACTATAGTATTAGACATGTATACAAATCAAATGAAATGTTAAACAAGGTAAACATGATTTTCTTTCATTTCTTATTTAAAATTTTGAAATTAACCATCAATTAGAATTCCTCTATCCTTAAAGATTTGAAACTTAATGAATCAAATGATAAGCATCAAGAAAATAATGCAATATTCTAAGTGCAAGATTGAAACTTTAGAGGATCTCTTACCCAAATATGATATGGAAAAAAGCTATTAAATATTCAAAGATGTATCACTATAAAAAAAAATGGTCATTGTTCTAACACCTAAGTGTTAGTCTAGGTAGCTTGGATAACTTACTCTTCATTCCCTAAATTTAGAAACAAACATATTTAAAGAATTCATTAGATTTTGAGAAATTATATCACTAAATAATTATTTGATACCTTTAGAGACATAAGAAAATCAATTAGTTAGGGTTTATTGGAGTCTAAATTATTATTATTCATTGATTGAAATTGAATCAAAACCATTGGTTTTCAATGAGAGTAGTATAAAAAGGGGTAATGGGATTTCAGAGATGATACACTTGAGAAGCATTTGTGTAGTTATAGAGAATGAATGTGTACTACTATAAAATACATTTGTAGTGATAGAAAGGGTGCAATAATATACTTCAACATAACACTAGTGCAATTTTTGAAAGAATATAATGTTGGAGATCAAGTAGTAAAAGAAAAGAAATTTATGTATCTATTGATTTGTTGAAGGTTAATATAATTCCTCATTTCTAGTATTCATTTTCCCTTTACAATTTTTTAGGGACAATTTGTCCAAACATATCATGTTCATTGTATGGTATAGTTTCTTATGGTTTTATTTGCAAACTTTCATTTTTGTCATTAAATTCAATATTTTTCATGAATTAATTTTTGGCATTCAAATAACTCATATAACATAGGAGATTAATACTTAGTAGATAAAACAAAATTTTTACATGGTATCATATTCAAGTTGAGGGTAGAAAAGGTTTAGTATAGTAACATAAAAGAAGATAAAAGGTATATACAACCCAATTTGACCTCTTCAACATTATTATTTCTTTTTATCCTTTGAGATAGCCTAGACTAGTTTGAGATATCAAGAGAAATTATATGGAACCTCTAAATTTGATTTCTAGAAAGCTAGAATTTCCTTGTTTCTAGAATAGAACATTAAGATTTGATGTCAAATTCATGAAGGAAAAGGAATTTGGGATGGCCAAAGATTTTCTAGTGGATGATCATAGTGAGATTCATTTATGTACATTGAAAGAATCTATGTGTGTGCTCAAAATGGAGGGAATAGAATGAACACATTGATAGTTTCTTATAGATAATGGAATTTTCAAAGAGTTATATGGATTCTAACCTATGCTACTTATTATTTGGAGTGTAGTTCTCATTATGGGAGGGGTGGGGTTGGTGGGGGGGGGGGGGGGGGGGGGGGGGGAGGGGGGGAGAGGTGGTGGGGGGTGTGGGGAATATCACATCTCCTTGTTTCCTTCCTATTAGGGGATACTTTATTGTATATGCATGTTGTATATCATAATGGGTGGGATGGAGTGTCATACTTACACCACTCATGTATGCATCTTATTTTTTCATCTCTATTTTTGGGGGAGGGTTTCCCCATGAGGTTTTCTCTCTTTACCCTCTTTATGAGATATTGTATTACTTATGCATATTATACATAACACCTAACATGGTCTAGTAGTTGGGGCCCATAGTGCATTGTCATTTAGTTTTATTAAGCTTAAGCACATTCCCTAAGTTGCAATTCAGGATGGGTGTTGGTGTAATTAAATCTTTACTAACTAAACTTTACTCAATTTTACTTAGGATAATGCAATTTTATATTAGTTTTCATTTTAAAAATATGAGTTTCAAGTAAAACGTAGGAGTTTTCATTTCATTTTAGCACATAATATTGAAGAAATATACATTATGTGGAGTTAGTTTCATCTCATACCTCTTCATGTGGAGAAAACACCTATTTCTCCTATCATGTTGTCATGCTCTTGTTATTGCACATGTGCCTATACTTTGTTATACAACGGTCCACCTTTTGTGTACATATGATTACTCTGTATCTAGTTTATATGTGATCTCTTGCATTACTCCTAGTTATCATGTATTTCTTATAAATTCAGGCATATCTACATTGTAAACCATCAGGCTATTAAACATATATTATTCATTGTATTATTGATCATTATTGGCATAAGTAATTGATCATTGTTGGAAACTTACAAATAGAACATTTTTTCTTTTTTCATTGATGGAAAAAATATTGCTACCTAATCTAAATATCATATATATTTGATTGATGAAGAAGATTTGAGAAATTGCTCATAACAATAGCATCTAGAGGAAAGGTTAAGTTATGAAAAGGAAGCTACAATGTATATTTGATTAGTAGACTTTGATAATACAAAGTGATTTTTTATATCCCAAAATTCAAGCTAAGCCAAGTAATAGAGTAAAATGGTTGAGGAATGTCTAGTGATGCTAGTGTCAACCAAGACATGATAAATGTTGAGAAAATCTAGTGTTGACTGAGCATCAATATTGAATGAGAAAGATTATTTATGTCAAGAAAAAAAATTTATAATGACCGAGTGATTAAGTGATGATTGAGTGTCACAACTTAGTAATTGTCACGCAACATGGTTGAGAATGAATTTGAGGAAATCGTGATTCCTAGCTGACTCAGTTGATTTTTTGGGAGATGTAAACTACTAATGAGTTGGATCATTCAATTCAAGGTGAGCATTAGGTAAAGACCTAATAGATGGATTCCCAAGAAGTTTCTAGAGGATGATAAAGAAGATGGATAGATACAATGAATTATGTTGAACCTAATCATAGACCACAAGATCTATATTGATTGTGGAAAATGACAAAGAAAGAACTACCTATTTAAGGAGGTATAGAGACAAACAAATGAGTGTCACTATGTGTGAGGCATGGACAAGAGAAGGTTGATCATAGTTGCACAAGTGTGTGATAATGACTACAAAGCTAAATGAGATCACTTACAGAGATACTACTAATATTGATAAGTGAATCTAAGTAGATGGCTTACGTTATGCTGAAAGGAGAGGTTTAATTTCTTGGAGGGTTGCCAAGTGAATCAAGAATAGAGATGATAGTGAAGAGCTTATCAGTGAAGCAACACATGAACCAAATAGTGGTTTGAAATTTCAAAGTGAGATGTAATCATATAGATCAAAACCCTATTATTTTCTTTCTAATCATTGTAAATAGTTTGTATTGAAATCCTTTTAACAGAGTTTGACCTAACAGTCATTTGAAGGACTTAACAATTTATCTAAATCCTTTAATATGGTGACATTCTAAATGAAATGATCAAATTCCTCTAACAAGGCTACTCCTAATAGGGTGATTGAATCATCTAACTAGGTCACATTTAATAGTGTATTATAAACCTTTAATAGGGTTGGCTCCTAATAGAGCTCAATTTGAAAGAGTGGAAAAGTGGTTACATGTTGTTGCTAGTTTTTCCCAAATTGGGTTTCCACATTAAATCCTAGTGTCAAACTTGTGTTAAATGATTCATATGTTTTATAGTTTATATCAAGCAAAGTGTGTCATATTTGGAACACTAGTTTTGTTTATCAATATAGTAGAGTTTGAGCTATAGCAGGATAAGAAAAATAGTAAGATTTTTATGTTTAATTGTTCAAATTTTATTTATTGACCTTCAATAACTGATTCACCCTCCCCTCCATCCCTCTTAGTTATTCTAAAAATTTCTAACAATTTTTATAAGAGCTCAATGCTTATAGAAACAATTCTAAAGGTACTTAAAGCCAAAAACCATTACTCACAAAAGAGATGTACCAAAGCTAAACAAGGAGAACTTTCCTACATCAAAAACCTTTATGAGGTTGCATATATCCAATATCAGTGATGTTACTATCAACTTTGTGTAAAATGAGTATGTGAAGGTAACAACTACTCCTTTGACAATAGGTCAGCTAAAGAAAAAACAATAACAGAATCAAGCAATATTGGAGATTGCCCTGACCCTTACCTATGCTGAGTTTGATGAATTAAAACATTATGACAGGGCAAAGAAAATGTGGAACAAATTGAAAAGCATATATGGAGCTGATGATAATGTCTTGAGAGCCAAATTAGAAACCCTGAGAGGTAAATTTGATGTCATGAGAATGATGGAATGTGAGAATAAAGTGCAATACTGCACAAGAGTCCAAGAAGTTATTAATGTTATTCATGGTGAAAATGGAGAAAACAAAGATTAAACTATGATAAGAAAGTTATTAATGACTTTATTCCTTATATATGCCATTATATTTTCTACAATTTAAGAACTAAGATGCACACTAGGTAACACTTTGACATTGAAATAGGTAATTGGTAGACTTATTGCTTTTGAGATGTCTAACTTTGATAAATATGCACCTACTACTATTGAATCTTCCTTTAAGTTGTAATTGGTTCTTAGCAAAAGCAAAGGAAAATATGTGAAGAGTGATAGTAACAGTTTTAATGATATGAGTAATGAACTTGAAGCCCTCATCACAAAATGATTTGGAACAAGAAAATATAAATACAAAGCTAAACTACCTATTATCTATTTTTCATGCAATGAAGATTTTCATATTGCTGCTAGGTGTCATGATAGAGAGGATACGGATGAAAGGAATGAAAGAAAGTACAAAAGGAAGAAGAGATGACATAGACTAAAAGAAAAACAAGGATGAAAAAGGTAAGAAATCTTGTTATGTTTATAAATAAGAAACTTACAATAAAGATGAAAGTAATCATGATGAAGTGCTTGATGTTTCTGTAAAAGAAGATTTTGATGAAGACATGAAAACTACATTAATCTCATATGTAAATAGAAGTGATAGATGGAAAATTGATAGTGGATACTCCAATCATATGACTGGTGATAAAGAATCTGAAGTGCTTGAGATCTAATAGAGGTGTTGAATTCATCTCAAATGATTTTGATACATTCTGCAATGGCAGAGGAATTAAAAGATAGGTGTTATTACCAAGGACCCCTCCTTAGAATGGAATAGTTGAAAGGAGAAACATATCAATAATGGAATGTGCAAGAATATTAATGATGGAGTACAAGTCAAGGAAGGTACAAATGATATACCTTTTGAATTATGGTATGGATATGCTCCTAATATAAAATATTTCAAAATATTTGGAAGTAGATGCTATATACTTAAATATAATAGAAATGGAAAGCTTGATACAAAAGGTGATAAAGGTGTATTCCTAGGATATTCCACCAAGACTAAAGCTTACAAGTGTTTGAACTCTAATACTAACAAAGTTGCGAAAAGATCAAATGTGAAAATTCTTGAGTTTGCATAAAGAAGTAACACTTCATGCAAAGAAAAACTTGAAGATTATAGTACATTCATCTATGTCGATGATGGTGAACCTAGCACTCCAAATGAACAAGAAAATCAAATTGTAGTATCCCAATAGACATGAAATGATGTAGTACAATAAATTGTCAAGCAATAGAGAGTGGGTGCTGAGAAATAAACTGAAGATGCCGAGTCATACATAGGGAATTTCAATAATTAGATAGACAATGTTGAGCATGCAAAACATGAGCCATAACCTAAACAAGAAAGATAAAATGAGCTTGAGATTTTTTTAAAGATGAACTTGTAGAAGAATAGAGAGGGAAACCATCTGTGCTAGAAAGATTTATACAAAGACATCACAAACATGAAAATGTCATTGGTGATGTTGAATCAAGTGTTATGAGAAGAAAAATACTCAAAGATGACACACACTTACTTTGTGAATTTGATCCCAAAACAATAAAATATGCTATAGACAATGAAGATTGGATTCAAGAAATGAACAAAGAAATTGAATAGATTTAGAGCAACAATACTTGGACTTTAGTGCCAATACCTAAAGACAAAAATGTCATTGCTACGAAGTGAGTTAAAAAAAAAAAAATCAATGAAAATGGTGATGTAACAAGAAATAAAGAAATAATGCAATGGAAAGGATATACTCAAGAAGGAGTTGATTATGGAGAAACTTTTGTGGCTATGGCAAGACTTGAAGGAGTCAAAATTCTTCTTCCACATTCAGACTACAAGAATTTCAAGGTGTATCAAATGAATGCTAAATCTACATTTTTTAATGGTATGCTTGAGCAAGAAGTGTACATTGAACAACCTGAAGGATTTGTATACCTGCACAAGAAAAATATGGTATGTAAATTGAATAAAGCCCTTTATCGATTAAAATAAGCTCCAAGAGAATGGTATGAAAGAGTACATAATTATTTGGTCAAGATTTTTTTGAAAGAACAAATTATAACACTAATCTATATTTGAAGAATGGTAAGAACAATGAAGTACTACTATGCAAAATATTTTTTGATGATACTATATTTGGAGGAATAGAAGTATTGTGCAAATAATTTGTTGATTAAATGAATAAGGAATTTGAAATGTCTATTGTTGGTGAAATTATATTCTTTTTTGGATTAAAAGTATGTGAAGTAAAGTTTGGTACTTTCATTCCACAAACCAAATGCATCAAGGAGATAATAAAAACTTTTGGAATGGAAGATTCAAGACCAATGAGAACACCTACATCTACAAGACATAAGCTACTAGGTATGTGCAAGATCATGGTAAACCAAACTATGCTCTTAAGTGGCAATAAACAATTAGAAAATTAGGGTTATGTCAATTTGACATGCAATTTTCTACTTGTTATTAACTTTATATCAAAGAATTGAGAGAAAAGAATCTCTAGGAAATTGAATCTAGTTTCTAAACTACTTGGACTTATCTCAAAAAAAAAAATTATTGGTCAAAATTTTGAATTTTAATGCAATATTACAAAAATTTCAAAACAAAAATAAGAAGTAGATGTATGTTTGACCACCTTAATAAAATCCAAATGATAATATTTTTTAATAATATTCTAGATATAAGTATTAGACTCATGCTTGGATGTGACACATATTTTTGGGTTACTTTATTCTTAAACAATAATTAATAATTAATTTTTGACTTTAGTATTTTTTGAATAAAAAAATCTCATGTTTGATCACCTTAACTAATTCAAATCTTTGTAAAATTCAAATTTTCATTTATTTTCCTTATAGTAGAAGAAACGTAGAATGTGATGCATCTTTTGGATTTAAGAAATGTTGTACCACTTGAAAGTTATAGTTGTTTTTCAAGTAGTGTGTTAGTCAGCACTTTATACATAAATCCATTAGAAAATAAGTAATAATTATTTACTAAATTCATAATTTGACAAAACATACATTTATGGAAAGATAAGAACATTCTTAAGAAACCCTTTTCATTTCATCAATTTTTGGTGAAAAAAAAGGTCGTTAGCTACATGTTTGAATTAAAAATCACATAAAAGTAGGCCAAAAGCTCATTTTTAGGATTTTTTTTAAGTTGAACACATAGGTTTGGTATCAAAAGATATACTAGACCTTATAAAGATATTAATTATTTTCATTTAGTATCATGGTGGGTGGGAAAAATGTTGGAATAGATCTTGAAATGGTTTGAGATATTTCAAAAGTATAGATTTTTCAGATCGCCACTTTTTGGCACACCATGATCATCCACATACCCTATCTAAGAATGATGAGTTTTTTGATGTGAACCATACCTTATACACATCCATGATTGGAGAATTACAATACATTGTTAATAATTAGGATAGTTTCAAGATTTTCAAAAAATCCTAAGGAGATTCACATGATGGCAGTAAAAAGGATAATGATATATCTTAAAGCTCAATAGAAGACTGTGGATTTTATTATAAGAGAAGTAATATATTTGAAGTGAAGGTATTCACTAACTTAGATTGGACAAGAAATATTGATGACAGAAAAATCACTAGTAGAGGTGCATTCTTTCTACGAAAGAGATTGGCAACATGGACAAGCACAAACCAAAATTGTATTTCCCAATCAACCGCTAAAGCTAAGTATGTGGCAGATGTAGTGAATTATTCAAACATTATTTGGATAAAGTAATTAATGAAAGGTATGAAAGAAGAAATTACAAATCCACTAATTATCTATTGTGATAATCCAAGTGCTATTAACATTTCAAAGAATCCAATAATGTACACTAAGAAAAAGTGCATTGCTAATAAGTATCAATACTTGTGGGTACTAGTTTAAGACAAAGAAGTGAAGTTCTAAAATATGCACACACCAAAAAAAAAATTTCTAACATATTCACAAAAGCCTTACATAGAGATACTCATGAATATCTTAGAGAAAAATTAGGGGTGATTCCCCTAAACAAAGATACTTAAGGAGACAAGGTGCATCGCATCAAATGGCTAATAAAAATATCTTACACATTGATGCAACAAAAATATTCTTTGGGACATGTCTAAAGTAGATATTCAAGTACATCATAATAGATAAGTCATAGATAGATGACATAAATCATCTAGACATGCAAAATCTACATAATTTAGATGTATGAAAGATTGAAGCTAAGACAACTTAGTGTCTTTGGCATTGTTGTGAAAGAGGGAGAAATACACTAGAGAGGGAGACATAGTTAAAAAAAGGGAGTGATCAGCAAAGAAGATACATATATCAGAGGGAGATAATATACAGAGAAATAGACAAAGAAGAGAGATATACTAGAGAGGAAGAATATGAAAAAGGGGAGACTATAAATAGAGGAAGAAATGTACCCAAGAGGGAGATCTATTATTTTAGAGGGAGGAAATCATTAAAGAGAATAAAAATGATAGTAAAATATTTTATATTGTATGGTAACAAAGTGAAATGAATTTGATACATTAAGATATTGCTAAATATTTGATATGTAGAGATGTTTCCATCAATGTCAAAGTAGGAGATTGTTGGAAACTTACAATTGGAACAATTGTTGTTTTATCATTGATGTCAAATATATTGACAAGAAATATTTATACCTAATCTAAATGTCATATCTATTTGATTGATGAGGAGGATTTAAGAAATCTCTCATAACAATAAAACCTAGAGGAAAGGTTGAGTTATGAAAAGGAAGCTAGAATGGACATTTGATTAGATAGAATTTGATAAGACAACGTGATTGTTTATATCAAGAAAGTTAAGCTAAGCAAAGAAATAGAGTAAAACAGTTAAGGAATGTTGAGTGATTCTAGTGTCAACTGAGCCACAACAAGTGCTAGGAAAATCTACTGTTGATCGAACATCAGCATTGACTAAGAAAGATAGTTGATGATGAGCCATACATTTTATAGTGACTAAATTATTAAGATTTGACCAAGAGTTAGAACTTAGTGATTGTTGAGTAACACTATTAAGAATTAATTTGAGGAAATTATGAATCATAGCCGACTCTTTTGATTTACTGGGAGATGTAAACCACATTGAAGATAACATTGATAAGTTGGATAATTAAATCCAAGGTGAGGATTAGGTAAAGACCTAACAAATGAATTCCAAATAATTTTCTAGATGATGATTAAGAAGATGGATAGATACAATGAATTGTGTTGAACATGATTGTAAACCCTAACATTTATGGTAATTGTAGAAAATAAGAAATTAGTTTAATTACCTATTTAAGTAGGTATAGAGCCACATGAATGAGTGCTAGTGGACATGATACATGGATAGAATAAGTCTTGTTAGAGTCACACGAGTGTGTAAGAGTGAATGTGAAGCTAAAAGAGATTTCTTACAAAAATGTTGTTGATATTGATAAGTAAATATGAGCATATGTCTTAAGTTATGTTGAAAGGAGAGATTTGATTGCTTTAAGGGTTGCCAAGTGAATCAAGAATAGAGATGACAATAAAGAGCTTATCAGTGAATTAGTACATGAACCGAATAGTGGTTTGAACTTTCAAAGTGAGTGGTAATCATACATATCAAAACCTTACTATTTTCTTTCTAGTCATTGTAAACAGTTTGTAATGAAATCTTTTTAATAGAGGTTGACTTAACAGTTATTTGAAGGACTTAATGGTCTATGTAATTCCTTTAACAAGCTGACATTATAAATGGAATGGTCAAAGTCCTCTTACATTGCCACTCCTAACAAGGTGATGAAATCCTCTAACCTGGTCACATATAATAGTGTGTATTACATAAAACTTTAATAGGTTCGTCTCCTAATAAGATCACTTTGAAAGAGTGAAAAAGTGGTGAGATGTTTAGCAGATTAATAAGAGTTTTATGTTTAATTTTTCAAATGGTACAAATTGACCTAGAGCAACTCATTCACCCCCACTCCTCCTCTCATATATTCTAAATATTTCTAACAATATTATTTTTCCTATCTCTCTTGTGTTATCAATTGATATTCTAGATGTTGGCATTTTCATTCAATACCTTATGCAGATTCTTGAACAAATAAATAGCTATATTTTTATAGCTAATTCTAAAAAGTATGTATAATCAACCATTGTTTTAATTGTATTTTTGAATAGTTTTCTAGAGGTGATATTTTTCATTGATCAGTTTATGTTTTGTATTTTGTGGTGTGTGTGTGTGTGTGTGTGTGTGTGTATCTATCTATCTATAGATAGATAGATAGATAGATACATACATACATACATACATACATACATACATACATACATACATATAGATATAGATATAGATATGTATATGTCTTCTCTACCCACTTCATTATTAAAAAAAAATTATTTTACATACTAGATAATTTTTTCCATTTTGAAATGCCTTGCTCTAAATTCTTGTTATGTGCTCTAGGATGATCTATGGATGACTTATTGAAGATCTTTTCCAAACTCCAAATTGCTAGCCTTCTTTAACTCACTTTATATTTGTGCACATAATAGTGACATAGAGTTTTCTTGATGAAATATTTGGCATATACAATATTTTCTTTCAATGTATTATTTTTCTTTAAATTACTTTGAGATATAGATTTGGTTAAATGACCTCTAGATCTCCCTATTTGTCCATATTATAAAATTACAAGTTTAGTTGAATTCCCATTATATATTTTGTACCATAAAATCTTCCATTTTATTTCTGGTATGGTATTTTTTGATATATTCTAGAACTCTTTCATGTTTCCATGTTACCATTTTAAAAAATTTATAAAGTCTTGAATATACTAGGATATTATTCTTGATGAGAAATGATAGAAAATCTAAAACTTAAGACGAGAAAAATGTATAATACACAACATAGTTATGATAATTAGAGAACATGATAGACTTTAGGAGAGAAAATTGATGACTTCTCTGTAGTTCTCCAAATAAAGGATGTTCTTTAATTTATCTATTTTTTCTAGAGCTTTGTAAATCTTATAATAATTTTTATTATTTTATATAAATAATTAAATGCTAGGTCATATATATATAATGATGAAGTATAAGAAGTTAAATAAATAACTTTAATAAATCATTTTAATGACTTAATGTTATGTATTTATCCTATATTTTATTTATTTTTAAAAATTATTTATACTTCATATAAAAATGGGTCTATATAGATCATATTCTTGGTAAATAATATAGTGATAATATTTTTACTATTTATCTTGTAACATGCCCTTGTGATAAAAATATGTCCATCACAATCCACAAATATATAAGCTCAATAAGGCTGAGGAAACAACTAAAAGATGTTAGCATGGGTATAAAAATTCAAAAAAAATATCACGCCAAAGATTAAAATTTCCTATACACCATTTGTTCTCATTCTTTTGTGTTTGCATCCTTTAACAGATGTTTTGTAATGCCTCATTACTTACATTATCTATAGATCAAGATTGCTAATCAACTTTTCTATTTTGTATAATCAAATTTTAAATGTATCATAATATTTTATCTTATCTTAGTGTCATAATGATATAGATTAGATATATTACAACTAGGGGAAGAGACTCATTAGCCATTTAGGCTAACATCTCACACCAATAGTTCCTAATCCATATATTGAAATTTTCCAAAAATGTTAGTGAACCTCCATAGGTGAGAAAAGAGCTTAAACCTAACCTTTTGACTTTCCTACATTTATGAAGCTCTTTGCAGAACTCATAGAGTGTGAGGTGGTCTAAAAGTGTCATTTTAAAGCATTCACTTGATACCTGCCACTAAAACCCCATAATAGTTACAAACCAAAAAAATAGTACTTTTTGCACAAATGTTCCAATTAGTAACCAAGAAAACTAAAAATGATCAACTATTACTACATGTGTGATCGTATAATAGCACATGTGCAATCATTTTTTGGGGCTTTTTGTTGTGATAATTGGAGGGGTAGATGTGGTGGCAATGTGTACATAGGTGGTAACTAGATAATTTCCCCTATAGACATTCCAAGATTATCAACACATAAATAATTCATCACCACAAAATGGGAGACTCCAATTCTGTAGGGAGGAGATATTAATAAAGTAATACAAATAAATAAGTATTTCAAACATTAGGGCTTGTAAAGTGTATACCATGCCTAGTTGTAAGAATCATTCATACAATTACTTTTAAGATTAATTTGGCATTAATCAAATAGATCTAAAATTTGTAGAGTTGGTTTAGAGAAAAAAAATAGTGCTCTAAATGTAAACATGATGAATGTTGCAAGGGACTATCAATTCCAAATAATTTTAACATTTATAAATTTAGAAGTTTTATGCATTGTTTTTATCATAATCAATAGACCCAACAAACACTAAACCTCAAAATGATTGAGTTTAAATAGTTACATTAAACTAAAATATATATATGATAGGATCCTAAATTCACATAATAATAATAAATAGATAGTTTCCATTAAAAACATAAAGTAGGTTCTTGATTTTAAATGGAAAATGAAATTTGTGTATTACATTCTTTTTAGGGAACTTTCGACATCCAAGGAGCACTTGCTAGACCAAAATATCTCTCATGAGAGAAAAAATGACAAGAATATCTTGGTTCAAAAATGTAAGATTGATTGATTGAACATGAAATATATAATGAAAGGTTTTCTTATTAAGACAAGTTTGAAACAATGGACTACAAAAAATTATGACATGTGTCATAACTCTATATCTTGAAATAAGTAAAGTACTAAATACCAAATGAGATAGGTAACTAAATGTAAATGTCAATAGATAAGCTAAGATCTTATTATAACTAATACCTTTTTAAAAAGATTTAGAAGGAATTAAGTACACTTGAATATGTGAATATCACTTAGTAATTCAATACTTTAATAAAATATCTTATTTCCATCAACATTCTAAATAAACATAGGAAAAGTAAACAATGAAGTGCCAATACTATAGCCTGTATAAATTTAAATGAGTGTTCAAAATTTTTACACGACTAAATAAAATATAGCATATCTAATTTTTAGAGGGCATGTATAATAGCAGTAAATGAATTGGTTAATTAATTAAACATTCCAAGAATAGATTCACACATAACAACTCCGATTAAAAAGCACAAATTATAAATTATGAATACCCACCTAAGTTTCTTCAATGTAATCTTAATATAAAATAAGCATGAAACAAAATAAAATTCTCCCACCTAATTCCACCTCAAAAAATAATGAAGCTGAGAATAATAAGGTATGGTGGATAGTATACATTTTTTTTTATTAATTTGGCAGTCAAAGCCAAAGCATAAAAAACAAAGTAGTTGTAAGAGGATCTTTGGGTTGAGTTATTCTTGTTTTAGAATTCTAACTTATTTATTATTAATATATCTAATAATACAATTCTAAATCCCATCAAGTCGAAGAAAATGAAACCTCTTTCGATCTCACGAGATTCGAACCCGTAACATCAGCTCATACAATATACCTGACAGCGAGTTTCTTCACTAATTCCTCGCACGCTTAACGGTAAAGCACAAAACTTCATGCTTCATACCCGCTCTTTCAATTATATTAAATTTCTGGTCAATTGCTACAGTGAAAATTCGCCATTAATAAATCGGCCTTTGCTTCGATTCAGGCATCTTTCTGCCAAGAATGAATCACGATGAGAGGCCCTTAATGAAGAGTGAATTTACTGTGGATCGGGAAGGCGATTCTCCGTTTGTTGACAGAAACTTTGTCAGGAAATTTCTCTGCTGGTGCTGCCACGGATCCGACGAAATTCCGTCATGGGATGAGAAGTTGAAAAGATCTGTGCGCAGAGGAAGAAATCTATATGATTCGATTGCAAATGAAGTGGCTTTAAACTGGTCTCGCAAGGGAAAGAAACTTAAGGTCTTTTTCAGGAGGCTCGGCAAGAGCAACGGAAAGAGTGTATATTGTAATATTTCGACTAAATCGGGCCGATTTCAGTATGATCGTGGCAGTTATGCGCTTAATTTTGAGGAGGGATCTTTAGACGAGGACGAGCATTCGATGCGCACATTTTCTGCCAGATTCGCGGCCCCTGTAGCTAAGCCCTGGGAAACCCTGCAGTCCTCAAATGTAAGATGAATTTGCTATTATTTATGATTGCTTGTGTATCTCCATCTTGTACGAAGCCTTATCAAACCCTGCGGTGCTAAAATATTTGATGATTTTGCCATTATTTATGAATGTTTGTGCGGATCGACCTTGTACAAAGGCTCTCTCACAAATCAGAGAAAAATGCCCGGTTTCCCTTAATCGCATTGCTGTGTATGAATAATGTTTGGAATCAGATTCATTTCGTTGCATTTACAGAGTATTCGGGTTTGAGGTTTAGCATTTTGGATACTTTCTATTGTTGTTTTTCCAATTGTTTCTGGGAATCCAGCTCTGTGTTTTGATATTTCTGTGATAAATGCTCTCAGCAATCTTGAGTCATTCACAATTTTTTATTAAAATAAATGGAATTTTGAAGGAAGAAATGGCTGGAGTTTTACACTTATGTTAGAAATTGGGAGATTGACAGATCTATGGAGTGAAATTCATGTAAATGTGCCAGTATTACATTCCATGGAGATGATATATGCAATTATAAATGTATAAGGAGTGAATTTTACCTAAAAATATTAGGTCCCGTTGCTGCATGTAATGCATATAATTATAAATGAAGGGATGTGATTATTCTAGAGAGCTAGATGTGAGGATAAGGGAGAGAAGTAATTGGATTTGTTTGGGGTGTTCTGTGGCTAGATGTTTAATATATTTTTATTATTCATTTAATGTGTATTTATAAATGAAGGAATGTGATTATTCTAGAGATATAGATGTGAGGATAAGTGAGAGAAGTAATTGGATCATTTGTTTGGGGATGCTCTTATGGTTAGCTGTTTAATGTATTTTTACTCTTTTTAAAGCAAGTGAAACTTATGAGAACAAATAGCTCAGTTGTCTCTTATGATTGGGATGAATAATTATCATTAAAATATCAATTAACATAACAAATCGAATTAATTGTGGATGTAAAGTAAAATGTTTAAATTAATTTAGTAGGGCCCATCAATAATGAAATGTGGATGTAGAATGAAGTGTTTTGATTAGATAATGCGAGAGAAGATTCAAATTCAACAAAAAATAACATCAAGTAGAAAGAAAATATTTCAAAGAGAAATCCCCATTAGTGAATTTTAGAAACTAACATTAAACAAAAGTAGAAACAGAACAAGCAGCTTTAACAAAAATCACAACCAAACATCAAAGCAACATCCAAGACAACCATGATGTACAAAGAACTAGGAGACCGTAAAGAACTACCACAACACCAACAACTGCTTGTTGAGATCATTTAGCCTCCCCATGAAAGATGAACATTTAGGAGGTTGGGAGGAAACAAAATCCCTAGAGATAATATCCTTCTTACCCACCACTGCAAGTTGCTCTCTCTCTTCGATTGTTTCATCTTTCTCTCCTCCATCTCATCTTGAATTGAATTGATAGAGAGAATGGTTGTTACCAACATATCCTTACTCTAGGTAGACAACTCAACTAGCTACTTTTTTACTTAGGCTTGGTTTTCCTTCATGTTAACCAAGGTATTTATCATGTCCATATTTTCCTCCTCAGAGGCGATCTAGTTCATCAACTCAATAATTTGGTGCTTAACTATCCCCCAAATTTAAAGTTATGCCCAAAATCATCAATAACCTCCTTGTTTGGGGACACTCTAATGGCTAGATGTTTAATATATATCTAGTATTTTCTAAGAAAGAAAAACTTAGGAGAACAGAGAGCTCAGTTGTCTCTTATGATTGGGATGAATAAGTTTTTTATTAAAGCTAAAACATGGTTTTTACAGGGGACCTAAAACCCAAATAGTTTTACAGAAAGATAAAAAACTGAAATTACCAAAATGAAGCATTGTTATGACTAGAAGACACACCCATAGTCAACCAATAGAAACTAGCTAAAGTCAACACCAAAACCAACAACACAAAACACAAAACATGAGCAATCAAGCTAGATCAAAAGAAACCAAAAAAAGATAACAAAAAGGTAAAATAAACTTAACTAATTCTTTCACCTTGTCTTTTAGCTCCTATTAAATGCATTTCATCTTTTCTATGACCTATTTGATGTCTCTCTGATCTATCCAAGTGTCTTTCTTCTACTTCTTCTTTGTATTAGAGCAAGTACATTTTTCAGGATCAGCCTCAACATCTTCCTTCTCAGCTTCCTCCAGGTGGAGCACCGGTTTCAACTCCTTTTCCTAATCTGAATAAATCAACATCCTATTCATATAGTCAATAGAAGAATCCTTGGTCACTTTTTCCATATTTTTGATCTTCTTCTTGATTTCTTCTATTATGTTTTGATTCCCCTATTGCTTGTTAACATTCTCCTTCTTCTCATACTTATGATTTCTTCTACATCACCTCAAATTTCCCTTCTAAAGCTCTATATTTTAGATTCAACATTTTGAGGAAATGAAACATCCATTTGTCCAGTCTAAGTAAATAAAGGGATATTGCTTTAGTAGTTTTCAAAACCCCATGAGGTGGATCAATGACCAAGTCCTTAATATCATCCTCAATCAACTTAGAATTGAATTTATCATCACCAACAATTTGCAACATGAGGATTCTCTCCTTCCACTTCTTTTTTTTCTTCCCAAAAATCTTTGACATTTTTCTCAAAATATTTTGGATTATATGACATGCCTTTATTCTCCTTCCCTTCCACATCTTTATGAGAAATATACACATCATGAACAAATGACTCATCATAATCAAGAAACCTAATGGATTCTCTCAGTTCTTCCTCATCCATATTATTTTGTAGAGATAAGTTATCTTTTCAAATGATACATATAGGTGTGCTTGTTCCTTCCTCACTAGAGTGCACATCTTTACCTTTTTCAACATGAGAGATAACATCATTTTTTAGTTGAACAAGGAGAAGGAGGGGGCACTTGGAAATTACCACCACCAAACATTCTTTCTATAGACTCAAAATTTTTTGCTTCTTCTGAATTATTTGTTTTCATCTCCACATTCCCTTGCCCTTCTAACTCAACTTTCCCTTCTTCATATTCACTAACTTCTTCATTATTAGATTTGTAAGAATTTGACTTAGGCCAGAATTCACCCAAGAACTAAAGAACTCAACACAAGCACACAATAGGCCAAAATAGATAGAGTATGATCAGAATGACAATATTCATTCAATAACTAGTTAAGAGTACACTAGGAGTGCCTAAATATAAAGGCTTTAGGAGAGCTTCTAGAATGCATAGAAGTCAGCATCATGATATGTCATACAACCAGTCACATGTCCACCAGATATGGGTTATCCTCCATTGAGCATGGAATTAAGTGTGATGATGTGAGGATAAGCCTACAATGGTGTAATATGCAAATTAGTAGTGTAGACAACATGTGCTAAATGAGGAGTGCGGATAACTATGTTGTCAATATGAAAACTCAGTGAATGATGCATACTCTTGTGTTGTAGACACCATGTGCATAATTAGAGTTGCATAACTCAATGAGAGTACACAAACTCCTAAGTGTCTCACCTAAAATAATAATAAAATAATGCATTAACTTAAGTAAACTTAAGTAAGTGTAATAAGTAAATACTTATTTACACCAACACCCCCCCTTAAGTGCAACTTAGGGGAATGCCCTTAAGCTTACAAAATCTAGGATGATATGCAAGATGGGTCTTGGCTACTAGGCCATGTTAGGTACCCATAAAGCGGGGAAAGAGGGAAAACCTCATGGGAAAAACCCTCCCCGAAAAAGAGAGATAAAGAAGGATGCATGGATGGATGGAGTAATCAAAACCCCCCCATTACAACATACATCTTGTATATACATAAGAGAATGATGAGAAGAGGAAGAGAGATAGGATGGGCTCCCCCTCCAAAGAAGAATGCCGAACAATGACTACTCCGATGAAGAAGTTGATCCAAGACTACAGAATGGTGTTCCTCCCCTTAGGAAGAAACAATGCCAAGGGTACAAATGAGACGCTTTGGTTGGGTATGGAAAGAATCCCATGGATGAGTGATGTCTCTAAAACCTGCTCAACTGGCTGAAGAACCTGTCCCAAAGAACTATATGTCTCTGCAACTGATGAAGAAGCCTGCTGCAACTGCTGATCATAAGTATCCACAATCACTTCAACCTGTGAGGATTGATCATGTAGAGAATGAACAAAAGAATCTAATGGAACCCTCATGACAATTGAAGAAGGTAATTCTACATCAAGAAGAAGAGGCAGATCATGAATAATTTCCCCCAAACCTATCACTAAACCTATATCTGGAAGACTGGATGTACCCTATTGTTCTGGACCTATCACTGTGGCGATGTATGCATGTGGACTGAACTAATGAAGTGACCTCTCACTACAACTGTCGATAGAACCCCACATGTCTGAATCTATTGAAGCACTATCGCTGAAATCACTATCAGTGTCCACACTACATGATGTGTGGAGAGGAGTAGAGGACAAGCTTGGAGAACTTTCCTCAAAATGTACATCCTTCTCCACAAAGATCTGATGTGTCTCAACATCTAGAAGTCTATATGCCTTCACACCATCTTCATAACCAATGAAGGTACAAGGCCGAGATGACTGTGCCTTGCAACCCCCTAGAAGATCTCTTTGCCCATGCAGGACAATCGAAGACTTTGAAGTGTGTCACAATAGGTTTTTTGCTACACCATGCCTCAAAAGGAGTTTTGCCATCTAAGGTTGGATGAGGAGAACAATTAATAATGTGAGTGGCACTAGAGATTGCTTCGACTTCTAATGATGGATCAAGAGACTTGGCATGAATCATGCAACTTGCCATGGACTTAAGAGTTCAGATCCTCAAAGTTGCAACATCTATCTTATGCTGACTAAATGGTGCTGGAGTTTGAAGATCAATGCCCTCGTGTTTGCAAAATTCCATAAGTCTTTTGTTCACATCCATGCTTCCATTGTCCATGCGGAGTACTTTGATGGCTTTCCTAGATTTCTGTTCAACATGAGCCTTGAAGGCTAGAAATGTGTCTAACACTTCATTCTTGTTATGAAGAAAGTAGATCCAAGAAAAACTTGAAAATTCATCAACTAAGGTAAGTATGTAGTGACCTTGGCTGAATGCAAAAGGATATGCTAATACCATGTGAACCATCTGTAGAACACCTGTTGCTCTAGAAGACTTCCTTCATTGTAACTTCCCTTCTGGATGCATATCCATTGAATCTGTTGAACATTCACCCTTAGAAAAGTTGATTTGAAGTAGACCTTTCACCATGCGGTATGTGCAAAGTTGCTGAAGGTAGTGGTAGTCAAGATGACCATACTGCTCATGCCATAGTTGCATGTTTGAATTGGATTGAGATAACAAGGCCTTTGAAGAAGAATTGGGCACAAAATGAGAGAAAGAGTACAACCATTTGTTATCATTCACTTTTCCTACTACAACCAAGGAATTATCTTTAAGACTGTGCAGTTTTACTAAGTCTAGATGGAACTCAACTCTATGTCCATCTCCGAGGTGAGTGATTTAGTAGATTGAGAGGAGATTCAAACTTAGGTTTGGAACATAGAGAACCTCTTGAAACTCTCCATTTTCCATCTCCATGTTTCCTTTCCCTTCAACTTCCATTTGTATCACCTAGTTTAGTAGTGCAAATATAATACTAGCTATTAAATGAAAGCATTAACAATACTAAGCAAGCTAACACTTAAGATAGGACCGATTTGTTATCACCACAAATGGAAGCAAATCAAGAATGGTAAGCTCCAAATGGTATAACACAATGATGCAATGGATTTGTCCTTGATTTAAGGTATGCATGCTCACAAGTTATGCTCAAGCTTAAATGGATGGATAGAGTGAATGAGGCAAGGTTTCAACAATGGATTCATGGAGTGATTTTACCATTATAATGGTATTTTGGTAGTTTATGAGCTTTCAAAATAGCATTATAACTTTGCATGGAGGATGGATCCTTTATGTGAAGGGAGGAGGTTCAATTTATAGGCAAGAGGGTTGAGGGATGGAGGGCTAAGATGCAAGGATGGGGAAATGGTTAAGGAGGGCTCAGATTGAATGAGAGGAGAGCACATGGATTGTGCTTCCTTACAACCAATTAGAGAGTGACACATGTCACAGGGAGAGTGGGTGGAGGAAAGGGCATGGATGAGTCAACAAAGTAGGCTTAAGGCTTTAAATGGCCCTCATAAGTGCTTGTAAGAGCATTTAAGGGCATGTAAGAGTCATTCATGGCTTTGTAAGAGCTTTTATGGCTTGGTGGTTGGGATATTTTGAGGGGAGACTTTGGTTTGGATTAGGAAAGTCTTAATCTCATTTAGGATTGTGCAAATGATTAGGGGATGGGTTAGGCTTGGGTTAGGATTAGATTAGGGATGTTAGAGATGTGCAAGTGGATGGCATTTATGAGGGTGGATGAGTTAGTGGCTAAGCTTAGTTAGTATGGGTGGATGGGGTGGATTACTAAATGGAGGATTAAGGATAGGTTAGGGGCTATTAGATTTGAGGGTTTTATATATTAAAGTGATTTTAATAAATTTGGGATTTGGGATTAGATAGGAGAATAGGATTTAATTTATAAATGATGGGTTATTTGATTTATCAATTAGGACTATAGATGATTAAATTAAATTAATCAGCTAGGGGATGGAAAAGGATTAATTGAATAGAAATTTAATTAATAATGCCTTTAGAGATAGCTAAATAGGATTACCGAAGCAGTGTAATCAGATTTAGGTGTGTACACCATTTTTTTATCATTCCCCATGAAGATGTGTGGTACCTTTGAGTGATTCATTGAAGAAAAATCCTCCCTTTAAGAACCCATGTGATAAGAGGCACCTGAGTCAAATATCCATTCATTTGAAGAGTTTGAATTAGCCATGGGTGCTTTCCCTTTACCCTTCGAATCTAAAGATGATCCTTTGTCCTTATAAGCATTAGGAAATGGAACATTATGCTTCTCCATGATATTGGTTAATTCATCAATCTTTTTGAGATAACACTCATGCTCTTCAGGACCCAATTTCTTGCAATAAGCACACTTCTTCTTCTCCTTATTGTTGTTGTCCCCTTTCTTGTTGGTTTTTGAGAACTTGCCTTATTGATTGGATTGTCGTGTTGTCTTTTCTACATCCTAAAATTTGCCTTTCTTCCACTTCTTCTTACCCTTTCCTTTACTTGACGATTGTGCAACTGAATTTTGAGAACCCTCATTGTTGGCCACCAATGCTTTGGACTGAGGTGATTTGAGAATCTCCATTGATTTCAACTTCTTTTCTTCATCATCCAAAAATTTAGCATATTCATCAAAAGTGACTTTCTTGGAGGCAAACCCTAAGGTAGTCTTTGAGGTGTTAAAAGAAGATACAAATGTGGAATACTCTGATGGCAGCTCTTTATGTATGAGATAAATTAGTCTGTCATCTTTGATAGAACTCCCACAATCAGTAAGCTTTGTCCTTAACTCATTCACCTTGATGATGAAGTCCTGGATTGAGTCATATGACTTAGGATCTAAGGATACAAGCTCATCTTCAATTTTGAACATATCCTCTTCAAACACTTTACCATAAAGGCTTTCGAGGGTATCCCAAGCTTCCTTGGATGTAGTACATTTCTTGATTTGATACATGATTTTATCATCTACCCCCAAACATATATTACCTCTGGCTTTCCTATCCATTGCTACCCAATTTGAAATATCACTTTCAAACACATTATCACCTACTAGTTTAGGAAGACTACCATCTACATATTGTGAAACTCCATTATGCATTAAGTGATACAACATTTTGATTGACCATGAAGCATAGTTATGAGGAGTTAATTTAGGAAACTTAAAGTTGCCCATAATGCAAAAAATGAAAGGAAAGTGCAGAAAAGAGAGAACACAACACCAAGAACAACCCCCCTTTTCACTAAATCAAGAACCCCCCCCCAAAAATAGATGCTTTGGGCACTTTATTAGTAGTGCGATTACAATGGGCCACTTGCCAATTTTGGCCTTCGTGAACTTTTGATTTTTCTTGTTACAACCTCTTAATGGAGTACAAATCTGTAACTTTACAATGTGCTACAATATTGAAGCATTACAAGGCAAAGAAAGGCCCTATTGCTGAAAGTGACAATTTTATCCACACAACACTTCAATCTGATGGTAGACCTGAAAAGTAGACAAAAAATAACGCACTTTCAAAAAAAATAGAACCTAATTTCAACTCCAAATATACTTGTACGGAGCTTTTGAAGTTGCAAAATGTAGGATTATCTAGGTTCAGTCACCAAAAAATGCAATTTTTGAACAATCCTTGCACCAAAACCAGAAAATAGCTACACCATTAAAAAAATTAATTTTTTTTACCCAATTTCAAAAACAATTGCACCTGATTTGGAGTCCGAATGTGCAAGTTATGGCCTCTCGAAGTTGGACTGCAAAAACCAAAATTAATTTGGAGAGGGGTTGCATTAGCAAATTGGAAAGTTAAATTTGATGGTCATACGACTGTCTCAACAGTTGTAATTTGGCCTGTTTTGATGTCCAGACAGGCATCAATTTTAACGTCATGAAATTGATGATGTCAGTAGCTCCTTTGGCTCTGATGATGTCAGCGTAACGTTATGATGATGTCATCACTATACAGATAGTACAAAATGTCAACGTTCCTACTGACTCGACATACGTATTTGCTAACTGTGTAGGATGAGGTGGCAAAAGACATGTCACTGCTGACTGGATGACACGTTGGTGGTTTGGACCACGTGGGGACAATGTGGCGAGTGACTAGCGCAATTTGATGTGTCCATTTCCTTTCACGTGGGCAATTGAATTTTTGTCATGTTTCCTATTCTGACAAGTCTGCACAGGGAACTGTGTGGGCTCGTTAAATCACGCCGCATGGCAGATGCTAGAGATGTGAACCAGCACGGCTGTCGGGAGGCTGGGGCATGTGTGCCAGAATATCCCTTTCACTATCACAAACTTCGACAATGTCAGGTTTCTTTATTTTCCATTGTCGAGACTCAAAGCTTTAGTCCTACATTTGTGGGAAGTGGGAGTTATGGATTTTATAAAAGGTAGAGCACACAACCCATAAAATAACAAAGCCAAATTCATGGGTTATTGACTTGCTGTCGGAGGTTGTTGTCGCTTGTTTTGGCTGATAAAGGGGTGGAAGATGTCAAATTTTGATGAACAGCCCAATGTGCAGTACGACTGCTACGTGGCCAAAATTTGTAGATGCCTGCAGATTAATTGTAGAGGCTCCCTCGAATTATACTTAAAAACCTACAATAGAATAATTCCACCAACAAAATCTATAGAGCTGAGCTGGGATGGGTTGTCACTGCCCAATTCAGAGAAATAAAAATAATTTAGATCTAGAAAATAAATTAATTAGATCTAAAATTGACCATACCTGAACTAAAAATCGGGGCCTTCGAGTTTTGATTTGTAAATTTTTTTTTTCCTCACAATCAATTTTCACCTAATATAGGAAAATTTATAGTCAATCATGACCGAATCGACTCTCCAGATGTAATGCTAAGGTTAGATCTAGCTCTAAACCCTCCTATTTTCTGTGAATCTTCCAGATGCATGCCAAGGTGTTGAAGCACAAACAATCTCAAACGGCTATGTGATGAGAATCTCCCTCAACTCTGATACCATGTAAGAATTTGGCTTAGGCCAGAATTCACCCAAGAACTAAAGAACTCAACACAAGCACACAGTAGACCAGAATATGATCATAATGATGATATTCATTCAATAACTAGTTAAGAGTACACTAGGAGTGCCTAAATATAAGGGCCTCAGGAGAGCTTCTAGAATGCATAGAAGTTGGCATCATGATATTTTATACAACCAAGCACATGTCCACCAGATATGGGTTATCCACCATTGAGCACAGGATTAAGTGCGATGATGTGAGGATAAGCCTACAATGGTGTAGCACACAAATCAGTGGTGTAGACAACATGTGCTAAATGAGGACCGTGGATAATTGTGTTGTCAGTATGACAACTCAGTGAATGATGCATACTCCTATGTTGTAGATACCATGTGTATAATTAGAGCTGCGTAACTCAATGAGAGTACACGAACTCCTAAGTGTCTCACCTAAAATAATAATAAAATAATGCATTAACCTAAGTAAACTTAAGTAAGTGTAATAAGTAAATACTTATTTACACCAACAAGATTCAAGTTCAGCATAATAAACCTTGGGCTTCTTCCTTTTTTTACAACCACGGGAGTAAATAAGTTATCTTTAAAATATTAATTAATATAAAAAATCAAAATAATTATCAATGTAAAGTAAACTATTTTTTATTAATTCTGTTGGAAAAGGGTTATGATTTTATACAAAAAAATTGAAATGTGGATGTTTAATGAAGTGTTCTCATTAGATAAAGTCAAAGAAGATCTGAACATAAAGAAAAAAAGTAGCATCAAGTAAAAGGAAAAGATTTCAAAGAGAATTCACTATCACTAAATTTTAAACTTAGTAACAAAAAAAGAGTAGAAACATAACAAGGAATGACACACCTAGAACTATGAGACCAAAAAGAACTACCACTACACCCAACAACTACTTGTTGAGGTCCTTTAGCTTCTCTGGAAAAGATGCATATTTAGAAAACTGAGAAGAAGAAACATCCCTAAAGATAACAACATTCTTAGTTGCCACATGCAAGTTGTTCTCTATCTTCTATTTTTTCATCTTTCTATCCTCCATCTTAGTTTGAATGGAACTAATAGAGATAATGGTCTTTACTAGCATATCCTTATTGTAGGTGGACAACTAAACTACCTTATTTTTTAATTAGGCTTGGTTTTCATATTTTCCTCCTCAAAGGGGACCTAGTTCCCCAACTCAACAATTTGGTCCTTAATAATCTCCCAATTATTAAAACTTCTACCCAAAATCATCAACAACCTCCCAAAAACTAACTCCCATTTTCTTTGACTTCAATATCCATCCTTCCTTTCATCCTCAACAACAACTATTAACATTAATTTTTTTCTCTTGACAATCTGAAGCTAGAGAATGAGTCAATTTCTCACAAGCTTTTGTTTGGTGAGGTAGATACAAATCTAATCGATTCTTTCTTCTCACTACCTCAAAAATCACATGACAATTGGTTTGTGTATCTTGGAGTGGGAGGATATTTTGAGAATATTGGGGTCACTAAGATAGTTGATTTGGGTTTTAGGTGAAGGAGAAAATCAAGTAGAGAGGAATAGTTAGCTATGGAGTTTTCAAGGGTCCATGCAGATTCAATGGACCCAAAAGAATTGACCTCTTAGATAACTCAACCAAATCTTCCTTGGGTTGATTAAAACCTAGGACTTTTCTCTTTAGGTTTTCTGATGAGATTAATGTGGGTAAAGCAAGGAGATGGAGTAATAGATGAGATTTGGTTTGAGGTCAGATAGGGATAAAAGTGGGATAATTTAGTTCTATAGAAAGAGAGGTACTAGGCATAGCTTGGGGCATATTATAGAGATTAAAATTGTATAATCATAGGATAAGACCCTAATAGAGAAGAACCCCATCCTTATCCTTAGCTTTAGGCATAGACTAAATTAAAGATGAAAAAACCTAGAAAGTCCAAAGTTAAATTTAATGCCTCTATAGAAGTGGTTCATCATAGGAAATAAATGAGAGTGGAAATATGTATGTCTATCTACCATAGTGACAAGTCTGACCAAAATGAGTGCAATAATCTTCCACTTACCAGGAAATTTCTCTTTGTTGAACTTTTGCAAACTTTTAACTTTCTCATGAGGGTCAAGGAAGGGCCAAAATTCCTCCTTCTAGCTATTCTTTGAATTACATGGCATGTATTTTCCCTCCATGCTCATAATTATTGCATTGGTGATGGTTTCTACCAAGACAACAAAGAAAATGCCTCCAATGGTGATCTTCCCATTCACCTAAGGTTTAACTAGGAAAGATCATGGTTGTAACCATCCATATCCTCAACATGTATATCAACCAAGCCATCTACAATAATCTCCCATGGCTTCTTAACATTTTTGCATTACTCGAAGGTATTTGGATCAATCTATTTCAAACCCATAACTTTTGGTCTCAGATAACCTTAAAAAGTAGAGAAAAAAACAAAATCTAGACAACAAACTCTGAGATAGAGTACACAAGATGTCTATTCATCATAGAGTTATATGAAAAATTCATCATTTCCTAGGTTGCAAATATCATTTCTAATCTTTGTACGAACTTCCTCAGGGAGTGAAACCATGCCATCCCAAAATATTATATTGGTCATAAATATAACTTTCACTACATGTCTAACCACAATACTTTTACCCTCGAAAATGTGTTAAAATTGAGATGCCTCTAGGTTGGCAAGGTAACACTCATAATGAAACTTTTCATTAAGATCCATAATGACACTCATGTCCATCACCTTCTACTACTATGCTTTAGTAGTCATGATTAATGGCTAACATCAACCCATAATACATTGTGTACACCTCTGCTACATGGTTGATTTAAGACCCTAAGTTCCTCACAAACAAATTCAACATGTGATGTAGTACAAGGTAGGAGAGTCCCTAAAGGATATGTCTTAGCCTACGAAAATTAACCACATAATGGATTACAAATAATAACACAATTATTTAGATCCAAAACAATGCTAACTCTCAATATAAAATCATAGGATTTACATTCAACATATCCAATTATAAGAACTTTTGGGTTATGGTCAAATACAAAACTAATTACAATAATAATCTATAAGATCTCATAAGATCCAAACCACTAGCTAGTCAAGATCCATAGTCTAGCAGAAAACTCCAAGAAGAATCTAAATTTGTGCTAGTAAGAAACTAAGAAACATTCTTGTTCTCCAAGCAACACTTAGCTCCTAGCTTTGCTAAACTTTGATCCTCTCAACTACTCCATATTCTCCATGCTAGATGATAATAATTCAAGATTTCACAAGACCTACTTATACCCAACTAAGCCACAAGTCATCCTAGATAGTTAAAAATTAAATAAACCCTTACATTAAATACATATCTGAGCCACAAGTTGGCTTGCAATAGATAGTAAATAAAAAATGCCTTAGTCAACTTACAACACCCACTAAATGTACCTAGGACAAATATTCAAGGCCCAACTAAGTCCACACACATCTCGAGAGAAATCCAAATCCAAATCACATGCTATGTGCATTAAATGCACCAAGTCATTTGATCTAATATGTAAAACACCATTCAGAAAACTACATTGCCGATCATCAGAAAACCCTCTAGACAAGAACTATCGATTTCCTTCAATTGTCGAATACCTTTTGGTGTCAAGTACCTACAATGGTTGAGTTCCTTCATAGACCAATAATTCTAGGCATAGTTGAGGAATAGTTTACATTAATATCCTTTAAAGACTGAGCCCCTTGGCCAACAATACAACCAAGAGCTACTCAATAGTAATCGAACATCAACCCTCCTATGATTGAGTTGTCCAACTCCAAGATAAAAAAAAAAAAATCTAGCATGTAGGATTTCCAACTTCCCTAGGATTCTCCAGTATTAGACACCCTAGGTGCAAAAAGATGTTCTTAACATGAACTGGAAGAAAATCTTGCAGGATTCAAGACATAAATCCCAAACTAGTTCTTTACATACATACCCTCTAAGTTATCAACTTGCACATACTTCCCTTTATTCCACTTTTGTCATTCCTTTCCAGCAATAGACACATGGTTTCTCTACTTTTGCACATCCTTTCTTGGTGTAGAACATGCCAATTGTACACAATAATCTCTAACCCTCTCAAAATCCTTCAGATCAACTCAACTCTCAAAGCTCAGATTCCTTCTACCAAGTTCTTCACTCTACAACAAATTCAGTGAAAAATTCCTACCACCTTTCTCAGTTATAAATAAATTATTGATACAATCATCTTCATGTAGAATCACAAAGAGTCTAACAGATGATGGTACATAGATAATATGGATGGGAACCCATCCCAAGCATCAGACCAAAACAAAGCCTAAGAGCCTCCCTTACATATCCTAAAAATACCTTTCTTGACTAACACAACACATGTCTTCAAAGTATGCCAAACCATAGAGGCATGGTCTTCAAGAGGAAGTGAAAAGATAGAGCAAGGATCAACACCACAAAAATATTTATGGGTCATAATATGAGCCCAAAGTTGATGTTGTCTAGAGCACCGCCGCCGATAAAGCTTAGTAGCCAACACTTGACTACTCAAGAGATCAGATCGAAGACTAAGACCACCCTCCCTTATAGGCCTACAAAAAATCTCATAGCTAATTAAAATCCATTTAATGCTACGCAAATTAACACTCCAAAGGAATTTTTGAGAAAGAGCATTAGACTGCTTGAGAAAGTAAATAGGATCAGCCTGAACCATGCTTCTATAAGTAGGAAGAGCTTGAATAATAGATTGAAAAAGAGTAACCCAAGCAACATTAGTAAGCCATTTATGAGTCCAGTGATTTACCTTATCCTAAATCTTGGCAATCAAATTTTTCCAAAATAGCTGTGGCTGCCAAGAAATAGCAATAGGGATGCCAAGATAAGTCAAAGGAAGTGACCCAATCTCAAACCATAGGATATCAACAATCCTTTGCTGAATAGAATCGGGAGTGTTAAAAAAGTAAATGGAAGATTTGTGCTCATTAAATTTTTGGACTAAAACTATCAAATAAATATCTAGAGTATGTCGAAAGGCTTTAGCTTCCTTTATCCTATCAAGGCCCGCAAGAGTAGAATCATCAATAAATTGAACGTGAGAAAGAGTATGTAAACCATTATCCCATCGCCACCCTTGAATAAAATTATGGGACACTAGATACTTAGTGAATCTACCCAAGCCCTCATCCATGATGATGAATAGATATGGGGAGAGAGGATCACCGTAGCTGAGGCCTCCAGAGGCATCAAATAGCTGGGAAGGTTGACCATTACAAAGAACTAAAAAAGAGGTAGAAGCAACACATCTCATAGTCCAACTCACCCATTTAGAGCTAAAGCCAAAGTTAAGAAGAATATTCCTTAGGAAACTCCATTTCACTCTATCGTAGGCCTTAGCAATATTCATCCTAACAAACATTGCTCTCTCCCTTGAACTAGCCATAGAGTGAATAGCCTCATTAACAATAACCACCCCGTCCAAAAAATTTCCTCCAGCAATAAAACTACCTTGTTCCTCTAAGATAATAATGGGGAGCCACTTTTTAATTCTCTTAGCAATTAACTTAGTAATGACTCTATAAACCACATTAAATAAGGTAGTTGTTCTAAAAAACTCCAATTGATTAGCACCTTCTCTTTTTGGAATAAGAGTCAAGAAAGTAGAATTCAATGCTTGAAGCATCTGCTTACTAGAATAGGATTCCTTAATCACCTCCAACAAGTCATGATTAAATATGTCCCAGAATTCCTAAAAGAACTCAACTGGGAAGCCATCAAGATCAAGAGCCTTTCCCTTAGGCATGCCAAAGACCACCTCCTCCAACTCTTCCAAAGAGATCTATCACATGAGATAATCATTCATTTCCTGAGTGATAAGGGAAGGTGTTAGAGTTTTAGGTGACTCTACAAAACCCCCACGATCAAATGAAACACCAAGATAACTTCCACAAGAGGTTGGCAAGACAATTGCATGAAGATGCAAGAATTCTATTATTGATAATGAACTTGATTGACATCCAATGGATTGATTTAAAATTTATATAATAGGCCTTGTTAAATAGGAGAGGCAATAAGAGATAATGATAAGAAGAAGATAAGCTATCACCCTCACAAGGTGGAATCACATGTCCACAAAAGGTGGATCATCCTCCATTATGCAATGAAGTATGTGAGATGATGAGGATGATAATGCGATATGCGCACTAAAGGTGGAATGCGATAACAACTATGACCACCTACAGTGGAATTCTCCTTCACCATGTGTTTAATTTAGGTGCAAACTCCTAAGTGTCTCAATCACAAACTACTATGCAATGCATTATCCTAAGTAAGATTAAGTAAGTGTAATTATTGAATATTTAATTACACCAACACCCCCCTTTAAGTGTAACTTAGGGGAATGCACTTAAAATCACAATGCAAGATGTGTTCCAACTATGAGGCCATTTTAGGAACCCATGTACAATATGCAAAAAAATACATGAAATGTAATCTCTCATAAAGTGGAGAAAAAGAGAAAAGCTCATAGGAAAAGCCCTCCTCCAAAAAGAGAGATGAAAACAAGATGCCTAAATGAATGGAGTACTCAAGACACCCCAAAAATTGCATATATCATGTATATACAAAGAATGATCCCCCCATAGGAAGGAAATAAAGAGACATGATATCCCACCCATAATGAAAAAGCCCCAATGTAGATGAAGAGTACCTGCAAGAAAAATATAATCTAATGCCTACAAGAAACATGTCTTCCATTAGGAAGAGATAAATACATCAAAAGATGAAGAAACCACTCCATGTAAAAAGTGAGGAGAGAGGAAGAAGTTCTCCATGTATGCATCTCTAAAGACTGAATAGGTGTCTCTAAGCTCAAAAATTCTGTTACACCATCAAGATGACCTATGAGATGTGAAAATTCAAGAGAACATGAAGAGTTGGGAAATCCAATCTCCAAAGAAGGTGAAGAAGTATCTCGAAGAGAAACCTGCTCAGATGTATTAACCAAATTTGCATTATGAGATGAATCTGAAAGAACATCCATGAATTCATCCCACACTACAAGATCTAAAGCATAAAGATCATCCTACTAAATAGTAGAACTCATGTCTAAAGAAGTAGGAGGTCGAGGAGTAAGAAGTTCAACACTTATCTCAAGAACAAAATGATTCAAGTGTCCAATGTCCTCGTCACATGAATTATTCACCCTTGATAAAGGGTTAGGTACATCACAAATATCATCATCATTATCAAAAAAATGTGCAAAGGAATACAAGCATGATGTATGATCAACAACTCCCATAGCTATAGCATCTCTAGTCTCCATGTCCCTAATATAGACATAATCGGGAGTGAACTCAATAATTTTACCTTGTGCCCCATGAGTAATTTGGTAAATGGAAAGGAGATTAGTGGTCAAGGATGGTACACAAAGAACATCATTAAATGTACCATCTCTCATAGGGATAGAACCTTTCCCACAAACCTTCATGTATGTATTATTACCCATCAGTATAGGTAGAGAAGTACAAGGCTCAATAGAAGAAAACATATCCATAGAAGATGCCATATGATGTGATGCACCTGCATCAAGAAGCCATTTACCTTGCTATGTATGTGTTGAAGCAATGAGTGCTTGTCCTTTGCACCTAGATGATGATGTAGATGTAGGAGTTGCTTGATATTAAGAAGAAGGAGAAGACACTGATGAGGGCACCTGGATATTGTTATTTTGAAGAATGTGAGTAAGCTCATCAATCTTCTTATGGAAACATTTATGCTCATCATGTCCTAACTTTATTCAATAAGCACATTTATCTCTCTTTCATCTAGATGTTTCCTCTCTTGAAGAGGACTTGGATTCAATATTATGTTGTGAAGGAGATTCATTACCTTTTTCATGTTCCTTAGGATCCTTGTAATTTTTGTTTCCCTTTCCTTTGGGAGCCTTTGGAGAGGAGTCATTTGCAACCAATGCTTGATACTTTGAAGGCTTCAATTGACCCATGCGTGCTAACTTTGCTTGTTCCCTTGTGAGTTGAGCTACAAATTCATCAAGAGAATGGATTTTGTATGCACTACCAAGAGCATCCACAGTAGCATAGAATGTGGAAACAAAGATTGACTATTCAAGACCTAGCTTGGAAAGAATATGTAATATCAATTGCTTGTCATCTTTAGTATTACCACAATTAGAAAGTTCCAACCTAATAGAATTGAAATTAGAGAAAAAGTCTTTAATATTATCAAAATCACATGGACTTAGACCTATAAGCTCATTCTCCAATTTGAATTTTCTTATTCTATCAAGTTTACCAAAGATTCTTTCTAATGTTGTCTAGCCATCATAAGGATGTGTGCAAGATGCAATGTGATATAGAAAATCACTGGAGATGGTAGATCTAAGAGAGCCAAGTACTTTATCCCTTCTATCAAACCATTTCCTTCTATCTTATCCAAGAATCATTCCAAGCAATCCAATACTCTTCAACTAATTAGAAACCACTTCTTTCCATTCATGATAGTTATATACAATGAGAAATGGAACTTTTGAAAAATCCATAATAAAATCAAATGATGACTGAAATAAACTGATAACTCCTTTAAATTATTGATTCAATTAAAAAAATTGAAATCAAAGTATTCACGAAGTGCAAATATAGCCAAAAAATGGCTATTTTTGAAGGTGATATGACCACTCCAAATCACTAAAATATGATTACAGATCTGGAAAGTAGAGGAAAAATCATGCACTTTCAAAAAAAATTGCACGTGAAAATGTTACTGAATGTCCCAAAATAGAGCCTTGAAAGTTGCAAAAAATGGGATTTGCAATTTTTAGAAAAATTAAGAGACAGAGATCCAAAATCACTTGCACCACTATATTGATTGTGAAATTCTACCTCAAAACAAAAAACATTTCCTGAAAAAAGGAGTCCATATGAGGGAGATATCGTTGTTTGAAAATTGCCTCTAAAATTATTTTTTCTAAATTGTCACTATTGCACCTTGAAAAATCAAATGGCTTAGATGTCCAATTTGGATGAAACCAAATTTCATTTAGGGATTTTTGGACCTCCTCTATATGATGCCAACCTTTGATTTGCACTAGCAAGCTCCAATATTTACATACAATAAAAGGTCACAAAATATGAATCCCAAAATTTCCTCCAAATTGTGATGTCCAAATTGCCAATGCTGCACCAACAATAAGTCAAACCAAGATTGCACTTCTTGAGAAGAGGTCTTCACACCATGAGAGCTCTGATTCCATGTTAGAGTTTTAGGTGACTCTACAACACCCCCAGTATCAAATGAAAGACCAAGATAACTTCCACAAGAGATTCGCAAGGCAATTGCATGAAGATGCAAGAATGCTATTATTGATAATGGACTTGATTGACATCCAATGGATTGATTTAAAATGTACATAATAGGCCTCCTTATATAGGAGAGGCAATAAGAAACAATGATAAGGAGAAGATAAGTTATCACCTACATAAGGTGGACTCACATGTCCACGAAAGGTTCATAATCCTCCATTATGCAATGAAGTATGTGTGATGATGAGGATGATAATGTGATATGTGCACTAAAGGTGGAATGAGATAATAACTATGACTGCCTAGAGTGAAATTCTCCTACACCATGTTTTTAATTGAGGTGCAAACTCCTAAGTGTCTCGATCACAAACTATTATGTAATGCATTATCCTAAGTAAGCTTAAGTGTAATTAGTGACAAAATAATATTTTCTTCATTATCAATAGGATGCTAGTCCTTAGAGAAGAGGGTACAAAAGTATTGAGTAGCCTCTTGGAACAAAACTAGCAAGGAGTTCAGTTGGATACCTTGAGAATTAACCAAAGAAGAGATATTTTTTTTATTCTAGTGAGATTGCATAGTTTTATGGAAAAAAAGTAGTGTTCCAATCACCTTCCTGGAGCCAATCAAATATAGCATTTTTCTTCCAAAAAAATTCCTCTTGAAGTTCCCATTCGTCTAGAGCTCTAGAAGTAAGGGACTTAACCCTTCCAAGATCCTTTGAGAAAGCTCAATCTCTAATCTATCTGGTGATGACATTAAGATCTTCATGAGAAAGCCTCTTCATAGATTGAAAGTTCCCAAAACATTGTCCATTCCATATCCTGAGCTACCTTTTAACATATTGAAGCCTTTTAGAAAATGAAAACATAGCAGTACCATATGTAGGAGCACCATCTCTCCACCAACATAATACAAAATCATAAAGAGAGGAGTCACAAAGCCACATCAACTAGAACTTAAAAGGTGGAAGATTTGGAATAAATCCCTAGTAGTAGAAAATTTGATTGGCCAATTATTAGAACCCCTCCAGTCTAGGATTTTTGAAGAGAGAGTAAGGGTGCCACTAACCTAGAAACAAGAAACAAGAAATCTGTCCAAACATTCTGAGATAGCATTAACCCTAGTCGTTCGATTATTCCAAGTATAGAGACCATTAGAAAGCTTAACATTAGAGAGATGCAAAAGTGATATGTGTTGCCAAAGAAGAGCATAAGAAGGTCCCAATCTAGCCAAACCATCTTGCTTCTCCTCCAGACCTAGAATTGAATTGATGTCCCTTGCTAACACCCAAGGATGAAAAGGGTGATAATTTCTAACATATTGAATATGCCTCCAAAGTTCCTCCTTTCCCACAAAATCAACAGGGGCATACACATCAGTAATCATGATTACCTCTCCTGAGTCCAAAGAAAAAGCCATCATAGAGAGAGCTAAGTGAGAAGACACCCAACCAAGGATAAAATTTTTTTGTGGATCCCAAAAGATAGTCAAACCACTAGCACTGCCCATAACCCCAATAGACTGGCATTGCCCATGAGTCCAAATACTAGAGGCATTTTGGACCATAGAATCTAGAGAGAGCTTAGTCTCTTAGATGCAAAAAATATTAGAAGAATGACCAACCACCAGATTTTGAATAGCCTTTTGTCTAGGCATGTTATTCAACCCCCTAACATTCGATGATAGAATAATCATCATTAAGTAGAATGGGGAAAATGAGCATTCAATGATTTCACTAACCTAGACTCTATCAATATAACTCATGTGAGTTTAATCTTCTCTTGGTCTATTTTTTGCCCACTCCTTAGAGGAGGAGTAGAGGAAACCTACTTAAAGGGTCTATGCATCAACCCCAAGGGGAGAAGAGACCCCTTGCCCTTACCAAATGCTAGCACATACTTAACCAAGTTTGCCAGAATAATGTCATTATCCTTCGTCACCACAAGTATCACAAAAGCATCTAACATAGGAGCTATAGGGACCTCATAGTTCTAATGTGCCACAACTTGGGATGCCCCACAAGTGCCATTACGTGAAAGTCCCTCATCTGGGAAAACTAGGTAAGAAGAGACACTAGGAGGAATACCCTCCTCTAGAACCATACTATCCAACACCTCAAATCGATTAAAACCTGAATTAGATATTCTATCTTTCAAAGGCCTCTTCTAACCATGCCCCTTATCTCATGGGAGAGCAGGGGTAAATCCATCCTTATCCTGCATTTGAGCCTTTCCCTTTCCTGTAGCATCTAGCTGATTCTTCCTTTTGGTTATATAATCCATTTGAGCTTGTCCTTTCCCTACAATATTGGCCAAACCACCACCGTTACCGACTATAGAACCATCCACTCCTTTGGAAGTCAACTTGTGAGGACACTAAAGCTGTAAATAACCA
This sequence comes from Cupressus sempervirens, assembly GCA_028749045.1. Lineage (NCBI taxonomy): Eukaryota > Viridiplantae > Streptophyta > Pinopsida > Cupressales > Cupressaceae > Cupressus > Cupressus sempervirens. The sequence goes on along the minus strand of CM053791.1, from coordinate 84,378,920 downwards.
TACTCATGACATATCTAACATTGGAAAGGGAGGGATTCATAATCTGACTGTTGCACCCAAGAAGAAGCCCCAAGAAAAATTTCTAAAGAATCTGCTAATGAGTTATTCAAATTAATTTCAATACAATTTCTAGCAAAAGAAATAAGCTTTTTATCAAGGGATTAATGCACAATCAGAGTTAGCTTTCCTAGCAAAGCAACAATTTGATGAAGGATGTCTTCTCACCCGAATTCCACGGGAAGGTGAGGAAAGTGAACCCAAACTAGCACTGTTGAAGGGAGATCCTCAGCAAGATTAAATCTTGAATGCCAGGGTTTGAAAAATAACCCCACATGGTTGTAGAATTAAGGACCTCCTTCAAAAACACGATCACAATCAAACATGCAAGAGAATACAAAGGAAAAATAGCTATTCCCTACCATACTAATCTCCATATCTCCTTCCACCTACCATGAGCGACAGATCCATGCCTCAATAGCAGATAAGGAAATCCAGATTCAAAGAAGTTTACATATCAAAGCATGCTTGGTCCAATATTTAATATCCTCCATCACTTCCACTGGAGGAAAAACCAAAATAGGGTGATCATGGCTACGTAGAAAACAACGATTAACTTTTTTCATCTTGGAGCTCTGGCCTGAATAAAATGATTTAGATCTCATTGCATGCACAATTGGAGAAGAACCATTTGTCCTCACCAACACAGAGGAAATCCTAGACCCTTCCATGCAAACAATAAAAAAACCCAATCCAAAATTGTTTGCAAATGCTCTCCAAAAATTGGAACCCACACTAACTTTTTCCAGCATCTGTCAATCCAAAAAGAACAACTTGGTCATGAGGTCAATAGATCTATGCATATAGAAATTTTGAATTCAATCCCCTATTTCTAATATGCAAATTCATCTAATTGTTTGTAACCGCATCATGTTCTTGTCGGTTACCACATTCATCTAGAATGACATTGTCCATATAAAAAATATTTCTCATGTCATTTGGAATATATGAATAAGCTTGTTTAAATTGATTAAATTGGGCTCTATGAGTGGACCTATTTGAAGAACATGTTGATAGCTGTGACTAGGCTTGATGTTTTGGGAGAGGAAGGGGAACCATATTGAAAGTTCATTGGAATGTTTAAAATTATGAGAAAACTCTTTATCTTTGTGCATTGGACTATGAGACAATGGAGTGCAATGACCATAGTGAGAAGAATGAGTGGGTGATACATATTGAGTATCACCGATTTGTTGAGATTTTTCATACTTGTGAAGAGTCTACATGCTAAAAACTCTTTGAGTTTCACTTGCTTGGAAGAAAAAAAACCCTATCTTTCCCTTGAACATTTTTATCCCTGTAAGTTATATACCCTACGATGTGTTGAAAAGTTATACCTTTGTGACATTCACCAATACTCAGTGTGTTGATTCTTTCAAATTAATTATGTAAACTTTCAATTCAAATATTATCATACTCTATTTCAAATATATCACTAGTCTTGAACAAATAAGTATCCTTTTTTAATTTTGAACTTTTTTGTCACCAAGTTCCTCATTGTAATTGTGAATATTTGAACTCTTATGATGTTCCTCAGGTCCATTATTGTGACTCCACATACTAGTAGAAGAAGAGGAAAGAGGAGCAGGAGATAAAACTAAGGTGGGAGATAAAATATTTAAAGAAACAATATTATGATTTACACTAGCATTAATTTTATTATCAAAAATAGAGAAGGGGTCATATTCACATATCAATTTTTCTTCCTTATGTAATGCTAGAAATATTCTTTTCATTATTAACTTCGTCTCTACTTCAACTTATCTTATTTTCAAGTGGACTTGAAATTCTAAAACCGAATTGATCTTCTCCATAACCCATGAAGATTCCTCTTTTTTATTTTGGATCAAGCTTCATTGTTTTCTCCTTTGGAAAATTTGCATAAGATTCTCAACCAAACACCTAGATGTTAGAATATGAGATTCTATTTCCCAACCATGCTTCCTCTAGTATGCCAAAATCCAACCAAGTAGAGGGACTCTGGTTGACTAAGTAAACTATTATATTACATGCCTCTACCCAAAACTCCTTGCCTACAGTGGTGTTAGAGAGCATACAATGAGCTTTCTCAAGGACTGTTCTATTCATCCTCTTTGTCACTCCATTTTCTAGTGGGGTTAATGAAACAATCTTGATTCTATGGATACCATTATCTGTACAAAATGAATCAAACTCCAATGAACAAAACTCTCAATCATTATCCTTTTGCACATACTTTGTTTTCTGACCAATTTGATTCTCAACTAAAGCCTTAAAAACTTTAAACTTTTTGAAAACATAAGATTTATTATGCAACATGTAAATCCATACTTTTCTTGTGCAAGCATCATGGAAAGTAAGAAAATAGTTTTCTCCTCTAATGGAGCTAACCTTGGTGGGTCCAAATGCATCAGAATAGACCAATGCCAAAGGAGTGCCTTTCTTTTCCTGTGTGGTCCTCACAAAGCTGAACTTATTCTATTTTCCATAAAGACAATGTTGACAAAATTGTAAGTCAATTGATTTCATCTTCGATAATTGCTCCCTTTTATGCATAATAGAAATGCCTCTTTTACTTATGTGACCAAGCCTTTGATGCCACCATTATGATTTACTATCTACATTGTCATGGTAGCCCCCACTTCACCAATAGTTTCTATAGTATATAAACTCCCAACCTTTTCTACATTTGCACCAAACATTGATCCTTTTGTGACTTTTCATGAATCAGTTAGAAAAGTAAGAAAACCTTGTGCATGAGTTGCAGAAATCAAATTTCTATTTAGTTGTGGAACATGAAATAGGCATTTTTATAGTCATTTAACACCTCCTTTCAAGAACAATAAAATATCTTTGTTTCATACTATTTCACATGCCTTATTATCACCTAAATATACTTCACCAAACTTACCTTCTTGATAATTCAAGAATTATTCTGTGCATGGAGATCCATGAAATGATATAGAGGAATCCAAAACCCAAGAGGCTGAAGTAGTTTCAATTGTAGATAAAATCAATACACCATTATATTTTTCATAGACTATATTGGCTTCACTTTCCCACACTCTTTCTTGGGCCCTTTTTTAACATCTACAATCTTTCTTGGCATGGCCTTTTTTTCCACAAAACCAAGAATCTCATCGTTTCACTTTTTTTGATTTTGAGTGCCTCATTGATTCTGATCTTCTACAATGATTGGTTCTCCCCCTATTGTGGCTTCTTTCTCTAGTTTCAATGTTGACTCTTGTCAAGGCTTCACTGATAAGGATTCTTAGTTTCTTCTCCTCATATCCTCACTAAGTAGAGTGACCACTAATTCAACATAGACTAGCTTTTTCTTTGAAGAATTTGAAGTACTAGCTATTGTAACTACGAGATCCCAATTGTCAGGTAAAGAACACAACAAGATGGTAGATTTAGTTTCATCATCTTGAGTCATGCCAAACGAGGTTGCTTGACATAATAAAGTGTTCAATTTGTTTATATGATTTGACATTGTAGTCCCTTCCTTAATTTTCAGTTTGTAGAGCTTCTTTGTAATAAAGATTTTATTTGCAGCTGATGTTGTTTCATACATACTTTAAAGTTTATCCCAAACTTCCTTTGTTATTTTCTTGTTTGATACATTGAACAAAACATTCAGTGATAATGAAAGAAAAATTATTGCCATCGCCATTGCATCAATCTTTAACAAGTCTTCATCTGCCATTACAGCTGGTTTCTTAGTTTTTCCTCCAATTACAATTACCAAGTCTTGCTTGACTAGCAAAGAATGCATATTTCCACAAACCAAAATTCTATCCTGAGAATTACTACACTTGCAAATCTTCCATGACTCCAAATTTTCAAACATCAAAAACGATCCCAACATCTACTCTAAGCTCTAATACCAACTATGAAGTTCATTGAAAGTGAAAAGTGAAAGAATAGAATAGAAAGAAAGAAGAAAAACACAAACACACCAATTTATCATGGTTCACCGTAAATTGTGGCTATGTTCATTGTGCAGGAAAGATCTCTTATTAATGTCAAAGTCTGGTATTTACATCACAACTATAGCTTCAGCTCTTCAAATGCAATGATGAAATAATAAGCATCCAATAAGAAATATATAGAGTCTCTAAAGAAATGACAAAACATAAATAAATTGGAGAAACAATAATAAAAATAGGAATAAAAACATAAGTCTGTTGGGCCTCACATATACACCCAACACTGACTGTCTTAAACACTACTATGGTCCTCTCTGATCACATTGATCATATATTTCAGTGGCTGAGATCATGATTATTAGGATTTTGATGCTATAACACTCGAATCCTAGATTCATATCTCTCCCTAATTCTTCTCATTGAATATGATGTTGTAGTTTATTAGACATGCCATGTTTAATTGGAAACGTTTCTATTATATTATCCCTTGTTTATAAATTATCTGTCATATTTCCATACTCCTACACTTGCTCAGCATAAAACGATATAGAGCCGTTTCTCTTCGTTGCTGACTGACCATATGAAACCCCATGACACACAAAGTCTTCTATGTAGTATCCAATCTGAAATGGAAATTTTTTGTGATGCACAAACTGCTCTGCCCACAATTAATCTAGAGGTCCTCTTGTCTCACGACTCTCTCAAAACCGTGTGTTGTAAAGTCTATAAAGACCAAGAGCACTTAAAGGAGTTGTCGGTGCTAGTGTCTGACCAGATGACAGTGAATTTGCACAAAGTGGAGCAGAAGCGAATCAAAGAAGCCAAGCATGAGTAGGAGTTAAAGCAAAAAATATCGGGAATAAATAGTGATAACTCAGTGCCCATGTATTTTAAAGAAGTTAGGACCCTTAAATCTTTGTGGTATTAATCATCCGTAATGGAGCTAAAGGTGAAGATTATAAATGTGCAAAGACATCCATCCCTTATCGTTTACAAAGCATGCATGTGAGCTCATTATTTCTTTTGATACATTTGCAACCTCGTTTTGATACCATGTTAATGGAGGATTTCTACAAATGTAATGAATCTTTGTAGTTGATAATCAATATAGAAAAGATGTCAATTAATTCAATATTGAACAACTAGGTCTGAATATATAATTTGATCATCAATTAGATGTTCCAGTCTGAAGAGATAGAATCATCTATGAATTTCAATAATCTATTTCTTGTAATTGGTCATCTTCCATATTACAATCAAGAACCATATAAGGGGCAGTTGTGGATGTTCAACTACGTGGCTCTTTGAAGAGACATGAAGGCATAAACTTAAGTAGCCAGCAAACCCAAAGGTTAGCAGTATGATTAGTCAACAAATAAATTATCAAGAGACCCTATGGTTATCATGCATGATTAGTTTCTAAGCCAATTTTCAACATTAAAGCCTCTTAAATGAATATAGAGGATCATAACTCAATCCCAAATGATTGTCATTCAATTGATCTTGATTACAAAGTTACCCCCCAATCCAAGAGATAGATATAATCCGATTGTTCATATTTCCATACTTAGCTTGATAATGATAATATCAGTTCAATACAAGGATGATCTCGACAAATTAACTATATTGTCTATGCATATGTCTTTGTATGCATGTATATCAGTTCATGTGGTGAATTGGTATACATACATGCACACACATGTACATACAATTTTCATGCTGATATATCCTTGAATTTTGACTAACATGTGTGTGTATGCATGCATATCAATTTACATGGTGAAGTAGTATACATACATGCACACACATGTACATACAATTGCCCTGTTGATATATCGTTGAATTCTAACTGACACATATGTGTGTGTATGTATGTATATCAGTTCACATGGTGAACTGGTCTACATACATGCACACACATGTACATACAATTGTCATGTTGATATATCCTTGAATTATGATTGACACTATCATATCTTAAAATAAAGTAATAAGTTAAAATAAACTTTAAACTTAAACTAAATTTTGACTAGCTATACAACTACCTAATGACTAAAAAATTAAACCCTAATTCAAAAGTAAATTAAATCTTAACACTAAACCAAATCAAAATATAATCTAAATTTAGTTGAATATTAAACCTAAATATAATTGAAAACAAAACCAAACTTAACACTAAATCATATTAAACACATCCATGAGTGGTTTGAAACATTGGGAGAGAACTAATATAACACAACTCTTACACTATAGTTAGAACCAATGTTCTTTTCTTTCTTCAACGAGACTACAATGATAACTACAGCTCATTATGTATAAGAAATTAAAGTTGTTAAAGAGAGCATTACATTATGTGAAAGAAGCGCTCAAGAAGAAGTAAAGAGCCATAATAGGGGAAACAAAATTTGTAAATGGTACTCTCTACATTCCAACAAAAATTAAGATAATATTATTATTGGTATTTATAAAGTAGGTACAGCGAACGAATACAACAAAATTTTATTGAGTGGGAACAGAGTGAACGCGACCAAATACAGCATAACAATTCATTGAATATTGAGCTATGATAATACATCTTGCTACTATTTTTTAATTGACTCGAAATAAAAATAAAAGTATTATAAAATATATATAAACTAATAATGCGTTGTCATCGTTCGTAGGCAAATTATGCAATTGGCTCCTATTTGATAGCGTGGACTGTTGATCATTTCTACACCAGGGAAGACGACTGCAAGAAGAGTAGATGAATATTCCCTTGCTTGACGACCTTCCAAATGTAGAAAATTCAAAGTGACGTAATAAAAGAATCTAGACACATTAAAAGAAAACTACAATCCTTGAAGCTAGACTCTATCCTAAAAGAACTAAATAGCTAAGGAAAATAAAACTTCTAGGGTTCAATTGTGGCATTAGCGCTTTGGATCAATGAGTTTGACTCTAAAACTGTACAGCTAAACGCTGATAGTAATATCACAACTAAGTATATTGTAATCGATTCTACCTAATTCCTATTTAGACATTATTATCTAAGTATATTGTAATTGATTCTACCTAATTCCTATTTAGACATTATTATCTTAATCTGATTAGATAAAGTAAGATAGGATTATTATTTTTAAACAAAAACTAACACCAAGTTCAGCAGATAAAAAGATGCGAGCTTACAAGAAGTGAAACTGCAGGTTCACAGGAAGTGAGATCCTATAAAACATAACAAAACCGAAAAAATTAACTACCAGAACAGCTTAAACGAACCAGCAAAAATCAGCACCGAACACCAACTAAAAAAACCAATAGAAATACAGCGGCACAACAACCACTCCACAGCATAGGACCGGCGCTACTTGCTCACAATGTTACTTAACATTAATATTACAAAACTTAACATTAATATTACAAAACAGAACAAAATGTCACTTGTTCATAGTTTTACTTAATTTTTAACATTAGAAATGCGAAAGAATAATTTTTAACAAGTGTATAATAAATTCTACGTAATCATATTTAACATGATATTATGGAGAAGCCCTCAATGACCGAGGGTAGAATAGATAGATGTATCCATTCAAATTGGAAAATGATGATATCTACGTTCCACGAGAGATTGAGATAATATTATTATTAGTATTTTATAAAATGGGTGTAACGAACAAATACAGCGAGATACTATCGAGCCTGAACGGACGAAATTTGAACATGATAGTAATTTTTAAATTGATTTAAATTATTCAAAGAGCGCATACATATTGTTGAGCCTGAATAGACGGTGGAAAGGTGACCAAATAATTTTTAACAAGTACTATGTTATAATAATTGGTTTTACCTAATTCATATTTAACATTATGAACAAGTCAAGGATTTCCAAATAATTGCTTCTATTTAACTTATATTTAAAATTAGAGGGAATTCGACCATTGCCGAGGGTGGAATGGATGGATCCTTTGAAATGTGGAAATAGTTCTCTCTACGTTGCAGGAAACATTAAAAATAGTAGTATTATACATATTTTCTTATGGAAATTTGTTCTTTAAATATTTTTATTTTAATTTTATAAAGGGTTCAGATTTGTGAGGCCATGGGGGATTGAGGTATGACTTTGGCCTCATTGTTATGTTGGAGCCTTGCACTTGATCCCTAGTGGGCTCTTTGTGAACCATTCAACTTCACTAGTAGACCAAGTACCCATTAAATTAAAATATAGATGGATCTAAATATTAAGGTTCTCTACAAAAGAGTTCAAAGGTTTGTTTGCAGAATTCTGAAAAATAATGAATGAGTTAGGAAAGAGATTGATACTATGGAAAAAGGGCAACATAAAATCATGTAGAAGACAGAGAAAACTGAATAAAAAGTATGATAGATGCAACTAATATCACATGAATCCCTTTTTCAAACAAAAGAAAAAGGCTTCAATTGATAGTCAACTTTGTGAAAAAATTGTCATTTAACGTCTTAATCTTGTTGCTTTCCTTACTATTAATATTTGGCATTGTTGATTTGTTAAAGTTTTATTTAACATTATGGAATAAAAGAGACCAATACGCATGTTTAAATCCTAAGAAATTATCATGTTTGGTTATGTTAGTGAATAGATTATCCTCTGAAGAAATAAATAGAAATTAACTCTAAATGCCCAGATAGGAAGATTGAATCAGCACTAACAGTTGGATAGGTTATCATTGGATTGATAACCTTCCTTTGAATGTTATCAGGTATAGCTCCTCGTACATGATTTACAATGAATTTAAATATGGATGCTTTTAACCAAAAAACACAAAAAGTTTACAAACATCTATTCATATACACGAAATAGATTCAAAAACTAAGTGACTGAAAAGAAAATAACAACAAATAACACAATGTCTATTTGACTGGATGTTGCATTACAAAGCAAAAATGAAAAATGTATATTCCATCCTCTTGAGAAAATGAAAAATCAGAGCTTTTAAAGATATCTTGAAATGATAATGTATCCAGAAAATAGTGACATTAAAATGTATTTTAGATAAAACTAAAAACAATACAAAGATTGTGATCGGTGGAAAGAAACTACCTCATAATCAAAGTTTTGATGCAATTATTCTCTAGTTTCCCTTCTCTAAAGTGTAAAGACAATAAAGATCCTCTTACACATTTTCAGTCAAAGTCACTATCTAAAGAAAACTGAAACTCTTCCCTTGCATTACGTAAAACAAATCAAAATTTATCCTTTCCTCTAACACACAGTTTAGAAACAAGCTCTACTTTCCCTCCCTCAGAGGAATTGAAAACAATCTAGAACAATTCTTTTCCCTCCTGTTGTAGCATGCAGTCTGCAATCTCGAGACAAAAAAGTGGAACCTCTAGTGGTTTGAAAATACCTTCATAAATAGCCAGTTGATGTGTATTTTTAGTTTGCATAACTGATTTTGGGAATCATGTAACTCTATTTGACTACCCCCTTTGCTCTTCTTATATTCTCTCATTTATATTTTGATAACCTTGGAAAACATTGATTTAAATTTTTTATAAGAATAATTTGACATATTAAATGAGACTAGGACAAGTGGCACATTACTACATTATTCAAATATAAAAATATTCTTGATATTGGGTGAATTTAAAATAACTTTGGCAGAAAAAATAGGTCTCAATACATGAGGCATAACTAATTATCCCGTTGATGGATCTTGCTGAATTTTGGATATGTTGTCAGAATCCTAGTTTTCCACATTCTCATTAAAAGAATTTTGAAACTAATGTCTGAGTCAAAAGTTATAGGTAATTGTTGGAGGGTCTATATGACTGTCATAAAATCCAATTTGCTGAAGTAAAATTCCTAGCCATTGATCATTAGAGGTTAAGACCCTTGCTGAAAAATTTATTTGCAATCAATGAGAGGTGAGCATTCTGATATTTGGCTGTGAAATCTATAAATGAAGTTGGACTTTTATTTCAACTAATGCTTTTTCTCATTTTTACATTCAAAATCTACTTCAATTTATGATTCCATGGTAGTAAGAACATCAAGAAAATGATCTTACTCACCTCCATCATTTTCAAGTGAAGTCAGATCATCTTGAGCTTGTATCTTCCTTGTGAGATACAACTTGTTCTCCATTTGCATACATGAAACCAAAAAACTTCTTCTTTTCTATTTTCCTTGTGACACATGATAATAATCTTACCATTATGAATAATTAGAATATACCATAATATTTATTGACTTTATTAAACCATCTTTCTGATTAGTTCAGGCTGACATACTTGAAAATGAACAATGAGTTGTCACATTTGTATATTTGTGAACTCATTTGAAATAAACCAAATGTAATATAAGCTTCCTTGAACCATTTGAACCAATATGGACTTGCATGTACCTAGAGACATCTTCGCCAACTAATTTGAATCATATGTTCTGAGCCAGAGAATTTGCATTCAACCTATTCTTTGAATATGAATGTTCTGATCTGATATGTGAGTTTCTTGAATCTACATGCTTCTAAATTTTGAATCATACAAATTATTAAACCTTTGAAATCTAGTGAACAATTTTTACCTGTAGGGTGAATTGCTTCAAACCAAAAGAAGCAAGACAAATCAAAATGAACCATTTAAACCTACTTCAACAAATTGAACCACTTTGAATTGTTTTGAACCTTAGTTCGAAGTAGTTCAAGACTCCACACTAAAAGTTCTAATACTGGGTCCATATGGTTACCAACTAGTTCATTGTCAAAATAATTGTTAATAATTTTTGCAAGCTTGAATAAGAATTATGCATATAGCTATCATATAGTTACAGAAAATATTATATCTAAGAAAATTTTTAAACACAACTCATTCCATCTTTTTTACGAGGGTGTTAACCTCTAGTTTAATCTATGTTAAGTTATAGTATTTTATTTTTTCAAGCAAATCATTATTTTTCACATGTAAAAATAAGAGTACTTTATCATTTTAATATTTTTTAAATTATATAGGCTCAATATAAACTTATTCTTAATTCTGAAAGAAGTTCTTGCAAATTTCATTTACCATAGATAACATTAACATTTTATTTGTGTTAGTATACATAAACCTTAAAAAATATAAGAAATGTCCAAGAGATTGTTACCAATAACAAATATAATTCCTTGAAAAGTTAAGGAAGACATATTCTTAAAAATAAAATCATAAGAAGAGGTATACATTAAATAATAATAATTTACCTTTTAATTGTTTCAAATTTAGTTTATGTCATTATTTAACACCTTCAACTGCTCCCTCCCCCCCCCCCATTAACAATATTATATCTATAAGAACTAAGATATGAATACCTAATCCATACAAAGTCTATCTTTTACATAGGATCATTTTTTTAAAAAATGTAACAACATTCTCACCTTAATAGTACATAAAAATTTGGCCCCCAATGATAGCTTCATAGCAAATTCCACCTATGGCAAGCCCAGATCTGATTTTTCCTTACAAAAAGATCCTTTCTCTTGTCATTCACCTAGATCTAATCATTCACCAAATTAATTTTTTTGCACATGTGCCTTTCTATCCCATGTCTTTTACCCATCAGGAGTTGTAAAGACTAAGTTTACCATAAAGAGGTCACATAGGCATAGAGCTAAAATTTCACATAGTCGAACACATAAGTCAAAGTTGATCCATTGCCAAGACTAGTCAACTTAGAAATTTATTTGATTCAGAAAGTTAAATTGAATGATTCAAGTGAACTATTGAATGTTAAGAAAGGATTAAGCCATAAACTACAAGTCAACCATACTATCAAAATATAAAAGTCTATCCAAATACAATGAAAGTTACAATATCCAAATAAGGATGTTAATCAATGTATCATGCACCATGCACATCATGAATAAACAATATACATCAAGTACATTGTACCATGAAGGTCAAATGAAACATGATACCAAAATGTTGTCAAACAATTGTTCATTTGCATATTCTTGTCATCTAAGCCATCAAATGCATGTCCATATGCAAATTTTTAGATGGGAGCATGACTTAATTGTTTTTCCACCCAAGCATAAAGTTGTTAGCTCCACGAAGGATCATCTTGATATGGAGAGTGCACCAACCTTGACCAAGAAGCATATCAATTATGAACACAATATTAGGACGAATCTATTTCAAAATTATCAAGTTAATTACTTCAATAAGTACATATGCCTAAGTAGAACTAATCACATATGTGGGCAATGAGAATGAAATAATAACCAACACATTTAAGGAAGCATGTGCAATATGTCTTTGGCTATACCAATTTAGATACTAAAATTCTATTGGTAGATAGAAAGAAAAGAAGATCATCTTGAACCATTCTTTGATTATCCATATTTATTACCCTTTCCATAAGAGAATCTTATTATTCATAGAAGAGTACGTCTTCAAGAGCTATTTTGAAACACATTTCATAGAATACTAAAAGTTCTTTGAGTTCAAACAAAATTTTTGAAATCAAAATTCTTTAAAAGATATTAGACTATCACTCCATATCAAGATTTGCATTCAATTGGTATAATGACCATATACATAAATATTATACCAAAAATTATGTAACTCTCTACTCTTGTGAGAACTAAAAGGAAATAAATACACCAATTCATGTCATATCATAATATCAATTTGTACATGAAAAATTATAGATGTGTATTCATAATTGTTAATGGTTATAGTTTCAATCAGATGATTTCATTTGATGAAATCAAATGAGCTATTGGCCTTAAACATTTGATATCTATCCTTCACTATTTCCATGGAGCATTATTACTATTGATAATCAATTACTAATGTGTGTGTACAACATCTATTCTGCACACACACACATAAAATTATTATATATGCTAGAATGTTTCAAATAATTGAGAAGTGATAGGGGGGTCGGGGAATGAATCAGTTACTCAAGATCCATAAGTACCATTTGAACAATTAAATATTAAATATTATATGTCCTACTCAACCTGCTATAACTCGATCTTTATTATAATATGAATAACAATGTTAATTAGTAGTCCACTATCCTAAGATAACAAACATGATGAATAGAAAAATTTAGAATATGAAGCACCATAAGCCATTCAACACAAGTTTGACACTAGTATTTAATGTGGAAACCTAATTTAGGCAAAACTGCTAGCAACATGTGACTACTTTTTCACTCTTTTGAAGTGAGACCTGTTAGGAGCCAACCTTATTAAAGATTAGAGTGCACACTATTAAATGTGACTTGGTTAGAGGATTTAATCACCTTGTTATGAGTCTCTTTGTTAGAGGACTTTAGTGCATTCCATTAGAATGTTACCTTGCTAAAGGATTTACACATACTGTTAAGTTCATCAATCACTATTAGGTCAACCTTTGACTAAGTGGATTTTAATGCAAACTATTTACAATGATTATAAAGAATATAATAGGTTTTGATATGTATGATTACAACTCACTTTGTAATTTCGTATCTCTTTTTAGTTCATGTGTTGATTCTCTAATAACCCTTCCTTGTCACCTTTGTCCTTGGATTGCTTGGCACCCTTCAAGCATTCACCCTTCTCTTCACAAAAAAAATTAAACCTTATGCTTAGATCTTCTTATCATCCACAACAAATTTGATCCATTTTACTCAAAACATGCAAAAATTCTCTGCTCTATTCTCTCCTTCACATGTCTCATTTGTATTCTTCTAGCCCCTTTTTGTGTATACTATAAAGTTTGCCTCTGTACCTCCTTAAACAGGTAATTTTGGAATTTTTTCATTTTCAATGATCATTGTAGACCTTACAGTTCATGGCTCAATTCATTAGGTTGATTGTATCTATTCATCTTCATTATGTTTCAGAAACTTCTTATCAAATTCAATTCATTAGGTATCTTACCTAAAAATCTCCTTGAATTAAATGATCCAACTCATCAATCCTTATCTTCAATATGCTTTCCATATCCCAAGAAATCATCTAACTTGGCTATAGATCACGATATCTCATACACATTCAAATATTGTCACTCAACCATTACTAAGTTCTAATATTCAATCATCACTGAATTTCTTAGTCACTATAGAACTTCCAGCTCAAGATCAATATAGTTTTATTAGTCAATACTAATGTTCAATCAATACAAAATTTGCTTAGCACTTACTATAAATCAGTTAATACTAGCATAACTTGATAATGCCTTCAAAAGTTCCTTGATCTTTTACTTTCTATCTTGATCAATCTTAGGATAAATGGTCTTTCTTTACTTTCAATGTCAAGGCTTGAACATCAACATGATTTAAACTATCACTTTTTCTTGTCAATGTCTAACTAATCAAATGTCCATTGCAGTTTCATTTTCATAACACAACCTTTCTTCTACATTCTTTTGCTATGAGAAACTTCTCAAATCCTCTTCATTAATTGAATAGATATGACATTTAGATCAGATAGAAAAATGTCTCATTAGTAGATGTGAGAAAAATGTCTCATTAGTAGATGTGACATAAATTATAATAGAATAATTGTTCCAATTGTAGTTTCCAACAATCTCTTTCTTCGGTATTAATGGCTATTGTGATTAAACCACAAATAGAAATAACAATTACATGTAAATATAACCAATATCAAGAAACAATAAATTGCACATAAGAGAACACAAGACATGAAGATTTAACATGGTTCACTTAGAAACCCTAGGCTACATCCACTAAATAGCAAGTCCAGTATTATTACAATCTAGTAATTACAACTTGATTACAATATGTAATCCCTTACAACTCAATATCATCGCAAGAAGCAATTTTTTGCATCACACATCATAAAATATACCTAACCCTAAGCCATTTTATACAAGTATATTTTCAACTTTAGGGTTACAACATGTAAGCTATATGTTAGCCATATGTTGGCCAAAACCCAAAAAAATTTAAAGAATTTATGAAGTATGTATAATGCTACCTTGATCTGTCATTGCAAACTAACAATGGAAACACCTCATCACCTTAAATATTTTTCTTTAGAAGAATACAATCTACTTAGTTTCATTGTGATTCTCATCCTTGAAATCTTAGAAAACCCCTCCAAGTTTTGAGTTCAGACATCCTCTTGTATACACAGTCTCAAGTTGTATTCAAATCTCTCCCACTTACAGTATGTACTTCTCAAATCTCTTTTGTATTAGTCCCTCTTTGAAAAAAATGCTAATGAAACTTGCTCTCTTGGCTTTAGTTTCTTAATACATCTTTATTATATAGATAAGTACATGTCTGGCTAAATTCTATCATCTGTGTATGGCTGATCTATTATGATGTTCTCCACCTTATTCTGTACTAGACTACCTTAGGCACCTTCTAAAGTAGAATTTTTTGCATCAATGTGTAAGGTCTTTTGATTAGCACATTTTATGCAACAAACCATTTCTTTATGTTGCTTTGCTTAGAGGAATCAACCCTAGTTTACCTCTAAGATATTCATGAGAATCTTTGGGTAAGGCTTCACTGAATATGTCAATAATTTGCTCTTTAGTGTGTACATATTCTAACTTTACTTCTTTGTCTTAAACTAGTTATCTCAAGTAGTGATACTTGATAGAAACATGAGTGTTTTTTGTGTGCATCATAGGATTCTTTGATATGTTGGTTTTTGGCTTTGATTGTTGTTTGCAAAATATAATTTTGTTTATCACTTATACATGAAACCAATCTCTTTCCTAGATAGAATACACCTCCACTAGTACTTTTTATGTCATCAATATTTCTTTCCAAATAAGAGTTAGTGAATACCTCTAGTTCAAATCTATCACTCCTTTTGTAATAAAATGTATTATCTTCTATACCTTTATGATATCTCAATATCCTTTTCATTGCCATCATATGATTCTCCTTAGGATTTTTTGAAAATCTATCAACTATACAAATCGCTAATGCAATATCAGATCTTCTATGAATAGCATACTGAAATTTTCCAATAATTGATCTATATAGTATTTGGTTGACATTAGTTGATTCATCAATTTATATAACTTATGTCTTGTAGACATAGTTGTACTCACTATTATTGAATCTTCCATTCCAAAAAAAATTACCATCTTCTTGATATATTTGGTCTAAATAATAAAAATACCAAACTTCATTTGATATACTTGCAAACCAACAAAGAATTTAGTTTCACCAAACATTGAAATTTCAAATTCCTTCTTCATTTCATTAGAAAATGATTTTCATAATTCTTATTTTCCTCCAAATATAATTTCATCAATAAGTATTTTAGATAGCATTACTTTAATTCTCCTACCAACCTTCAAGTATAGATTACTATTGTAATTTGTTCTTTCAAAACCAATCTTTACCAAATAATTGTGTACTCTTTCATACCATTCTCTTCGAGCTTGTTTCAATCCATATAGAGCTTTGTTCACTTTACATAACATGTTCTTCTTGTCAAGGTCCATAGATCCCTAAGGTTGTTCTATGTACACTTCTTCCTCAAGTATACCATTCAAAAATGTGGATTTGATATCCATCTGATATACCTTAAATTTTTTAGTAGGATGAATATGCAAGAAGATTTATGACTCCTTCTAGTCTTAATACAGGAGAAATGGTTTCTCCATAGTCAATTCCTTCTTCTTGAGCATATCCTTTGCATACCAATATTTCCTTTCTTCTTGTAACTTCACCATTTTCATTTAGCTTATTTGTGAAAACCCACTTTGTTCCAATAACATTTTTTCCCTTTAGTCTATGTACTAGGGTCTGAGTATTATTATTCTCAATCTACTCAATTTCTTTATTCATTGTCTATATCTAATCTTCATTTTCTAGAGCATCCTTCACCAGTATGGGCTAGAGTTCACAAAGTGAGCACGTATCATTTCTGAGTCTCTTTCTTGTCATAGCTCTAGATTCTACATCTCCAATAATTTGTGTTAGAGTAAAAAATTAATTTAATTTCATTTATTAAATTACCTTTACTCCCTTCTTAAGATTTCACTTTATGGGTATGTGCAGGATAATGGCTTGCAAAAAAGTGGCAATCTAAAAATTATGTAGTTCTAAAATGCCTCAAAGCATTTCAAAATATATTCCAACTTTTTTCTCACCCATCCTACTTCCAAATCCAAAACTAATACCTTTATAAGGCTTATTATATCTTTGGATAGAGACACTACATGGTCAACTTTAAAAATGTCCCAAAAACATTTTTTTTGCCTATTCTTGTGTGTGTTTTTTACTTCAAACATGTATCTGACAACTTTTTTTCACCCAAATTTAATGAAATGAAAAGGGTTTCTTAAGAATGTTCTTAGATTTCAATAAATGTAATGTTTGTCAAATTACAAGTTCTGTAAATAATTATTACTTATTTTCTAATGGAGTTATGTATAAAGTGTTGATTGACACACTAATTTAAAAATAACTACAACATTCTTAAAATCCAAAAAAAGCACCACATTCTATGCTTCTTTTCTATAAAGAACAAAAAACAAAATTTAAATTTTGTACAGTTTTGAATTAGTTAAGATGGTTAGACATGAGAGTTTTTTATTCCAAAAATACTATAGTATAAAATTAATAATTAATTTTTTGTTAGAATAAAAATATCCAAAAATATGTATCACATCTATGAATGAGTCTAATTCTTATATCTAAAATATTATCAAAAAATATTATCATTTGATTTTAGGGTGTGCAGAATCATAGTGTACCAAAAAGTGGTCATAAAAATTATGTAGTTTTGAAAGGCCTCAAAGCATTTCAAAAATCTATTCCAATGTATTTGCACTCATCCTAATGCCAAACCCAAAAACTAATACCTTTATAAGTCCTATTATACCTTTGGATAGAAACCCTACATGGTCAACTTGAAAAATGTCCCAAAAATGTGTTTTTGGCCTATTCTTGTGTGTATTATTTTACTTCAAACATGTAGCTGGTCCAACTTTTGTTTTCACCCAAATTTGGTGAAACAAAAAGGGTTTATTTAGAATTTTCTTAGCTTTCCATAAATGTAATTTCTATCAAATTATGAGTTCAATAAGTAATTATTACTTATTTTCTAATGGGGTTGCATATAAAATGTTGATTGACACACTAATTTAAAAACAACTATAACTTTCAAATGGTAGAAACATTTTTAAAATCCAAAAGATGTGCCACATTCTATGCTTCTTCTAATATAAGAAATAATAAATAAAATTTTCAGAGCTTTGAATTAGTTAAGGTTGTCAAGAACGAGAGTTTTTTATTCCAAAAATACTATAGTATAAAACTAATAATTAATTTTTAATTTAGAATAAAAATATGTAAAAATATACCTCACATGTATGAATTAGACTAATTTTTAAATCTAGAATCTTATTGAAAAATATTATCATTTGATTTTGATTAAGGTGGCTAGACATACGTCTACTTCTTATTTTTCTAAATTTTTTGTACTATTGCACTAAAATTAAAAATTATGACCAATCAATTTTTATTTTTTTA
Source organism: Cupressus sempervirens (assembly GCA_028749045.1). Taxonomy (NCBI): domain Eukaryota; kingdom Viridiplantae; phylum Streptophyta; class Pinopsida; order Cupressales; family Cupressaceae; genus Cupressus; species Cupressus sempervirens. The sequence continues at coordinate 84,360,500 of CM053791.1, read as the reverse complement.
GATAAGACCTAGTAGATTTAGAAACTAAATTCAATTTCCTAGATATTCTTTTCTATAAAATTTTTGATAGAAGGATCAAGTTGATAATTGCACGTCAAGTTGACATAACCCTAATTTATTGATTTTTCATTGTCACTAAAGGACATAGTTTGGTTGACCATGATCCTGCACATACCCTTTGATTAAGGTGGTTAGACATACATCTACTTCTTATTTTGTCCTAAATTTTTTGTACTGTTGCATTAAAATAAAAAAATTTGGCCAATTAGTTTTTTTAATTTTAGATAAGACCTAGTAGTTTAGAAACTTAATTCATTTTTCTAGAGATTCTCTTCTATCAATGTTTTGACATAAAGTTCATAAATAAGTTGAAAATTTCACGTCAAGTTGACATAACCTTAATTTTTTAAATTTTCATTGACACTTAAGGGCATAGTTTTTTTTACTATGATCTTGCACATACCCTTATGTAGTTTGCATTTCCATTTAATAATTCATTAGTAATTATTAAATGTCATTTACCTCTTACGCTTTCATTTTAGATTTTTTGTTCTCTTTCTTTAACGATTGATCCTTTGTAATTATCTCTCACTCTTTCTCATTCTTTTAGTCTAACTATATAATTTGCATAGTCTCAAAGCAAAACCATTGCCTCTTCTTTGTCTTTTCTTCTGTATGATAGGTTCTTGCATGCTGCTGTTGTTTGGGTTTTGTGGATTTATATTGCTCAAATACTTTAATACAACCTTTGACACACACTTTTAGGTGGAGAAAATTTTCAAATCGCAAAGGCAAAAAAAAAGGAAAAAGTTTTTTATTGTCATTGTTACACTAACTACAACTGTCACTATCACAGTCTATTAACCATAGAGAAACCATTGGCGATCAACACACCACTATAGCCCCACATGCCACTAACAAAAAACTAGCATGCCACTCCACCACTAACCCATGACTAGTGTGTCACTTGAGTACTACAAGCAATGGTTGCAATTTTATTATTATTTATTTTGAATAAAAAATTTAAAAAAATTCTTGCCTTTTTGAAGTCCTAGCCTTTTTTTTGCTCTAACATGAGCATATAGAGGTGTTTCTTTAATCCAAAATAAGTGTCAGAAATCTTATTTAGAGACAGAGATGATGGTGAAGTTATTTTTTGGATTTTTTTCCAATTTAGTACTTTTTTATTCTATTGAAGTCAGATCATGCCTTCTATCTTCTGAGGGTTGTAACTTGCTCATAATTGTTCTATTATTTTATTCAAAAGAAGTGTTGAAAAGATCTTCTTGAACACTTTCCATATTATCTATCAGTTTACCATTATTTTATGCTAGGAATTTGCGATACCCAACTCAAGTATTTTTTCTCTATTCTTATATACACATTCCTTGTGCAAGCTGACGTTCAATTTTTTGCATTATGGGAGGTGTTTTTTCATTATTCTATTTTACAATATCACTTTATCAGAAAATTTCAAAAAAATTTCTTAAAAAAATGGATGAGACCTCTTCTTGTCTAGTACTTCTAAAGCCATACAATAATTGCACATGGAAATCTTGTATGCAATGGATTCTCTCTTCAAAGGGTTTGCGGTCTTGTCTAGATAAAGTGTAGCCAGTGTTTAAGAGTATATATCAAACTTTGTAGCACAAGAACAAGATGGATGAAGTAAAGGGTGTGATTTCTTTAAGTATTTTACACAACTTATAGTTTCATCTTGATGAGTGTTCCATTCATTAAGAAATGTGGGACAAGTTTGGAGACTTGTTTGGTACCATCATTGAGTTTAGAACACTTTAGATTGAGGCAGAGCTTACTTCTCTTGTACTAGATGTTTTTCCCTCTATTGAGGACTTTCTTATGAGGTTCAAACAACAAAGAAATTTGTTAAAGGGATGCAAGAAAGAGAAGATAGATAAGGAGTGCATCTATCTGATTCTATCAAAGCTTTGAGGAAGTTTTTTGATTTTCTCTTCTACCTTCCATTCCACTATAGATGTGTCGAGCCCTAGATTTACCATGTCCACTTTTGAGGTCTTTTGTCATCAATTGACTAGACATTAGTCCAAGCTTACAAAATTGGATACTATCATAGGTTCAAAGACACAGACATTGGTTTCTTAGACATCTACAAGGAAGTTGAAGTAGATACTAAAGCCCCAAATAGGTTCAGGAGGCAGTTAGAGTTTCTCCAAGCTTACTCCTAAAGTAGATGCTCAAAAACCCTTGGCTAAATATTTTACGTCTAGTGAATCTTTCTCCAAGACTATGAAGTACATAGGTGATCCTTGTAGTTTTTGTGGAAAGAAAGGACATCTAGTTTCCAAGTGCTATAAATTTCTTGAGGCTTTAGAGGAGGCCATGCAACAAACATATTGCTTCTCTGAAGCCACCATCTCCTCCTTTAGGGAAAGGATGTGGTCTTTCTGCATGAGAATTATCTCCTATAGCTACTTGGATTATTTATACAGGTGCTTCCCACTATATGACATACTAACTTCATTTGGTTACCTCACTTTCTCAAAGTGTTACTACACAAATATAGTTGGTGACTCTAAATAAATTTTAGTCACAAATTTAGGAACTATATATTTAGAGGGTGGTTCACTACAACATATTCCCTTGGTTCTGACCATTTCTATGAAACTCATGTTTATCTCTTAGATTTTCATTTTGGTTTTCGTAAGATAGTTGAATTCTCACCACATGATGTGGTTATTCAGACCTCCATGATCATGACTTTGTTGTTTCTATTGGGAGTTTTGATCTTTAATCTCACTTATATTAGTTTGATGGTTTGAGAGCTTGGATTCTATAGGTGTTTCTCTAATATCTCAAGTAGACATAGTGAGCATGATTTGCAATCAAAATTTTGGCCATATAATCTACATGTATCTAGAAAATATGAGTACATAGGAGCGAGTGATTGGGCTACCTCAGATCTCTTCAAATAATAGTGTTTTTCAAGGTTGTGCACTTGGAAAACATCACAGAGATCCATTTTTGTGAGGTAGATCCACACATGCCAGGCACCATTGGAGTTGATACAAAGTAAGCTTATGTCATTCCCCACTCTATCTTTTTTAGGTTCTCAATATGTTCTTACCTTCATAGATGACTTCTCTAGACACACATGGGTGTAATTTTGAAAGTGCATGTCTAATGTCTTTGATTCATTTTGAATCTTTAAGCCATTTGTGGAGAAGCATGCTTGTCTTTTTATCATGCATATATGTACTGACAATGGGGGGAATATGTAAATTAGTCTTTTAGAGGTTTTTTCATTGAGCATGGTTTATAGCATCAGTTCACAATTCCCCATACCCCTCAGTAGAATGGGGTTGCAGAGAAAATGAACAAGACATTATGGGAGATGGCCAATTATATGATTCAGTCTGAAGCTATGAGTTCGTCATTTTGGGATGAGGCTATCAATAGCACCAACTATATTTAGAATTAGATGCCTTAAGAGACACTGTGACACTTGAGTCCTTATGAGGATTGGACTCATTTCAAGCCCAAAGTTTCTACATTTCACATTTTTGGTAGAGAGGCTTGGGCATTTATTCTAGATGCTCAGCAAAAATCCATGGAGAGGAAGACTTGACCACTCATCTTTGTTGGCTATTGTGAAGATGCAAAAATTCATATAGGTTGTTTGATCTGGATTCTAGAGATTTCTTATTTTCATGAGATATTTAGTTTGATGAGCATTATCTCAGATGGAGCATCCATCACTAGCTTGTCCATTACTATCTATCACTTCCTCTAGTCCTCCATAGGATTATGTATCATCTAAGGAAGATCTTGACATTAATCATCCTTCACCACCTCCACCAATTGTCTAGTAAGTGACCGAGTGGATGCTACTATTTTTGATGTATTAGGACCTTTGGTAGGCAATCCTATAGATTCTTGTCACACGCGTGCTCAGACTTCTAGTACTGCAGTATTGATTCATGCCATTTCATATGGTCCACATAGTTTTTCATAGGGGATAAGATAATTAGAGTGGGATAGGGCTATGGATGAGGAGTACTCTTCTTTGATGAATAACCACACATGGGATCTCTTTCCTCTTCTGGAAGGAAGAAAGTTGGTTCAGTGTTAGTGGGTGTACTATACCAAGAATGTTGTAGATGATTCTATTGATAGGTACAAGGAATGTCTTGTTGCAAAATGGATTACTTTGAGACCTTTTCTCATGTTTCCAATATGAATTCTATTTTCCTTGTACTCTCTCTTGCAACTTCACAAGGATGGACAATTCTTTAGATGGATGTGAAGAGTTCCTTTTTGCATGGAGACCTTTAAGAGATCTATATGGATCACACTCATGGTTTTTTGTAGGACTCTTCATTGGTATGCAAGATTTGGAGGTCTCAAACAAGCCCCTCGGGCTTGGTACCAGAAGATGGAATCCTTATTTCTTGCTTCATAGTTCACTTAGTGTCATTCTGATCCTATAGTTTACATTCAATGCCATAAGTCTGACTTATTGATAATTGTGCTTTATGTAGATCTCATCATTAAAAATAGCTCATCTTCCATGATATAGAGTGTTTAGTGAGCCTTGAGAGCAATTTGAGATGAAAGATCTGGGACTTCTACACTATTTTTTGGGCATACAAGTTGTTCAGTCTTTAGATGGGATAGCCATACTCTAGTAGAAGTATGCTCTTGATATGCTTCAAAGATTCAACATTCTTGATTTCAATCTTGATCCCACACCTTTTCATTCAAGTGTTGTTTTATCTACCACTTGTACTACTCCTACAATTGATTCCATTTTATACAAACATCTTGTGGGTAGTTTCTTGAACTTCACACACACACACACATCCTCATATTTCCTTTGTGGTTGGACTTGTTTCTAGATACTCTCATGATCCACATGAGAGTCATTGGCAAGCTTCCAAATGTATCTTGAGGGACATTAGGGGTAGTACATGTTATGAAATTCACTGCACATTAGGGAATCCTCACATTCTTAGGTACATAGACTTAGATTAGGCTAGTGATATTGATGATCACAAGTCCACTTATGGATTTTTCTTCTATCTTAGTTCTGGTCCTATCACATGGTCTTGCAAGAAGCAACATGCTCACACATTATCATATATAGAGATAGAGTACATGGCCATTGTGCTAGCTAGTTAGGAGGCTTGTGGCTTCAATAGTTTATGACAAAATTTAGATTTCCTCTTTATAGTCCCACCTTTCTGTGATGTGACAATCAAAATGCTATACACATTTCTCATAACCTAGTTAAGCATTAGCCAACCAAGCACATTGAGCTTCACATGCACTTCAGTAGGTATCTAATTTAGGATAGCTCTTTAAGCTTGGACTATATTCCCACTACTAAGTAGGTTGTACACATCTTCACTAAATATTTTGCATCCCCACAGTATCTTCAGCTACATTCTATGCTTGGGGTGAAGGAAGTTATCCTTGGGGGGTCTTAGTGTGAGTCCCTCCTTCCTTCTTTTCTTGCTATCTCTTTTTGGAGTTGGGTTTTTCTCAAGTTGTTTTGTCTATTTCTCCATTTCTTAGAGATTTGGTTCTCATTGGGTACCTCATTAGACCTTGTTGCTAAGATCCAAGTTTGTTTTCAAAATTGTAGTTTCCTTTCTTTTTTTGCATTGTTTGTAGTTCAATTGTTGCTCATCTTAAGGGGGGATGTTAGAGTAAAGCATTAATTTAATTTAATTTACTAAAATACCTTCACTCCTTCTTAAGATTTGACTTTATGCACTTTGCATTTCTATTTAATAATTAATTAGTAATTATTAAATGTCATTTAACTCTTAGGGTTTCCCTTTTAGGTTTTTTGATCTCCTCCTATAATTAGATTGATCTTTTATAATTATCTCTCATTCTTTCTGTCAGATAATATAATTTGTATATTCTCCGAGAAAAACCCTTGTCTCTTCTTTGTCTTTTATTCTCTATAATAGGTTCTTGCATGCAGGTGGTCTTCGCATTTTGTGGATTTGTATTGATCAAATCCTTCAATTTTTTCTAGTTTATGATGTCTTCTTATATACTTGGCTAGAATTGGTAGTCTCCTTCTTTATTCTTTAATAGGTTCATCTTGAAAAATAATCTCAATCTCATTATCCTTTTCTAGTTTAGGATCTAGTTTTGAATCTGTATGCTCAACATTATCTATTTGATGGTCAATACTTCCTGTGTGTGACTTGAGATCTTCTACATTTTGCTCAGCATCCACTATTTGCTGCTTGACAACTTTTCGATGCATCTCAACATTCCCTATTTATTGGAGAACTACAACTTTATTTTCTTTTTTAGTAGGAAAACTTTAACCATCATCATCATCCACATATATGAATGAACTATAATCTTCAGGTTCTCTCTTACATTCAATATCATTTTTTTTTGCAAATTCATCAACTTTCACATTTGCACTTTTGGGAACATTGTTAGTGTTAGAGTTCAAACACTTATAAGATTTACTCTTGGTGGAATATCCTAGGAACATACCTTCATCACTCTTTGCATTAATTTTTCCATTCCTATTATCTTTAAATATATAGCATTTACTTCCAAATATTTTGAAACATTTCAAATTAGGAGCATAACCATACCATAGTTCAAAAGGTGTAGCATTTGTACCTTTATTGGGTTGCACTCTATTTAAGGTATTAACAACAGTACTAACAACTTCTCTCCAATACTTCTATGATACATTCTTCTCCTTCATCAATGCTCTTGCACATTCCCTTATTGACCTATTTCTCCTTTTAGCTACCCCATTATGAGGTGGGGTCCTTTGTATTGACATATATCTTTTAATTCCTTTGTCATTGCAGAATGAGTTGAACTCATTGGAAATGAATTCACCACCTCTACCAGATTTTAAACATTTCAAACTCTTCCCTATTTCTTTTTCAAGTATATCTAAATACCCCTTAAATAACTTAAAAGCATCAGATTTTTCTTTGAGAAACATCACAGTTATCATCCTAGAATAGTCATTAATAAATATAATTAAATACTTATCTCAACAATAGCTTTCAACATCAAAAGGTCCACAAAGGTCAATATCAACCAATTCCAAAATATCACTAAGTGTGTATGTTTTTCTCTTGAAACTAGACTTTGTCATTTTTCCCAATTGACCTTGCTTACACATAGTGTTATCAGTCTTCTTTGGTTTTGACAACCCTCTTACTTTCTTCATTTTACTAATGTTCAAAAAATTGTCAAAGTTTATATGACATAACCTCATGTGCCATAACCAAACATCTTCATGTTGTACCAACAAATATGTCTCATTAAATAAATCTAGATACAATAAGTTACCTCTTGTCTAATCATGACTTTCAATCAACTTCCCATCAACATCATATATCTTAACCTTTCTATGATGAAATTCAACTTCATACCCTATTTTTTAAACTATAAAACACTCAAAAAATAATAGTTAACTCCTTCATCCTGGTAAACATTGTCACTCTTGATTTTGTTAGTCAATAAAATTGTACCTTCACCTTTCACAACACATGAAATATTGTTACCAAATTTGACACAACCACCATTGTATGGTCCAATGTCCTCAAATTTATTTCTACCACTAGTCATATGATTAGAGTATCCACTATCAATTATCCATCTATCACTTTTGTTCACATATGAAACTAAAGTAGTTTTCACATCTTCATCAAAATCTTCTTTCATAGAAACATAGATAACTTCATCATAATTACTTTTAGGTTTAGTGTCAATTTCTTCTATAGTAATGTAACAAGATTTCTTACCTTTTTCATCCTTTTTCTTCTTATAGTCTTGGTCACCTCTCCTTCATTTTTACTTTCTTTCCTTCCTCTCATCCTTGTCTTCCCTATCAAGACATATTACAAAAATATGACCAACCTTGTTGCATAAAAAACAAATAATAGGTAATTTACCTTTAAATTTGACTCTTCCTCTTCCAAATTATTTTTCAATAAGTCCTTCAAGTTCATCAAGCTCATAATCAAAAGAATCATTGTCACTCTTCACATGTTTTGCTTTTTCTTTTGCTAAGAACTAATTGTGACTCAAAAAAAGATTCAATAGTACCATGTGTGTAGTTATCAAAATTAAACATCTCAAAAGTAGTAAGTCTACTAGTTACACCTTCCAAAGTTAAATTATTCCTAGAGTACATCTTAACTCTTGTATTGCTGAAACTTTGATGGACTAAATAGGAAGTAGAGTTCTCAATGCCTTTCTTATCATAGTTTCATCTTCAATATCTCCTTTAAACCTTGAAAATCATTGGCAACTTCCTTGATTCTTGAACAATATTGTACTATGTTCTCACCTTCCATCATTCTAATTTCATCAAGCTCTCTAATTTGGCTCTCAAGACATTGTCACTTCCTCCATATATGGTCTTCATTTTATCCCACATTTATTTTTCACTACCACATTCTTTTATATCATTAAAATTGGCATATCTTAGGGATGAAGCATTCTCCAACATTTTTTTATTGTGCTCTTTCTTGTCTTTTAGTTCTTGAGAAATCAGAGGAATATTTGTTATCTTCACATTTTCTTTGTCCACACAATTTATTGTACCATCACTAATATTGGATAGATGTAGCCTCATCAATTTTTTCCATGTAGGAAATTTTTCCGTATTCAACTTTGGTACCTCTCTTTTGTGAGTCATGATCTTTAGCTTTAAGTACCTTCAAACTTCTTTTGATAAGCACCAACTTCTCTAAGATCAATTGTTAGAATTTTTAGAATAACTGAGAGGGGGGGAGGGGTGGGGGTGAATTAGTTACTCAAGGTCCATAAGTACCATTTGAAAAATCAAACATTAAACATTATCTGTCCTTCTTAGCATGTTGCAACTTGGTCTTTACTGCAATCTGAATAACAATGTTAACTAGTAGTTCACTATCTTAAGAAAATAAACTTGTTGAATGTAAACATTGCAAATATTAAATACCATAAGACATTCAACACAAGCTTTACACTAGGATTTAACATGGAAAACCAATTTAGGAAAAACCACCAACAACATGTCAAGCACTTTTTCACTCTTTTGATGTGAGTCGTGTTAGGAGCCAACCCTGTTAAAGGTTACAATATTACATTGTTAAATGTGACCTAGTTAGAGGATTTGATCATCCTATTAGGAGTGGCCTTGTTAGAGGACTTTAGAGAATTCCATTATAATGTCACGTTTGCTAAAGAATTTACATAGACTATTAAGTCTTTCAATGATTATTAGGTCAACCTTTGATTAAAAGAGTTTTAATACAAGATGTTTACAATCATTAAAAAGAAAATGGAAGGGTTTGATCTGTATGATTACAACTCACTTTGCAGTTTCACATCTCTATTCAGTTCATGTGTTGATTCTCTGATAAGCCTTCCTTGTCACCCCTATCCTTAAATTTCTTGGTGACCCTTCTAGCATTCACCTTTCTCTTCACAAAAAAATAAGCCTTCTAATTAGATCTTTTTACCAAACTTAGAAATTTTGTTCTATCTTATTGGAAACATGCATAGATTCTTTGTTATGTTCTTTCCTTTTCATATCTTATTTGCACTTTGTTGGCTCTTGATTTAATAGTTTTGAAAATGACCAAGAAACTAGACAAATGCATCTAAGGCTAGCAACTTCCTATGATGGATGTACTTGACTACAATCTTGGGCCAACTATAAGGCATAACTCCTTCACTTTAGGCTCTGGAAGACCTAGGCAAGTTAACCTTGAGGTTTTGAGATATGGTACTAGTGGAATTAAACATAAATCTGAACCTATTTACTACAGATTAAAAACCCCTTTTATCTTCTAATACTCATGCAATAACATAGGAATGAAATAGCTACAGATCATAACCTATGAAACCATAAGCTAAGTGAGGGTTAATCCTTTTTAGCCCACTAGAAAACATGAAAAACTGAATTGATTTTGATTAAAAATGTTGAATTTAACAAAACCCCTAATATGCAATAGCATGAACAAGTGATCCTAGAACCAATCAGTTCCTTATCTATTGGGAAACTCCATGAATTAATCTCACACACATAGATACTTGATACTTATTCATATATTTAGATATACAATCTATCCATTCACCTTGTAAATAGACATCCATGTTCAGTCTAAATCTCATTCTTACATGATAACCCCATCAATAAACTTGCAACCCTATTGATTTCTTTGAAGCATTTACATAACCCCTTGAGTTATAGGCAATAATGAAACAACATATAGTCTTAAGGGACTGCAACTATGACCTAGGCTCTTTGTCAAAGATCACAAAATATTGAAAATTCACTAAGATAGGAGACGAGAATCAAAATGAAACTAATGAAATTCTTTGGTCATTTGTATTCATTTCCTTGAAACGATACAATCAAATGCATGAAATCAAAACATGAGAATACTTAACAAATCAGAACTAGTTGTATTTATCTTCCTATTGTTGTTCATACAAGAGAAATTTGCTGAAAGAAATTTGGTATCACAGTATGGGAACACTTTAAAACTAGATCCAAAACACAGTATCACAACAATGATTGGTTTTTCTCCAAAGACTAGAACCAACTTTAGAATGAGGAAAATAAAATAAGATATAGAAGAAGAGTGAATTCTCGGATCTGATCTACATTTGACATGTGTCCACTTGAAAAAGCTCTCCTAACAAGTTAAAACATCTCTCTAATATCTCCCCTCAAATGGTGAATCAAATCTTCATCATTTGGCATCCCAAATGCAAAAATATCTTAGATATTTTGTTGAAATGATAACTGATTTTCATTCCTGAACTTTACTCAAGGTAAAAGTGAAAATTAGTTAAAAGAATGACTTCTAAAAGCCAAGAAAACCCTTTGAAATTGAATTTCTTCACATTGAAGCTTCAACAAGCCTTTATATCTACCTCTAAACTGATTTTGACATCCCATGATGAATTTTGTTCATTCCACTGAGAATGCCCTGGAAAACACAAAACTACTTAGAGACTAAATTGGTGAATTAGTGTGCAAAATCTGACCTCATATCTAGAAAATTCAACCTCTCCCAATTCCAACAGTATACTGTACTACCTATTTTGGACATAAAACACCCCTGTTATGGCCATTTGAAATTCGAGCTCCTAGACTGAATTAGAGCTTTAAAAATTAAAAAATTAAAAATTTATATAGTATAAACTATATAAAAACTTTAAATTTATTTAAAAATTTTATTCGAAAAAATCATGCTTTGAATTTTCATTTTTAATGTTTACTTAATCTCCCCACTACTACCACATGTCAAAATTTGATTGGCCATGACATTTGAAATATTAATTAATTAATTAATTAATATTTATTAATTTCTCCATCTCCTCCTCATAGCACTGGAGGCTTTCATTTCTCCATCTTACGTTTTTATGCTTTCCTTCAATTTTTGAACCACTAGAAGCCTTTTAAACTTCTCTTTACATTCATATGGGTCAGGCCTTTATGCTCACACGACAAAATTTCTCTTTATACTCATATGGGCACTCATATGGGCACGAGCGTATCCTCAGAGGTGTTTAAAAATTAGTTTATGCTCTTTCGAGTGCACTTCAAATCCCTTGAGGCATATGATTATAAGCCTTTAAATTTCTCCTCCCAACCATCCTCTCAAGCCTTCTCATTATGCTTTCATGCTTCATCGTAAGAACGTAAGGTTTGTTGATTGGCTTCCCGAGCATACATGGCGGTCAAAATAGGTTGACTTTCGAGCCTACAAGCCCCTCCACACATGTCTTGGCTTCAAAAAGCCTGATTTCCTTTAGACACAAAGCACTTTGAGTGAATTTGTATTTAAATTGTTTAAACTACTCGCATACGAGTGATGTGGGACTAATGCCCTCAGTTTACTGCTTGCTCTTATGGCATCTTTTTCACTCTTTGGCACCTTGGTCTTTTTGTATCTAGTTGTAACTGCATAATCTTAGCTTTCATTGGCTCTATGGAACACCGATCAGCTTCCAACTTTAATGATTTTTCATACAACTCCCTGAGTTGATGTTCTTTAATAGCCTGCATATTTTGGGATACATGACTGAGATGTTGTAGCTTCTACTATGTAGCAGCTAGTTCCTGCCTCAAAGCCACATGAGTAGTAGCAAGACATTGATTCTCCACCAGTAGTCCCTAAATCTCTTGATGCTGAATTGCAAGTTTTTCCTCTATTATGCATGGGTTACTCTATGATTAACTGGCAGATTTTTCTTGGCAGCTCCTTTTGTGGGCTTCCTCTTGCTATCTACATGGGCTCTGTTCCTCTAACCATGGTACCAACTTCCTTTTCTTTGTAGGCTACCCCCTTCAATGTGTGTGAGATTTTATTCCCTTGCCTATATGCATGAGTCTTGCTATTACTAAGTGGCATTGACTCCACTTTAAATGATTCCCAAGCTCCCCTTGTAGCTTTAAATGTCTGACTAGCATCTGTCTTTTGCATGGTTATTTTGCTGCAAGTAGATGTTCTCTTTCATTTCAGTTGTGAACTTTTTCCTTTGTAGATGGATGCCTTTGACTTGTGACTTGCCCTTAAAACATTTTATTTTCCTTGGGTTGGTTGTGTGGACCGAGTTTTGCTTGTGGCTTTGGCATCTTGGAGGCTCCCTTCAAATTATATGCTAATTTCCTCTTTTTCTATAGGCAGCCTCCTCTTTCTCTATGTGTTGTAGGCCTCCTTTTATGGTGCGGCTTCTTGGTGTGAGACTTCCCTGCTTCCTTTCAGTGCTAGTTTCCTCAAACACTAGGCATGCTTCACTTGACGCTACCTGGTTTTCTTTCAGTGTGAGAATTCATCTACTCACATTATGCACTTCCAAGCTTGCTTTTCACATCTCTTCAAATATATGTGGGCTTCCACAACTACAAGCCTTGTTGTTGTTATTGTTTGTTGGTGCAGTTCTCCTTCTCATGGGAGGTCTCTGATGGTCTTGAGGAGGATTAATGAGATAATTTAGAATCTCCCTTTCCCTCTCCCTGTCTACATCATCATGATGCTCTGCATATTATAGCATTGCTACAACAACAACTTTAGCTTCAACCTCCTTCCTTCCCATTTCTAGGGACTTATTTTAATAAAAACCATGGACCTCCATTTTTCTTTCCATTGGCTTGCTAATTGGTGTCCCAGATTTAGCATGAGCTTTCCAATTAATTTCCTTTGTCATGGATTGATTGCTCCTCTTGGGCAGCAACTTTATCTTTATATGCTTGTGCCCTCTCATGCATGTGTTCTCCCTTCTTAGTCACTTCCTTGATGATGGATGCCTTTGTTGGATACAATTGTTAATTGTGTATTATTTTTGATGTTATACAAATGTCATATCAGTCATCAGACAGAGTCTACCGAGCTTAGATGGTTAGCAAAGAAATTTATAGTGACTACCGAGCATTCCTGAACATTACAAATGTAAGTTAACTTTTATTGAGCTTACTTGGTAAGCAAAGGCAAGTTAACTTTTATCAAGCTCACTCGGTAAGCAAAGGCAAATTAACTTTTATCGAGCTCACTCAGTAAGCAAAGACAAGTTAACTTTTATCGAGCTCACTCAGTAAGAAAAGGCAAGTTAACTTTTACCGAGCTCACTCAGTAAGCAAAGGCAAGTTAGTTTTTACCGAGCTCACTCGGTAAGTGAAGAAAAATTAGCTTTTACCGAGCTCACTCGGTAAACAAAGGAAGGTTAGTATTTACCGAGTTAACTCAGTCTTCGAAGGAAGTTGCAAGGTTTGCAGTGTTTATCGAGCTTCACTTGGTTAACACGAGGAAACCATTTTGAAGCAGTGGTCACCGAGCTGGGTCGGGCGGCAAAGAATTTTATGATTCTAAAGAATTAAGTTTAATTATTTTGAGCAGCCGACTGATTTATGTTTTTCCAGTTGTTGTAAACTTGTAATTGAGCCGACTTCACAATTTGTAAGGTATATATGAAAGGTCAAGTTGTGAATTCAATAGATGTAGAAGTGTGTGGATGCATAAAAGTGCAAATGTATAAGCAATTACATGAGCGAATGTTGAGGAAGAACTTGTCATCTCTATGAAGCTATAGAGTTGCATTTGATCAGTAAGGATTTAATAAAGCAGAATAGAGATCTGTATTCAGCAAAGATAAGCTGCATATATCTCAGATCACTTCATTGTTTCTTTCTAATCATTGTAACAATGATTCAAAATCTCTTAACAGAGTTGGTTTGATAGCCATTTTGTAAATCCTCTAACAAGGTGACAATTCAGTTGAATTTTTTTAAAGACCTCTCACAAGGCCACCTCTAACAAGGTGATCAAATCCTCTAACAAGGTCACACCTAACAGTGTGTTTTGTAACCTTTAATAGGGTTGGCTCCTAACAGGGGTCACTTCAGAAGAGTGAAAATTGGTAACTAGTTACTTGGTGGTTTTTTTCCAAATTGGGTTTCCACGTTAAATCTGGTGTCTCTTGTGTTCATGATTTTTATTTATGCATGCATGTTAATCACTTTAAATGCTTAATAAAGTTAACAGAACATCTATCAAGTTTCAACATCTATTTGTGAGGTTATCGAGTGTCATCAGCAGTTGTATTTTAAAGACATCTAAGGGTCTGTAGAAATATTTTTGTGGTAAATGATTCACCCCTCCTCTCTCAGTTACTCCATCTCTATTTCCAACAATTGGTATGAAAGCTTTTGGTGCTTGTAGGATAAGATTTCAAGGATCTAAACCAAAGATCAGGATGTCTTACAAAAGGGAAATCCCAAGACTTAACAGAAATAACTTCTCAGCATGGCAAGGACTGATGAGACTTCACCTAGCATCCATTGGTGATACAAGAATGAAGTACCTTGATGAAAAATATGCAGAACCAGCTGGTACACTATCTGTCAATGATATTACTGAAAAGAAGACTCACAACATTATGATGATAGATATAGCATCTACTCTGAGTTATGAAGAATTTGATGATATCAAGGACTGCAAATCTGCCTTTGAAATTTGGGAAAACCTGAAAGAGATATATAGAGGAGATGATAATGTTAGAAGAGCCAAAGTAGAAAGTCTGAGAGGACAATTTGATCAAATGAGGATGAGAGAGGATGAAAACATTGCAAAATATGTTGAAAGAGTTAAAGCATATGTCAGTGTAATCAAAGCTTCTGGTGGAGATATCAGTGAAGAGACAGTTATAAGCAAAGTCCTCAGAACTCACCTTCTCATTTATGCAATTAGAGTCTCTACAATTCAAGAGAGAAGATGTGAAGCAAATCATAAGATAAATCGACAGGCTATAGTTGGAAGATTGACTACATTTGAATTGGACAACTTTGATAACTATGTTCCAGCTTCCAAAAATATTGAATTAGCATTTGAAGCCAAAATTTCACTCAAGGAGAAAGGCAAAAAGAAATCTCAGTCAAAAAGTGAAGATGAATCAAACCAAAGTTCAGATAGTGATCTTGAAGTAATTGAAGCCCTTCTAGCAAGGAAATATTCTAGAGGCAGAGGAAAATACAAAGGTAAAGTACCCCTAATCTATTTTTCATGTGAACAAGTTGGTCATATTGCTGCTAGATGTCCAAACAAGTAGAATATAGATGAAAAGAAAGATAAAAAATGGAATGGCTAGAAAGATTTCAAATCATTCAAGGACAAAGGTAAGAAAACATGTTTTATGGCTAAAGATTCTAATGACTCTAATGATGAAGAAAAAGATGAGATTGTCTATATTGCTGTGAAAGATGAATCTGATAGTGATGAAGAAATGACACTCATTTCTCATATGAGCAAAAATGATACATGAATCATAGATAGTGGTTGCTCTCATCACATAACTAGTGACAAAACTAAGTTTGAATACTTTGAAGACTATGATGGTGGCAGTGTAAGATTTGGTAACAATGAACCTTGTTGTATAAAAGGAAGATGAAGAATCCCTCTAACCAAAGAAATTATATGTGATAATGCCTATTGGGTAGAAGGACTAAAGCATAATCTGTTAATTGTGGCATAGCTACTCAATAATGGAATCAAAGTAGAATTCATGCATGGTAAAACAAGACTGCTGGATGGGAAAGGAAAGCTGATTGGATCAGGCACTCAAACTAAAGGTAACTTGTTCTATCTTGAACTAGGTGAATGTTCATGTTTCATTGCTCAAGTCGAAGAAAGTTGGTTATGGCATAAAAGGTTATGTCATGTAAACTTTGATAATCTAGTAAAGATAAGCAAGTTCAAAAAAGTAAAAGGCATTTCCAACATAAAGAAACCTGAGGTCAGTCTATGCAAAAATTGTCAAATTGGAAAGATGGGAAAGACTAGTTTTAAAAGTAAAAACTATCAGTTTGAAGACATATTAGAAATTGTGCATACTGATTTATGTGGACCTATTGGAATTGAAAGCTATACTGGATAAAAGTTCTTCATTCTTTTTGTTGATGATTACTCAAGAATGATGACAGTCATGTATCTAAGAAATAAATCAGAAGCATTTGAAAAGTTCAAATGGTATTTGGCCAAAGTAGAAAAGGAAACAAGAAAAAGATTAAAATGCTTGAGATTAGACAGAGGTGGAGAATTCATTTCACAAGAATTCAATGACTTTTGCATTGAAAGAGGAATCAAAAGACATGTATCAGCACCTAGAACATCCCAACAGAATGGAATAGCTAAAAGAAGAAACATATCCATCATGGATTGTGCAAGAACATTAATGATTGAAAAGAACATTGCTATTAAATACTAGAAGGAAGCAATTAGCACTGTAGTCTATACCTCGAACCGAGTACAGCTGAAGAAAGACTCATTCAAAACCCCCTATGAGTTATGGTATGGCTATAAATCTAATGTAAGTTATCTTAAAGTATTTGGAAGTAAATGTTACATTTTGAAAGAATCTAGAAAAGGAAAATTTGATGTAAAAGGTGATGAAGGTATATTCCTTGGATACTCATGCACAAGTAAGGCATATAGATGTTTAAACTTGTCTACTCACAAAGTCATAGAAAGTGCACATGTGAAAGTTAATGAGTTTTCAGAAAGGACTGAAGAATAAAGCAAAAGGGAACTAGAAGATTATAAAAAGTTTGTCTTCAGTGAACCTGATATAGTACCAGTTACATCAGAGAATTAGGAAACTTCTACTCCCGAGTCATCTGTAATCGAGTTACAGGAAGTTCAAACCGAGCCACAGCAAATTGAGTTAAACTCAGTATCTACCGAGAAAGTATTTACCAAGCAAATATCTACTGAGCCAGAATAGAAAGAGCCTGAAGTTGAAATGCAAAAAGATAATAATGAAATCCATTCAAAAGGCAAGAAACCTGTATTAGCCAAGTATGTCAAAAGACATCATTCAGCAGATCAGATCATTGGAGATAAATCTGAAGGAACCATGACAAGAAATAAGCCTAAAGGTACTTGTTTACTTGCTGATTTTGAACCTAGAAATGTCAAAGATGCATTGGAAAATGATAGTTGGATTGAGGCTATGAATGAAGAAATAGAGCAAATAGAGAAAAACAAGACGTGCACTTTTGTACCCAGACCTAAAGACAAAAATATAATTGGAACTAAGTGGGTATTTAGAAACAAGTTGGATGAAGATGGTAAGGTATCAAGAAACAAAGCTAGACTAGTATGCAAAGGATATGCTCAAGAAGAAGGAATAGACTATGGAGAAACTTTTGCTCCTGTTGCAAGATTGGAAGGAGTCAGAACCTTACTAGCATATGCTGCTCACAAGGGTTTCAAAGTTTATCAGATGGATGTCAAATCAGCATTCCTCAATGGTATACTGGATGAAGAGGTTTACATTGAACAACCTGAAGGTTTTGTTAATCCAGATAAGAAGAACATGGTCTACAAATTACACAAGGCATTATACAGTCTGAAACAAGTCCCTAGAGCATGGTATGAAAGATTGCATAACTATCTTATTCAGATTGGTTTTCAAAGAACTAATGATAATAGTAGCTTGTATATTAAGGAAGGACTAGATAATAAGATTGTCTTGGCAGAAATATTTGTAGATGATATTGTTTTCACAGGGAATGATGATCTGTGCAAAGAATTCTCAGAACAAATGA
Source organism: Cupressus sempervirens (assembly GCA_028749045.1). NCBI lineage: Eukaryota > Viridiplantae > Streptophyta > Pinopsida > Cupressales > Cupressaceae > Cupressus > Cupressus sempervirens. Next base: position 84,342,415 of record CM053791.1, on the reverse strand, counting down.
ACAATGAATTTGAAATGTCTATGTTTGGTGAGATCAAATTCTTTGTTGGTCTTCAAATTCAACAAAATAAAAATGGTATCTACATTACTCAATCAAAGTACATCAAAGAGATATTGAAAAAGTTTGGAATGGAAGATTGTAAACCAGTTGGGACTCCTATGTGTACCGGATTAAAACTTACCAAGGAAGATGAATCAAAGGAAGTAGATCAAACATTGTATAGATCTATGATTGGAAAATTGCAGTATGTAGTTCATACAAGGCCAGATATTGCTCTTGCAGTTGGTATTGTAGCAAGATTTTTAGCAAAACCAAGAGAAAACCACTTGATGGCAATCAAAATAATAATGAGATATTTAAAAGGAATTGAAGAGTATGGTTTATGGTATAAGTTTGGAGGAAATTTGGATTTGAAAGTATTTACTGATGCTGATTGGGCAGGAAACCTTGATGATAGAAAAAGTACAAGTGGAGGTGCATTCTTTCTTGGAAAAAGGTTGGTTTCTTGGACAAGCAAAAAGCAGAATTGTAAACTGCTCTAACATTGTTTGGTTTAAACAATTGTTGGAAGGCATGAAGATGAAAATCAAAGAACCTGTTGTTATGTTTTGTGACAATACAAGTGCAATCAACATATCTAAAAATCCAATGATGCATTCCAAAACCAAGCACATTGCAATAAAATATCATTTTGTCAAAGAATTGGTGCAAGAGAAGGAGATTAGATTGGAATATATTCATACAATGGACCAAATTGCTGACATATTCACAAAACCATTACCTAAGGATGCATTCTTGTATCTAAGAGGTAAGTTAGGGGTCACTCCCCTATCCAAAGTTCACTAAAATAAAGTTCTAGTGATGAATCAACTCATACCAGATTGAAGATCTATCAGTTGATGCAACATAACATGGAAACATTGCATATGAATTAGTACTAAAGGTACACTAAAATTCATTTGAGTTTGAATTGTCTTTGGCATGTGTTGTCAAAGAGGGAGAGTTTATTACTATCATATCTCTCTGAAATTTGTTCAAAACAAAAGGAGATTATTGTAAAAGGAAGAGTTTTCTATCTTAGAGGGAGAATTGTCATATCTACATGTTGTGTTGCCATATAAGTAAAAGACTTATTTTCAAATTTCATTTCTGCTATGACATGTTGTGTTGCCATCAATTCCAAAGAGGAAGATTTTTGGATACAATTGTTAATTGTGTATTATCTTTGATGTTACACAAATGTCATATTAGTCATCAGACAGAGTCTACCGAGCTTAGATGGTTAGCACAGCAATTTATAGTGACTACTGAGCATTCCTAAACAGTACAAAGGTAAGTTAACTTTTACCGAGCTCACTCAGTAAGCAAAGGCAAGTTAACTTTTACCGAGCTCACTCGATAAGAAAAGGCAAGTTAACTTTTACCAATCTCACTCGGTAAGCAAAGGCAAGTTAGCTTTTATTGAGCTCACTCAGTAAGCGAAGAAAAATTAGCTTTTACCAAGCTCACTTGGTAAACAAAGGAAGGTTAGTATTTACCGAGTTAACTCGGTCTCCGAAGGAAGTTGCAAGGTTGGCAGTTTTTACCGAGCTTCACTTGGTTAACACGGGGAAACCATTTTGAAGTAGTGGTCACTGAGCTGGGTCGAGCAGCAAAGAATTTTATGATTCTAAAGAATTAAGTTTAATTATTTTGTGCAACCGATTGATTTATGTTTTTCTAGTTGTTGTAAACTTGTAATTGAGCCAACTTGACAATTTGTAAGGTATATATGAAAGGTCAAGTTGTGAATTCAATAGATGTAGAAGCGTGTGCATGCATAAAAGTGTGAATGTATAAGCAATTACATGAGCGAATGTTGAGGAAGAACTTGTCATCTCTATGAAGCTGCAGAGTTGCATTCAATTAGTAAGGATTTAAAGAAGCAGAATAGAGATCTGTATTCAGCAAAGATAAATTGCATATATCTCAAATCACTTCATTGTTGCCTTCTAATCATTGTAATAGTGATTCAAAATCTCTTAACAGAGTTGGTTTGATAGCCATTTTGTAAATCCTCTAACAAGGTGACAATTCAGTTGAATTGTTTTAAAGACCTCTCACAAGGCCACCTCTAACAAGGTGATCAAATCCTCTAACAAGGTCACACCTAACAGTGTGTTTTGTAACCTTTAACAGGGTTGGCTCCTAACAGGGCTCACTTCAGAAGAGTGAAAATTGGTAACTAGTTACTTGGTGGTTTTTCCCAAATTAGGTTTCCATGTTAAATCTGGTGTCTCTTGTGTTCATGATTTTTATTTATGTGTGCATGTTAATCACTTTAAATGCTTAATAAAGTTAACAGAACATCTATCAAGTTTCAACATCTATTTGTATGGTTACCGAGTGTCATCAGCAGTTGTATTTTAAAGACATCTAAGAGTCTGTAGAAATATTTTTGTGGTAACTTATTCACCCCTCCCCTCTCAGTTACTCCATCTCTATTTCCAACAGCCTCACCATAATAATAATAATGTAGCCATTATATTTTGCAGAAAGTTGTCATTGTCTCCTCCGTATATGATAATAATAACAACAACAAATACTTTGATCTAGAGAAATAATCAATTAAGTTCATTAACTCATTAATCACATTTCTTCGAGTCATGAAATATTCTTTTTTTGATAGTCAAACCTTGACCCAAATCCCTAGTAGGGGTTGAAACTTGATAGTTCTTGTTGCTTCTAATATCATGCTCTTTACTTAGATATGTTATTACATTAGAAGATTTCACTAAACTATAGTTTGGATCATTACTGGATGCCTCCTTATTGCTAGAAACTTGCCTTGGTGAGCCACTCATAGACTACATAGTATGGTCGTCTTCATAAAAATGTAGGCCATCATTTATAACTGTCACAACTTCATTTGAGATGGCATCTTATTTTTACCATTGGATTGTATGCATTTGTGTTTCTAACTATTGCCATTAAGATGATTGAGATTGAAGAATTCATCTCAAATTTGTCTTGATTTTTTATTTGTAGTAGCCCACTTCTTCCAGAAAGTACAAATTTATAATTTGATAAAATTAGTCAGGCCCCAAAGTGGGTCCGGCTAATTTTTTTTTGTTTTCGAACAACTAAAATGCTGAATTGATCTATTGATCATCTGAAACTGATTAGAATCAAGTTTGATCACTGAACCATCAATTAAAGCTCATTTTACCATTTTTCTAGAAATTTTCAAATTTGTGTCAAGAGGTCCTTTGACTAGTTTTAAAAACTGATACAAACACCTAACTAGGCTCTGAAATTTGACCCACCAATTCTCTGTTCCACATACTTTTACCCTGTTGAGTCTCGTCTCATTACGAATATAGGGTCAAAAGATATTCATTGTCAAAGCTCCCCTATCAGAACTGCCTGCAAGAAAAGATGTCATAAAACAATAAATTGGGTTTAGATTTGGCTTTGAAAATTGGGCAAATTAACACTTAGGAAAACACAAATTAGGATTTTGGTTTAGTGTCACGAGGATAGTATAAATCTGGGATTTGGGCTCATGATGAATAACCGTGCACAAATGGAAAGCAGTCAAAGTGAGCTACTCAAATTTTGCAAACTAGAAACACTGACAGAAAACTTTTTTTGCAAATGGAATTGACCTGGGAAAGTGTGCAAACAGATTCATCAAGATTTGAAAATTGGAACACTTAAAGTATTTTTAGAGTACAACGTAGTGGTACAAACCATTCAATCTCAACTATCACATATTTCAAGTTATAAAATCCTGAACAAGGGTTCCAACAAATTTGCAAATGCTGACACTAGTAAAAAGACAGAAATTGCAATTGAAATTGCGTTTGAAAACTGATCAAACAAATTCATCAAGACTTAAAAATTGAAACATAACAAGTATCTGACCTCTAAAAATTAATGCAAAAGGAATTTCACAATTTTGGTCAACTAGTCAAAAGTTATAGCTCGTCAAACAGGGCTTCCCAGAATTCAGAACTAATTGCAAATGCATGAAAATAGTAAACTACCAACTTTGAGGGATTCAAAACCTAGTCAAACAGACTCGAAATGACTCAAAATCTGAAACATAAGTTTTTGGGTATGGACACTAGATACTCCCAAAGTGATAGGTCATGGCACATTTCTGGGTGCAAGATATTTACTCGCAAACACAGCCTTTTGTCACTACTTGACACTAGGTGAAAATGCAGAATTAGCAAATGCTCAAAATGGGACTTTGCAAAATGGCTTGGAATGTCAATTAACTTCATGAAACACATGGACACACTAAATTGGAAGGTTTTAGAAACATTAAACACCTCATAAGCTTCAAAGGTATAGTTGGGTACACAGGCATCAAAAGGCATTTATAGTGCTTAATTTCTCCATTAGTGCTCAAAATTTGGGCTACAATTTTAAGCGCCAACACACTCTTCTCACCCCTTCTTCTGCATAATATAAATTTTTTCTCTATGCCTTCTTAAATAGGTAATTTAGATCCTCTATCATTTATAATGATCACCATAGATCTTAGGGTTTGTGATTGGATTCATCAAGTTCATCATATTTGTTCATCTACCTTCTTTTCTAGAAACTTCTTATTGAATTACATTCGTTAGGTATCTTAATCCTCTCCTTAAATTATATGATCCAATTCATCAATCCTTATGTTCAACATGCTTTCCATATCCCAAGAATCAAATTAGTCAGCTAGAACTCACAATATATCATATGTGCATTCAAATACTGTCACTTGGCAATTACTAACTTTTGATACTCGGTCGTCACTAAATTGATTGGTTGCTATAAAAATTCTATCTCAACATCAATACAATTTTCTCGATTGATACTAATGCTTGATCAACAAAAAATTTTCTCAGCACATATTGTGGCCTAATTAACACTAGCATCATTTGACATAGCCTTTAAAAGTTCATTGATCATTTACTTTCTTTCCTTGTCAAGCTTAACATAGATGGTCTATCTTTACTTGCACTATCAAGGCTTGAATTACCTCAACATAATTTAAATAGTCACTTTGTCTCATCCAAGTCTAACTAATCAAATGTACATTTAGATAAGATAACAACATGTCTCATGAGTAGAATTGACAGCGATCACAATACAACAATTCTTCCAATTGTAGTTTCCAACAATATAATCATGGTAATACATTGAGAAAATATTATTTTTGACATATATTAAAACAATAACTAATGTGAATTAATATCTAACTTTTAGCTGATTTTCAACATTTTATATGCTAAGTCAACCCCCATTTCGGCCTTCATTTAATTTAAGAAAAAAGAAATGGTTGTTCATATCAAACATATATTCATTGGAATAGTAACTTGAACCACACAGAAATATATAAGTGTTATTACAAGTTACAACAAATGACAAAATGATCCCACTTTAAAATGATATAATAGAAAACATGTAAATGTAAGAACAAATTAAATATCTAAAATAACAAAAAACATTAGTTACAAATATCTATTGGAAATTTGTAGAAGTATGTAGACAAGTCTATCGAGTTATAAAAGAATGGAAAATGATCTAGTCCTTCTATCTCATTTATCATTTCAAGAGGATTCTCTACAAATCATTTTTCTTTGATATTCCATTGGTAACATTTTATCATCTTTGGCTACAATGGTATTCTTGTAAAAGTAATCTATAGTTTTCCTTTATGTAGGAAATAACTACTTTTCACAATAAAAATCTTTTAAACATAGAATCAATCAAATATATATTATGTAAGAATTCTATCATACATAGTACATCTTCAAATTATAACAATCTACGAGTGTACTTACATGTCTAAAATTTCATAGTGTTAGCAAGAAGAATGTTAGGATCCTAGTAGAATAGAGATCTGTATAAGTGTGGTGGATGTGTGGTTGGAAAACAACACACATATCAGACCCATTAGCATGATGTGGACAAAGCATGGAAACTACTTTACCAAGTGCCAAAATTTCTAGAGCCATTGAATCAATACTATCCTAAGTAAGATTTGAAACCTTCATCTTTCAATAAATTTAAAATTAAATGATGAATTCACAACCACTATTAGTAAAACATTTTTCTCAAAGTGCATGTGGTTTGAATTATACTCAAACTTTGAATTGTTTGGGAAGGCACAAATTCTTGTATACCCATATAGTAGCATACAAATATTCTTATAAAATGACAAGCTTGAAGAAGGTACCAATATTTCTTTTTAAGGAATATACTTTCTCTATTAATTTAAATATTAAAAATACATATCCACAAAAAAAGGGGCTCGAGGATACAAGATCACCGCACAAGTCCACTTAGCATGTAGCCAGTTAACATAACTATTCATCAAAAAAACATTAGAACATTATAAAGAAATCCCTACAGGTGCAAGAGGAATGCTAGTCGAGGGAGGGTCTTTATTATCAAAACTCAAAATGTCTATGGGGTTGGTAGATGGATCAGAAGGAGCCCAACCATTAGCAGGGGTAGCATTAACATTATCTATTTCTTTTTTTCCCTCTAGCTTAGGTGGAGAGATAGCTAACTCTTGATGAGGGAAAGCTCATTTAGGGTCTCTATGAGTAGAACACCATCTTGCATCAAGGGTAGCAGAAAGGGCCACTAGGAAGTAGCCCGAACCCTTCCTCTATGGAGGCGAGGTTGAGTTGCAATGACTACTCAATAGCCACTAGGAGAGTAATGAGAAGGGTATGACTTGGGAGTATGCAAGTGTGTGTAGGACTTCTTTGGCCTCTCCTATTGGTGTTTGAAACCACTGAGCAACAAAATGCTCAATATTATAGCAAAATGACTCACACAATCTAAGGATTAGCCAATTCCTAATAGAAATTACATGAATTCATAGGTCCCTCTGGATTCATTTTTTGAGTTTCCAACAACTTCTGCTCTTGCCTCTTAAGTTATTCAACTTGTCCCACAATCTCAGGTTTCCATGCACTAGCTGCTATCTCATTTTTTTCTTTAGAGCAGCAATTCGCCTTAGTAATTCTTGTTTTTCTTCATAATTCTTCGTAATCACTTCTTCCCTTTCCTTTTGAAATCTCCTATTTATAACTTCTTGCTCAGCAAGCTATGCTTTCAAAATTTCATTCTCATCAGGATCAGGGATAGTGAACTCAGACCTAGATGTTTTCTCATCATTAAAACTTTCAGGTTCTAAGTGTCTAGGTCTGACCTTTTCAGGGGAATAATCTGACATAAAAGGGTTTGTACTACACTAGAAAAGATTGTTACTAGTCCTACCCTCAAGACCAAATACATGTGGTTGCACAATCTTCTCCTGGCATATCATTTTAGGGGTATTATAGAAATCGTCATCAGACAAAACTAGATGAGATTGTAGACCTTTGGAGAAAGGCACTTTTTCAACAATAGAATGGTGAGAATTATCTTTTCCTACTACTTGCTGTTGTGAATAGCTTCCTTTCTACACCTGGTTTCCCTTCATAGCCCAATTCTGTCTTCCTCTAGGAGGGAGATCAATTTGTAATTTGATTGCCAGGTTTTTCCTCACATTTGCCCATGTATTTCTTTTATTCTCCATAATTTGGGATAAATTTTTTCTTAATCTTGACACTGGTTAAAACCTTTTGAGTCACCACCCACTCTATCAGAATGAGAAAAAGAACAGAACAAATGATAAATCCTTTAGTGACAATCTTGGGCAAAATGTATACAAATTTCAAATCCATGGGAAACTTTAGCATTAAATTTACAACTCTACCCAAGGGGACATATGTCTCTAATAATTCACTATTTATGACAACACTAAGTGTAATTCCCCATCAGAGTCACCATTTTGTTGGTGTTTGAAACTACTAAGCAAAAAAATGCTCAATATGACACTGAAATGACTCACATAATCAAAGGATTAGCCAATTCCTAGTAGCAATTACGTGAATAAACTACTTTGACCCAACTTCAATAAAACCAAAGGATGATTTCCTACTCTTTAGGCTCTTCTAAACCAAGGTAGGTATACCTAGGGATGATTCAAATGCAAACTATGGTATGAAATTATTTTAGTTTCATTCTGATTCTCATCTTTTACCCTCATGCACATACAAAGTTTATCAATTTTCTCTAAAAGCTTTTCAAATTTGTATGCATTCCCTATAAGAAAATCAGGTTATAAATCTCCTATAGTGGTAACTAACATTTGTAACTTTAAACAAAAATGGAATGAAATGGATTTGATTTTTAAAAAATGGTTTGATATGCAGCCGCAGAATTCACCCTTGCTTACTTTTGATTTATGTGACCAGTGCCTTGTCCATTGGGCTAAAAATTTACTATTGGTAGGAGATCTAATTCAAATAACTTGTAAATGAATTAATAAATTGTAATCACCCATTTCCATTCTTATGAAGTATACTTTCTATAAACTCATAAACCCTACTGATTCATTGAAGAATTTCTATAATTCCTTGAATTAAAAGCAATAGTGATATCAACATACAAGCCATCCAGATTGCATTCAACCAAGTTAAACCTTATTTAAAATGACTTCAAAGTAGAAAAACCCATAAAAAGGAGACAAAATTTATGACACAAATATAGTGTAAATACCCCTTTGTATTATCCTTTTAGATGACTAATACAATGACCAATAGAAATCAATTGAAAGCCCTAAATAGATTAATTTTTCTATCATTTCAATATGATATCAGAGAGTACGATTGGAAGCAAACTCAAAACACCTGCATACTATTAGACCGACTGAATGTAATTTTCTTGAGAAACACAAAAATTCTACAAGTTTCAGACCATCACATTGCCTTGAAAACTCATTTATATAAGCATGAGTTGCAAGAAGCAAAGGGCAGATCTGATTGATAGGTGTCCTTCAAAAAGATTTACATACACCCATCACAACAAGACAAAATTGCGAATAACAGAAAGATTGGTATATCAAAGATTCCTTTGTGGGTCTACTTCTATTATTCCCTTTGGAAAGACAATAATATTACGATCGGATTCCTTTAGCATTCTAGTTCCTTGGGATAGGTGGCCTTCAAATGTGACAATGATGAGTCATCTCCTAGTACCTGAGGATCCTCTTTGTCTTTATCATTAGTGCCAAAGGTGGCTTCTAATTTTGTACCCTCTTCTTTATCATCATCCTCCACCTTATCATCTCCTTCTATCTATTCTATAGACATAAACTCTTCCTTCCACTTATTGTAGGTAGTGTCCTCTGGCCAATCAAAATTTAGAACTTATCTTTGTACAGTTACTAAAGAATTTTCATTTGCCTCTATATCAACAAAATATTTTCTAATGATATTATAGAATAACTTTACTTTTACCAACTCCTCATTTGTCATTGCCCATAACAAATGGCCCATTTAATTTATAACCTTATTTATTCTTTCACAAAAGACTTCATCTAGCTCCCTCTTCCATTCTTCCTTTTCCTTTATTTTATCAATTCTCTTTAGAGCACAAGGGAATAAATCAATTTTTTTCAAGAAATACTTGGAAAAACAAATAGTTAATCATCTGTAGAAAGAATATTTCTTATCATCAAAACCTTGCAACTTATTTAGTAAATAAAAAATTTCCTCTATCTGATGATATGTTAGTTGAATAATAGATATACACATAATAGTGATATCTAAATTTCTCTTTGTCCACTTCTATACAATGGGTCTAAATATAGCTTCATTTTGCTTCAATTCATCCCTGAGAGTTGAAATCCTTGCTAATTGATCAAAAAATGTGGGCCATTTTATCCTATCTATTAAATACATGATGCCTTGCCTCAATTTTTCTTCATATTGACTATTAAGTTCTACATGCATTGCATATAACTTATTTTTCTCCTCTTCAAAATCCTCTCCATTATAGAACTGAGGACATTCCAGAGTATCAGGTATCTCAATAATTGGTGTTGATTTAAAAGGATCAATATGTGGCCATGGGGGGTATGCAATCTTGGGCTTACTGGTCTCTCCTAATTTTCTTTTACCAAAAATTTTCTTCATTTGAGTTACTTTATTTTCTAATGATTGAATTTGCATGCCCCTCTCCTCATATGATTTCAAGACTTCTTCAAACTTGGCATTGAGTTGTGAAAATTTATCTTCCTCTTGGCCAAACACAATGCTACCAAATTTTAGCATCTCTGATGCCATCCCAATTATTTGTTTACTACCTACCTCACCAACCCTAAACACTCTCAATGCACCAGCATGCTCTACGGTGGGAATTTCATGCATTTTGGTATTGTCCCTTTTTTCCATGGACCATATAACAAGGGCTTGGTGGTCATCACTAAATTTGACTCTTCTTCGAGCTTGTAGTATTTCTTCAGCAGTCCTCAGTAGAACATCCCTCTGTTTCCTTACTAAATAAAAAATAATAGCATTTTCTATATCCCATTCCGGTAGAAGGAGGACTTCAGACTGTCTAACTATTTGCCTCCCAGCTTCAAGAGTAAATTGAGCAAAATCATTCAAAAATTTAGATTTCACCTCTTCCTTAATGTTTAAATCAGGATTGTCTGGCTGTTCTTCTTTTATCTTCTCACAGGTTTTCTGAAAGTTTCCCATGTTTAATCTCCACAAAAATTAAGCAAAAGCCCTAGACTTTACAAAATTCTCATCATTAATAAACCTTTCAAAATCTTGGTCAACTATCGGATCAATTTCCTTACCTTGGTAATCAGCAATGGTTAAGTCCAAGGAAGGTGTAGGAGGTTCTTGTGGCTCTCCAATCTCAAAATCTATAGAAGTAACAATTACATCCCCTTCTCCACCCATTTGTCTAAGCTTCTCCCTTAAAGATGCCTCATCATCGATCCAGATTTGGGACTGACTTGATGAGTATTATGCTACCTAAGAAGAAGAAGATCCCTATTCTAATTTCTGCCTTTTTGTAAAGCTAGCTACAGATGGACTTCCTGGTCTTGTCCTCTGATGAAGGGGTTCCTATTGTACACTTTGAACCATTACATAACTTTCCCTTCTCTGCAAAGTATATTGGCTAGGAGCCACCACATTTCTGTTGCTTATCCTTCTTTGTACCTCTGCAGCCTTGTCTAGATATGTCTCAACATATATGGCTTTTTTCTCATTCATGGTTTGGATTATTATAGAAAAATTATTCATTAATTCTTGCATTTCAGCTCCCCAATATTTCTTATCTTTCAATGGGTCATACTAGGGTTCAAAAGCATTAATGAATTCTAAAGTCTTACTAAATACTATCCATTTTTCTTTCCTCAATTCATGTTCTTGCAAAGTGAAAAAATTTCTTATTATATCCTCTGGATAATAAACTTTTTGTACCATGCGAGAAGCTTTCACCCTCTCTCTTAAGAGGTCATAGAATCCTTCAGGATCAATAAATCTAGCATGAGATTTTGCCATGTTATATCTATCTAAAAACAAATTCAGGTGCTTCCACCCTTTCCTGACAAAAAAAAATCATGCACTACAGTAACAATTGGAAAGAAGGTACCCTTCTTAGACAATTCCCTCTCATCTATAGTGCCTATCTGCCATAGGAGCTCAGCTATCCCTATCTTAAAGGGCACATGGAAAGGTAGAACATGAGGCTTTCCCAAAAAGCCATATACTCTTATTACTATTGAGACATTGTAAGGGATTATATCCCCCCAATTATGGTTATCCAATAGCCCTTTTGCATGGTCCATGGGTCTGACCAATTCTAGCAATGCTTGTGGAATTCTGGGGATGTCCCCTTTCAAAAGCAACCTAAGCTTTGATGCAAATTATCTATCATATATCACATAACTAGCATCTGTAGCTTCTAAAGTCATATCTACACTCCACAGCTGCACTAGATTCCTCTCTCCATCCCTAGTTGTTTCCAACTCCATACCATTGGAGAAAAAGGTGAATTTCTTGTACAAGCATACATGCATAAGCAATGAATACCAACAAAATGGTTTGTCCACTTTTCCCCGTGCTATCCTTCCTAGACCATTGTGAATTTCTTTCGCAAGAAAAGTAGCAAAATCTAGAATAGTGCTTATCCCAAATTGAAGAGTTTGAGCCGTGACAAGGACAATAGAGCCTAGGATTTGATCAGCTTCATCCATCCCAAAAATCTTGCAAAGAGAAAAATATAATGCTTGAGCTCTAAGGTTGAAATGCCTTATTAGCAATGGCTCTGGGGTACTGGCTATAATCATAAGCAAAGTGCCAATTTTAGCAGCATGCTCTTGCAGTGGCCCTATTCTTAGGTAAATCCTTTGTGCATTATGCCTTGCTTTAAGGTCATCCATGTCAATAGTTTCATGTACAACATGGTTAGGATTGAGGTTGAAAACCTCACTAATTAATTTAGGGCAAACCCTAAAAAGATTCACTCCAGCATGGTTCTTTACCCACCCCGTAATCGGATCATACTTCTTGGCCGAATCCATCAACAAATCACTATCAAAGAAAACTATAGGGACTATTAATTTACCAATGTCAAACTCCCATACATTGCTCATAGGAGTGTCTAGATTTCACTCTAAAAACTATTTCTTAAACAACTCCAAACCCCCTATGGAAACCTAGGTATCTCTTACCCAATTTTCTCTATCATAAAAATCCTCTACTACAGCTACTCTCGGGTGTTTTGGAATGAGTTCCCTCCCCTTAGTTATTTCATGTACCGATAAGGGGAATTGTTCAAGAAAATCATTGTGCACAGAATGTTTCATATAATCTATTTTTCCAGTGAACTCTTTTCAAGGAGGCATTTTAAAGAAAACCCTAGAAATTTTGCAATAGTAGATACTTGAATTTTTAAAAAGTCACAGAGTACTTACCCACTAGAATTCATGCTTCTACACTGTGTGATTTCCTCTACAATTTTATTGGATTGCTAAATAAAATTTTCATGCCCTAGCTCTAAAACTTTTGTATGCCCTAATATTCTTTTTTGTGCTTTGGTGATTCATTAATGGTGAGATCGTGAGTTCTTTTCATACATTAAAATTGCACGAATAAAATCTGAACCATATTAACTCTCAGTAACCATTACCTCCAAATTGCAACCAAATTTAAATCCTATCCATCGATTTTCACTAGATTGGATGACTTTGATTTAAAAGGAAACCAACTTTATGGCTTTAAAAAATAAGGCTACGTGCGCAATACCACTTGCCTACATTTCTTAAATTTCTTGCACCTTAGAATTGCGGGGGAGTGCCACTCGTTGATCAAGACAAGATCAACGATCAGATCAATTCATATTTTAACAAAGTCCAATCAGCTATACTGACCAATAGGAAACCTTCATATGAGTTTGCACCTTCTAACAACATTCCACACCAGCGGGTCCCATATCTTCTTCTGAGTGAGCAAGTGCTTGACATCATCTTTTCCACATGTCAAGCTGACACATTCCCAATTTTCTTATCTGACGAGCATCTTCAAATTGTAGGCTTGCACCAGTCTTCAATCTTTGAAATATCAACGATGGTAATGCTGGAAATCTGTAAACCTTACAAGATGAGAAAAGTGACATTACCATGGACACCTGTCTACATGGTGCATTCCTTCTTTGTTTAAAATTCACTCAAGTTCTTTATGTAAGAAAGCATCCTTTTGATCAAGATAGGATCAATAGTGTGAAAAATTTCTACACTTTATGGTCAATTATCCATTTGGACCAATGAAATGACACTGCTCAACACTTGTGCTTTGACCCACTTAACTACTGCATTAATTTTTGAGGTTTTCACACCCATAGCATAAGTACTTCCAACTAAGCACAAGTGGTAGTCCACATGGTGTAACTCAGTGTTCTTTCATAATTTTGCCCCACTATGACACGTGTCACAAAGGCACATACCCGCATTCCTTATTTGACTAGCAGCTTCATAATGCGGGATTGCACTAACCCTCGATCTTTGAAAGATCTATGGTTGATGAGGCTTCACTTCCATCTGGTAGACAAACTTCTTCAATGGCACATCTGGTAGTACATGTCAGCGATCACTTTACAATGTGGCACACTATAGCATACAGTTAAAATTTCTCCACCCCACCTTGCCACACATCCAAAAATTGCTTGCCCCCATTATTTATCTCTCGTAAAACTTCAAAATGTGGGCATGCGCTAGCCTTTGATCTTTGACAGATCAACGGTTATAGAATTAAGTGTTTTAAATACCACATTGGCTGCAGTGATGAATAAAGTATCTCCATCCATTCCAACTCATCTGACACTTGCCATGGAAGACATCTCATTATCATCCTTGGGGATAGCGGGCCCATGTTGTCAAACTATGCCACTTGTCCCATTTTTGCTTCCCAAAATTATTTATCTCTCGAGCATCTCCTTCTTGTGGGAAAGTGCTAGCCCTTGATTCAAATGAAATCAATGGTTGATTCTTCTTGGTGATAAAGGCATATCTCTGTTAGTAACTCGACCAATGATATCAGAGGAAATCCAGAGTCAGCACAAAAAGTAGTAACAAACTTGCAAAAGTTTTTGACAACTAATGACTCCCCACAAACTTTATGGTTCACTAAAATGTAAGAAAGGTAAGGGCTACGTGTTAGTGAGTCGCATGCATGCATTATTTAAAAACCTTGCATCTCAAAATTGTGAGAATGCAATACTCATTTATCTGAACAAGATCAATGATTATAAAGACTTTGTGTCATTAGAGGTATTTCCTAATAGAACGATCAAACAATTTATAGGCCAAGCACAACCATGTAAGGTTTAGAAAAACTTATAATGAATTTGTGCTTGCGCAAGCCCTTCCTTAGGTAAAATGATATACCATTAAAAACATTTTTCTAAAAATATTTTGAGGGTTTTTAAAACTAGGGAAATCTAAGGGTTTGAAAAATACAAGGAACAAAACCATAATTTGCAACATTTTAAGACTCAAATGATTTTTCACAAAAAATTTCCATAATTTCTGCATTATGAAAAATCAGACCAACAGTGGCTCTGTCTGGGGATGATAAACTACTTGAGTCTATGCAAGAATTCAGAATCTTTGGGAGAGTAGACCACATACTTGGTATAGGGATGAAAAAATTTTCAGAGAGCACAGAGAAACACACATAAACAAGAAACAAGAAACCAAACTGTACAAAGAGACTATCTACAGGGATTTACAAAACATACAGAATGTACAAGAAAACCAAGAACCCTAAAACTACTGTTCATGGAAAACAGATACTTTTAAGAAAAGTACCTCTTCAAGAATTGTCCATGAACTGGCAATTCAAGAATACCTCCAGTTAAATCCTTCAGAAAATATGAATCTTCTCCATTTCTATCACAAATCTTATATGGACCAAGCCAAATTCGGTCAAATTTACCATGATTTCATTTATCTTCCAATCTAGCATTCCACATCAGTACCATGTCTCCTATTTCAAACTTTCTCTCAATGACCCTTTTATCATATAAGTGCTTCATCTATGATTGGAGCTTAGCATTCTGAATAGAGGAATCTCTTCTTGTCTCTTCTAACTATTTAATGTCATCCACTTTGAGTTGCATCTCATCAATGATATCATCTTCATATAGCTAAATGAATCAATACATCTCCTTTATATTATTCTAGGGAAGTCTAGCCTGTATACCATAAACCAAGTCAAATGGGGCACAACCAATGACCTTTTTCATAATAACCCTATTAGTCCATAAGGCTAATGGAAATTTTGAATCTCATGCCTTCTTGTTTTCCCCCAAAATCCTATTGATAATATTAGTATACTCTTATTGCTAGATTCCGCCTGACCATTCCCTTGAGGATGATAAGGTGAGGATGTATATTTTGTAATGCCATATTTTTTGCAAAAATCTTTATATTCATCAGATATGAAACACATAGCATTATCAGTTATTATTTTATGTGGGCAACCAAATCTAGTTATAATATTGTTTAAGATGAAATTGATCACCACTTTTCTTGTTGCATTCTTGCTGGAATTGCTTCAACCCATTTGGTGAAGTAATCAGTTGCCACCAGAATCCAAGAATGTCCACCACTAGATTTGTTTAAGATTTCACCTATGAAATCAATTCCCCACTACTGAAATGGTGCCTGTACTTCTACAAGTCTTAATGGTAAATTCCCAAAAAAATTCAACTTTCCACTGAATCTTTGACAAGTATCACATATCTTAACAAATTCATGAGCATCTTTGAAAAGTGTTGGCCACCAAAAACTAGATTTAAGGACTTTGTGGGATCTGGTTTTAGCCATGTAATGACCTCCACACACACCTTCATGCATATCTTTCAAAATTCTCATAGCCTCAGTTTCATCTACTTATTTCAAAAGTATGCCTTCCATGTCTCTCCACCATAACTATCCTTGCACTATAATATACCTTATAGCCTACAACTTCAAAGCTCTTTTTTTATTTTCTATTAATTCTGGTGCGAACTTCATATTTTGCAAATAATAAATCATATCCTTGTACCAATTAGAGTTGTCCATATCACAAAGGTCTTCTCTACAATTATCATACAATTGATTACTTTGGTTTGCCTCTAGATTTTCTTCTGTCATCAACTTGGCCAAATCTTGACCTCTGACCAATTTAGTAATCTAGATGCCAATGTTGAATTCTTGTATTTTATTGATCCACTTGCACCTCCTGCCAAGTACCTCTTGTTGTGAGAAAATTTCTTTCACAGCAATAGTAGGGACAAAAGAAAAAACTGTAGCCCCCATTAAATAACATTTGAAGGCCTTCACTCCTTTGACCAATGCATATGCCTATTTTTCATTAATATCATACTTTAGTTCAGCTACTTGCAATGACTTGCAAAAGAATGCAATTGGTTGTTCATAACCTTCTTCATTTTTCTATAACAGTACTACAACAATAGTGTGAAATGAGGCAAAAGAAAATATATCCATTGGTTTTTCATAATCAAGAGCTCTGAGAATAGGGGCATCTTTAATAGCTTGCTTAATTTTTTGAAATGCAATACTAGGTTCACCATCCCATTTTATCTCGGATCTTCTCTTTAGCATTCTTGATATAGGCCTACTAATCTCTACAAAATTTGTCACAAATCTCCTAAGAAAGTTGATTTGTCCAAAAAATGACTGGATGCCTTTGACACTCTTGGGTTTCTGAATCTTATCTATTGCTTCTACCCTTTTAGGGTCAATCCTCACTCCATGCTTGCCAACTAGATGTCCTAACAATTTTCCTTTAGTGACACCAAAGTTAAATTTCCTTGGATTTAAAGATAGTCCATATTTAAGGGCTTTGATAAATACCTTTTCTAAATGCACACAATGATCATTTTCATCGTTGGAGTAAGTAGTAAGGTCGTCCTAATACATAGCTAGAAATTTGTCAATGATATTAGCAAAATACACATCCATGGCCCTTTGGAAACTAGCTCCAGCATTAGTAAGCCCAAAAGGCATCCTGACATAAATAAATGTACCCCATGGGGTGGTGAAAGCAGTCTTAAACTATTTTGATTATTTGACAATCACTTGATTATATCTCGAAAACCCATCCATCATGGACATCAATTCTGAACCAGTGACCCTTTACAACATGGCTTCCATATTGGGTAAACCATAATTATCTTTTAATGAAGATATGTTGAGATTCCTGAAATCAACACATAACCTTATATCTCCATTTTTATTTCTTAGTGGTACTAGATTGGATACCCAAGAAGAATGTCTAATAGGCTTTATAATCCCAACATCTCTTAACTTGATCAATTCTTCTTGTATTTTGGGAGCCAAGGTTGGATTTATTGGCCTTTATTTTTGTGTGAAAGGCTTAGCATCTAGTTTCAAAGGGATTTCATGTTGAAATAAATCTTCCCTATAGGCCTTTAGATCATCATATGACCACGGAAACACATGTCTATACTTCCTTAGCAGATCTATTAGATCTTTCCTAATTTTAGGAGGCAATTTCTTACCAATATATACCTTTTTAGGTGTTTCCTGACTTCCCAAGTTCACCTCCTCTAAATCCTTGGCATTATACCCATTAGTATCCATTTGTGTCCTATCTTGGTTGTCAAAAATAGTTTCTAAAACAACTAGCCCCTTTGGAATTTTATTTGTCTTCAATTGCACAGCTTCCTACCCAAAAAACAATATCTTTTCCATCTATAGTTTCCACATAAGCTGCACAATCAATTTCTTGTCGTGACAACATATGCTCATAGTTCAAAAATCTCAAAATGTCCTTGTTGTCTTCAAATACTTGCCAATTTTAGACATTGTTAGGAATAGAAGTCTTGATCTAAGTTTCAATTTTAGATATACCAACAAATGTAATATCATCAGGTTTTATTGTGATATTTTTCAGAAAATCTGCCATCTTATTGTTAGATATGTCCTTCCAAATTATCCCAAATGCATCAAAGCACTCAATCATGTCCCATACTACATTTCTATACTATTTTAACCTTTTATTCTTTGACACATAAACATTTCTCACCTGGGATATAATTAACTCAGAATCCCCTATTAGATGTATACATTTTATCCCATGCTTATGAGATAGTCTAAGTCCTAACAAAAAAGCCTCATATTCTGCTATGTTATTAGTATACGGGAAATTCAATGTGAAAGAAAATCTGTAAGTTACCTCAGTAGGAGAAATTAATAAAATACCTGCACCTGCTCCATCTTTGCAATAAGCACCATCAAAGAACATGGCCCATAAGTCACCTTTATCTGACTTTGTATCAACTTCCATTTCTATCTGAGATTTTTGCTTGCTTTTCTTCAAAGTTAGGACCTCAACTCTAAATGCATTGACATTGGTATCCAAAAAATTTGTCATATCATCCTCAACTTCCTCTACTATCATATATATGCTTTTTGGTTCTCTGTTGATCTTCACAAAATTTCCATCAATATTAAGAGTAACAAATCATAGGTCACATTGTAAACTTCCTCCCATGGAAGCACTCCATTTTCTAGATAATAACATGCCATATTGAGGTGGTATGTCAACAACCAATATGCTCATAGTGAGTTCTTTATTTGGAGAGGCTGTCAATCTATAGGGCAGGGCACTAATAGTACCTATGACTGTAACTTACCTCTTATCCATAGCACAACATCTTCCTTGAGTAGTGTCAACCTTCAGACCTAATTCTCTCATTATCTCAAAAGGCATAACAGTACTAGAAGCACCAGAATCAATCATACAATTTTTTAATGTCTTACCATTCACTAGGATACTTAAGAAAAATGGCTCAATATTTCGCAAGCATTCATTGATAGAGTTATCCAAAAATATCTGAGGGATCTGAGACACAACCACTTCAGTGTCCTATTCCTTCATCTTTTCCTTTTTCACTTCCTTAGGAACATGATTTTTATTACATTCTTGACTTACATTTACACCAGTATTCCCCAACCATGCTGTGGCTTTATCTCGGTGTTCTGGGATTCTCAATAACTCAAACAGAGGAACTTTAATATTAATTTGAGACAAAACAACAAACATATCTATAGAAGAATTAGAAAGGTTATCATTATTCACATTCCCTTTCTCATCATGCTTACCCAAAGTGTTCAAAGTATTATGATGACTCTTATCTTGCTCAATGACATTCTGTGATACCTTCCCATCTCTTTTCTTGGAGACATTATTTAAGTGCTCTATATCCTTAGGGTTGTCCCCTTTCTTTGGTTCCCATTTTTTATTTGCAAATTTAACCTTCGCATTAGGGGACTCTTTAGGTTTTACAATTTCCCCTTTCTTATGGTCGGTCCCCTTTAGGAAAATACTAGCTAACGTATTTCCCTCATTTCCTTGAACCATATTTCTAGTCTAAACCTGAGCCACCATGTTAGTAGTAATTTGGTAAATTTCTTCTCTAGAGGGTTTTCTTAGGGTCACTTCTTCCTTTGAACCTACCATGTTACACACATTATCCTCAACATCACTTTCATCAGAAAATACTTGTTGTTGATTGACACTATGAAATCGTCTCTGATCATTTACATCTCTGTCACAACCTTCATTGTCAGAAAAATGTGAATCAAACATGTTACATCCTACATCATCATTGGTTTCCTCCTATTCTTGAATTTTTTCCACTATATTCTAATTTCCAAAAATTGATAAAGCTACTACACAATATTCAGGGGCATGAGGTAGTTGACAAGTAGAACACCATATAGGTTCAGTAGTGAATTCAAGATCATCTACCAAATTTACAGAGTTTTTGGATAAAGGATCAGGGGTCACCTTGTTATTTGTGTTCTTGGTGGGAGGAACATTAGGCTCACCATCCTTCCAAGTAGTGTTATAAGAGAAATTTAGCAATCTATTTTGTCTATTGAAATTTGATTGGTAAGGGACCCTATTTTTAGTGGGGTTCCTATCATTCTTTACCTGAGGAAGATTCAAACCTTTTATAGCATTTATAATTTTACTCATTTCACTAGGTTCTTTCTTTTTCCCTCCAGTAGCTTTATGTTCTTCCTTTCAATTTCCTTTATTCCCAAATAACCTAGGATCATCTCTTTTGCTTTCTAACCTCCCTGAAATCCTTAAGTTATTTTCTATATTAATGGCAATTCTGAAAGCATCTCTTAAAGTTATAGGCTCCTCATCCCTAATTTGGTATGTCATTTTACCATCAAAAGCATTTAGATAAGTAATTAGACATACCTTGTCATCAATTCACATGGCTTGCATTAACTTATACATCCTTTTCTAGAATCTAGTGTTAAATTCAGTGATAGATTCATTAGGCAACCTTTTAATATTATTGAATTCACTCATAATATAACTCCGATTTTTTCTATCACCATATTGCTCTTTGAAACAATATTCAATATCTTTCCAATCAACAATAGATAATTCAGGGAGTCTTTTGAACCATTCTCTAGCATCTTCAGTTAGTGACTGAACAAACAACTTCATAATGACATCTTCAGCTTCAACCTCATAATCACTCATCATATCAAGAAAACTCCTCAAATGGTCCTCACAAGATATAGCATTATTTCGATCAAATTTAAGCAATCTTTTCCTCATTTCTTGTGGTATAGGATTAGGAAAACTAGGGATCCCATCAAAACATATTTTCCTATAACCTTCTAAGTGGATAGGTCTCCTTTGCACATTAATCTTAAGCTGATTAGCACTATCTTTCTTATTATTATTCATAGTGTTACTAGTGCTAGCATCACCAACAGATTTGTTGAGATCTACTTTCTATTAAGATGAAGACAAAAAGGAAAGAGGTACCTTATTAGTATTCTGATTTTCATCATTAGATCCATCATTATCTTTAGGCATAGCTGTAGACTGCTTGGTATTTTCTAGGAATTTGATCTTATTGTTCATCTTAGCTATAGCAACCTCATTTTCCACAATCTCCAATCTCTTGGCTAAAGCATCCCTTTCTTTCCTTCTCTTTTGCAATTCAATATCAGAGAGTGACATAGAATCATGGATCTAAACTGTCTTCACTAGCTCATTGATCTTAACACCAATCTTCTTTTATTTTCCTTTGTCCTTAGCCCCTACAATAGGTTCCATATTCTTTACTCTATTGTTATACACTTCTAGAGTAGTATAGTTCTTAACTTGATGTATCATAGGTCCCTCTAGATTCATTTTCTGAGTTTCTAGCAACTTTTTCTCTTGCCTCTTAAGTTATTCAACTTGTCCCACAATCTCAAGATACCATGCACTAGCTACTATCTCATTTTTCTTCTTTAGAGCAACAATTCACCTTAGTAATTCTTGTTTTTCTTCATAATTCTTCATAATCACTTCTTCCCTTTCCTTTTGAAATCTCCTATTTATAACTTCTTGCTTAGCAAGTTGTGCTTTCAAAATTTCATTCTTATCAGGATCGGGGATAGTGAACTCAGACCCAGATGTTTTCTCATCATTAAAACTTTCAGGTTCTAAGTGTCTAGGTCTAACCTTTTTAGGGGAATAATCTAACATAAAAGGGTTCGTACTACACTAGAAAATATTGTTACTAGTCCTACCCTCAAGACTAAATACATATAGTTGCACAATCTTCTCCTAGCATATCATTTCAGGGGTATTATAGAAATCGTCATCAGACAAAACTGGATGAGATCTCAAAACTTTGGAGAAAGGCACTTTTTAAATAGTAGAATGGTGAGCATTATCTTTCCCTACTACTTGCTCTTGTGAATAGCTTCCTTTCTACATCTAGTTTCCCTTCATAGCCCAATTCTATCTTCCTTTAGTAGGTAGATCAGTTTGTAATTTGATTGCCAGGTTTTTCCTCACATTTTCTCATTTATTTCTTTTATTCTCCATAATTTGGGAAAACAATTTTCTTAATCTTGACATTGGTTAAAACCTTTTGAGTCGCCACCCACTCTATCAGAATGGGAAAAAAAATTGAACAAATGATAAATCCTTTAGTGAAAATCTCAGGCAAAATGTATACAAATTCCAAATCCATGGGAAACTTCAGCATAAAATTTGCAACTCTACCCAAGGGGACACAGATCTCTAATAATTCACTATTTATGACAACACTGTGTGTAATTCCCCAGTAGAGTCACCATTTTTTTGGTGTTTGAAACTAATAAGCAAAAAAATGCTCAATATCATAGTGAAATGACCCACACAATCTAATGATTAGCCAATTCCTAGTAGAAATTATGTGAATAAACCACTTTGACCTAGCTTCAATAAAACTAAAGGATGGTTTCCTACTCTTTAGGCTCTACTAAACCAAGCTAGGTATACCTAGGGATGATTCAAATGCAAAGTGTGTTATGAAATTATCTTAGTTTCATTCTGGTTCTCATCTTTTACCCTCATGCACATACACAGTTTATCAATTTTCTATAAAAGCTTCTCAAATTTATATGTATCCCCTATCAGTAGATCTGGTTATAAATCTCCTATAGTTTACAAATATTTCTAGAATTAGTGGCTATCTAAGACTTAGAAAACTATATCCAAATGAGTGGTAACTAGCATTTGCAACTTTAAACAAAAATGGAATGAAATGGATTTGATTTTAAAAAATGATTTGATATGCAGCAACAGAATTTACCTTTGCTTACTTCTAATTTACATGACTAGTGCCTTGTCCATTGGGCTGAAAATTTACTATTGGTAGGAGATCTAATTCAAATAACTTGTAAATGATTTAATCAATTGTAATCACCCATTTCCATTCTTATGAAGTATCCTTTCTATAAACTCATAAACTCTATTGATTCATTGAAGAATTTCTATAATTCCTTGAGTTAAAAGAAATAGTGATATTAGCATACAACCCATTTAGATTGCATTTAGCCAAGTTAAACCTTATTTAAAATGACTTCAAAGAAGACAAAACCATAAAACGGAGACAAAAATTTATGACACAAATATAGTGTAAATATCCCTTTGTATTATCCTTTCAAATGATTAATACAATGACCAATGCAAATCAATTAAAAGCCCTGAATAGATTACTTTTTCTATCATTTCAATATGTTATCAGAGAGTACGATTGGAAGAAAACTCAAAACACCTGCATACTAGTGGACCGACTGAATGTACTTTTCTTGAGAAACACAAAAATTCTACAAGTTTTAGACCATCACATTGTGTTGAAAACTCATTTATATAAGCATGAGTTACAACAAGAAAAGGGCAGATGTGATTGACAGGTGTCCTTCAAAAAGTTTTACATACACCCATCACAACAAGACAAAACTACGAATAATAGAAAGATTGGTACATCGAACATTCCTTTGTGGGTCCACTTCTATTATTCCCTTTGGAAAGACAAAAATATTATGATCAGATTCCTTTAGCATTCTAGTTCCTCGAGATAGGTGGCCATCAAATGTGATAGTGATGAGTCATCTCCTGCTACATGAGGATCCTCTTTGTCTTTATGATCAGTGGTAGAGGTGGCTTCTACTTTTGTACCCTCTTCTTTATCATCATCCTACACCTTATCATCTCCTTCTATCTATTCTATAGACATAAAATCTTCCTTCCACTTATTGTAGGTAGTGTTCTCCGGCCAATCAAAATTGAGAACTTCTCTTTGTTTATTCTTTCACAAAAGACTTCATCTAGCTCCCTCTTCCATTCTTCCTTTTCGTTTATTTTATCAATTATTTTTAGAGCACAAGGGAATAAATCAAATAGTTAATCTTCTATAGAAAGAATCTTGCTTATCATCATAACCTTGCAACTTATTTAGTAAATCAAAAGTTTCCTCTATCTGATGATATGTGAGCTGAATAATAGATATACACATAATAGTGATATATGAATTTCTCTCTATCCACTTCTGTACAATGGGTCTGAATATAGCTTCATTTTGCTTCAATTCATCCCTGAGAGCTGAAATCCTTGCTAATTGATCAAAAAATGCGGGCCATTCTATCCTTTCTATTAAATACATGATACCTTGCCTCAATTTTTCTTCATATTGACTATTAAGTTCTACATGCATTGCATATAACTTATTTTTCTCCTCTTCAAAATCCTCTATAGTATAGAACTAAGGCCTTTCTAGAGTATTAGGTATCTCAATAATTGGTGTTGATTTAAAAGGCTCAACAGGTGGTTGTGGGGGGTATGCAATCTTGGGCTTACTGGTCTCTCATAATTTTCTTCTCCCAAGAATTTTCTCCATTTTAGTTACTTTATTTTCTAATGATTGAATTTGCATGCCCCTCTCCTCATGTGCTTTCAAAACTTCTTCAAACCTGGCATTGAGTTGGGAAAATTTATCTTCCTCTTGGCTAGACACCATGCTACCAAATTTTAGCATCTCTGATGCCATCACAATTATTTATTTACTACCTACCTCACCAACCCTGAACACTATCAATGCACCAGCATGCTCTACAGTGGGAATTTCATGCATTTTGGTATTGTCCCTTTTTTCCATGGACCATATAACAAGGGCTTGGTGGTCATCACTAAATTTGAATCCTCTTTGAGCCTGTAGTATTTCTTCAGCATTCCTCAGTTGAACATCCCTCTGTTTCCTTACTAAATAAAAAATAATGGCATTTGCTATATCCCATTCTAGTAGAAGGAGGTCTCCTAACTGTCTAACTATTTGCCTCCCAACTTCAGGAGTAAATTGAGCAAAATCATTCAAAAATTTAGATTTCATCTCTTCCTTAATATCTAAATCAGGTTTGTCTAGTTATTCTTCTTTTATCTTCTCACAGGTTTTCTTAAAATTTACCATGTCTAATCGACACAAAAATTGAGCAAAATCCCTAGACTTTACAAAATTTTCATCACTAATAAACCTTTCAGAAGCTTGGGCAACTATCGGATCAATTTCCTTACCTTGGTAATCAGTAATTGTTAAGTCCAAGGAAGGTGTAGGAGAGTCTTGTGGCCCTCCAATCTCCAAGTCTATAGAAGTAAAAATTACATCCCCTTCTCCACCCATTTTTCTAAGTTGCTCCCTTAAAGATGCTTCATCATCAATCTAGATTTGGGACTGACTTGGGGAGTTTTTTTCTACCTGAGAAGAAGAAAACACATGTTCTAATTTTTTCCTTTTTGGAGAGTTGGCTGTAGATGGACTTCCTAGTCTTGACCTCTGATGAAGGGGTGCCTGTTGCACACTTTGAACCATTACATAACCTGCCCTTCTCTACAAAGTATACTGGCCAGGAGCCACCACATTTCTATTGCTTATCCTTCTTTGTAGCTCTACAGCCTTGTCTGGATATGTCTCAACATATATGGCCTTCTTCTCATTCATGGTTTGGATTATTATAGAAAAATTACTCATTAATGCTTTCATTTTAGCTTCCCAATATTTCTTATCTTTCAATGACTCATACTAGGGGTCAAAAGCATTAATGAATTCTAAAGTCTTACTAAATACTATCCATTTTTATTTCCTCAATTCATGTTCTTGCAAATTGAAAAAAATTCTTATTATATCCTCTAGATAATAAACTTGTTGTACCATGTGAAAATATTTCACCCTCTCTCTTAAGAGGTCATAGAATCCTTCAGGATCAATAAATCTGGCATGACATTTTGCCATGTTATATCTATCTAAAAACAAATTTAGGTGCTTCCACCCTTTCCTGACAAAAAAAAATCATGCACTACAGTAGCAATTGGAAAGAAGGTACCCTTCTTAGATAATTCCCTCTCATCTATAGTGCCTATCTACCATATGTGCTCAACTATCCCTATCTTAAAGGGCACATGGAAAGGTAGAACATGAGGCTTTTCCAAAAAGCCATATACTCTTATTACTATTGAGACATTGTAAGGGATTATATCCCCGCAATTATGGCTAACCAATAGCCCTTTTGCATGGTCCATGGGTCTGACCAATTCTAGCAATGCTTGTGGAATTCTGGGGATGTCCCCTTTCAAAAGCAACCTAAGCTTTGATGAAAATTATCTATCATATCTCACATAACTAGCATCTATAGCTTCTAAAGTCATATCTACACTCCACAGCTACACTAGATTCCTCTCTCCATCCCTGGTTGTTTCCAACTCCATACCGTTGGAGAAAAAGGTGAATTTCTTGTACAAGCATACATGCATAAGCAATGAATACCAATATAATGGTTTGTCCACTTTTTCCCATCCTACCCCTACTAGACCATTGAGAATTTCTTTTGCAAGAAAAGTAACAAAAGCTAGAATAGTGGTCATCCAAAATTGAAGATTTTAAGCCATGACAAGGACAATAGAGCCTAGAATTTGATCCACTTCATCCATCCCAAAAATCTTGCAAAGAGAAAAATATAATGCTTGAGCTCTTGAAATGCTTTCTTAGCAATGGCTTTGCGCTACTAGCTGTAATCATAGGCAAAGTGCCAATTTTAGCAGCATGCTCTTTCAGTGGCCCTATTCTCAGGTAAATCCTTGGTGAATCATACCTTTCTTGAAGGTCATCCATGTCAATAGTTTCATGTATAGCATGGTTAGGTTTGAGGTTGAAAACTTCTCTAATTAATTGAGGAAAAAACCCTAAAAAATTCACTCCAACATGGTTCTTTACGCACCCCATAATCAGATCATACTTCTTGGCCAAATCCATCAATAAATCACCATCAAAGAAAATTGTAGGGGCTATTAATTTACTAATGTCAAACTCCGATACATTACTCATAGGAGTGTCCATTTTTCTCACTAAAAACCATTTCTTAAACAACTCCAAACCCCCCATGGAAACCTGGGCATCTCTTACCCAATTTGTTCTGTCATAAAAACCCTCTGCTACAGATACTCTCAGGTTTTTTGGAATGAGTTCCCTCCCCTTAGTTATTTCATGTATCGATAAGAGGAATTGTTCAAAAAAATCATCATGCACAAAATGTTTCATATAATCCAGTTGTGTAGTGAACTCTTTTTGGGGAGGTATTTTGAAGAAAACCCTAGAAATTTTGCAACAGTAGATACTTGAATTTTTAAAAAGTCACAGAGTACTTACTCGCTAGAATTTTCACTTCTACACTATGTGATTTCCTTTGCAATTTTACTGGATCACTAAATAAAAATTTTGTGCCCTAGCTCTAAAACTTTTTTATGCCCTAATGTTCTTTTCTATGCTTTGGTGATTCATTAATGGTGAGATCCTGAGTTCTTTTCATACATTGAAATCACATGAATGAAATCTAAACCATATTAACTCTTAGTAACCATTACCTCCAAATTGCAACCAAATTTGAATCCTATCTGTAGATTTTCACCAGATCAGATGGCTTTGATTTAAAAGGCAACTAGCTTTATGGCTTTAAAAAATAAGGCTATGTGTCGCAATACCACTTGCCCATATTTCTTAAATTTCTTACACCTTAGAATTGCAGGGGAGTGCCACTCGTTGATCAAGACAAGATCAATGATTAGATCAATTCATATTTGAACAAAGTCCAGTCAGCTATACTGACCAATAGGAAACCTTCATATGAGTTTGTACCTTCTGACAACATTCCATGCCAGTGGGTCCCATATCTTCTTTTGAGCGAGCAGGTGCTTGACGTCATCTTTTCCATGTGTTAAGCTTGCACATTCACACTTTTCTTATCTAATGAGCATCTTCAAATTGTGGGCTTGCACCAGTCGTTGATCTTTAGAAGATCAAAATTTTCTGACAACTAATGACTCCCCACAAACTTTATGGTTCATTGAAACTTAACAAAGGCAAGGGCTACGTGTCAATGAGTCACATGCCCATATTATTTAAAAACCTTATATCTCAAAATTCTAGGAATGTTATACCTATTGATCTGAACAAGATCAATGATTATAAAGACTTTGTGTCATCAGAGGTATTTCCTAATAGAATGATCAAACAATTTA